>VZTB01017970.1:417683-511664 GCA_013397245.1 Thryothorus ludovicianus | reverse complement strand
AAAAAAAAGCCTAACATATGGGAATAGGGAAGCAAATTAAATTAGAAACCAACCGTAAGCAAAAGTGAAAGTGGCTGGTGGAAGTAGTTATTAAACCTGGCTCTTCAGCTCCCTTCCAGGAGGAGAGGTAGCAGTGATGCTGCCCCCATTCCCCTGCCAGCTCTCAGAGATTCTTGGGCATAAAGTTAGCATGTGGCTGGTCTGATTTTGCCTTTTGGGCTGGGTATATACAGCAGTAGAGAGCTGAGAAGCAACCTGGTCGTTTATCATACCTTCAGTTTTGATGCCTAAAGCATTGGTATGATTTGGAGGTGGGGGTTTAAAAAATAATTTGGAATTGCCGCTGTCCTGTTCAGCTCCATCCCACGGGCAGGCACGTCTGGGGGTATACTGCAGCAGCTCTTATTTACACAGCTGTCTCCAGCACAAGGTCCTCCTGTGACAGGAACACAATAAAACTAAAAGATTAACCATAACCACATAAAATAAGACTTGAGATCTAACTTTATGCCACCAGCTTACAAAACTGTTAAGGCTGAGATGATGGAGGAGCACTGGTGTAGTTGTGCCACGGCTTTGTCCTGCCTGCATTGGGGATCATTTCCATATCTGATAGGGAAAAGCCATTTGGTTGTTTCTGCCCCTTCCTTCCAATCAGAGTGTTTTAACCCCAGGAAAATGTACTTTTTCACTTTGCACTTTACAAGGAGCGGGCTCACCGCCCAGTTGAAAAAGAAATCCAAATTGAGACCTCACAATTTAAGCCACTTGTGCCAAAAGACTGGTCAGTGCCAGGGCTCCCAGAGCTCCTGCTGCTTTTCCTGTGGCCAGAGCCCTCCCTCCCCAGCTGCAGTGACAGGTTGGAGATGCTCAGGCGCTGAGGTCAGGACTCTCTTTGAAGGACAGATAATTAATCCAGCAAAGTAATCCGCAGCTCCTTTTTGGCAGATTTATGGAGATAGCCTCTGTACCAGGGACTGTGCCTCATCATCTTTCATTTCCCAGGCAAAGCGAGTGACTTGTTGTATAACACGACCTGTTCTAGATAAGGCTTTTCATTTAGGGGAACTCTCCGGGCTAACAGAGATTGATTTTCCCAGTGGAAATCGGGAGGGCCCTGAAGTTTTGGGCAGGATCAGCCCTGCAGACGGCAGTGTGTTTTCACATTTGCTGCCTCTGCACATCACCTGGGGCACAGGGAATCCTCTGGCTCTTTAAGGGAAGAATTTTTAGCATGATTTAAGCAGCAATTCAATTAATAAGCAGGAGGAGACGTTGGCCCGTGCACTCCTCTTAGGAAAACGTATTGACTCACGTGTTGCTTGCTAGCAGTAAACTTTGGGCTTCATTTATTTCCAGGGTAGTCAGGAGGCTTGGAGACTTCTGGCAGGAGGATGTGAAGGTGACCTGTGCTGCTTGGGCAGGCACTGAAGGGTTAAACCAGGGGAAAGGGTCCCACATGTCAGTCTCTGCCTGCCTGACACATTTCAGGTGCGGTGATGGATGGGCAGTGGGAAACTGCACAAGGGCAATTTGTACGTCCTTCCTGGGGCTTGGAAAGTCCTTCAGGAGAGAGGGGAGTGAGCTTTCAGTGAGAGCTGGTCCTTAGGGCTATTCACAAACCCTTAAGGTGGGGTTCTTTTTCCCCCCAAAGTGGGTTGTTTTATGAGACTGATGCAGTTTCTAGCAAAACCTCTCTTCCTTAATCTGGCACATCCCAAAGGAAACATGAATTAAGAATCATTATTTGCACAATGCAATGTAAGTGTGAGTTACAAAAGTGTGAGGGAAGCTGAAAAGCATTGTTCTCCACCTTCTGGATTTCCTGCTAAGGAATAAAATGTCATATCATATATATATGAGTAAAAAATCAGTGCAGTAGCTCTCAAAACATGTGTCCCATGCTCTTAACAGGGTAAGAGTGCCCCACTGCCTTCCTTATGAAAGTGCAGCATGAATCCTTGAGGAAAGGACAAACAGGCCAAGGAGGTCTCCAAGCCCTCAGCTGCTGACCTTCCCCTCCACAGCTTGACCTGACTTAAAGAAGGCAGAGCAAAGCAAACCACTTCCCTAAAACCCTTAAACAGGATGCTGGGGACAACCCTTGGAAGTGGGGACCTTACTATCCCCTACATGGCTGCAGCTTTTTTCCCACAATTGACTCACCCAGTGAACTACTGGGGCGTTGAAGCCCTCATAAATCACACCTGCTGGGAGGGCCTCCCCACCTGATTTAAAGGCAGCCATCACAGCAGAACATTTCTGTAGGAGGACACGCTGACGGGTGGAAAAGTGCCTGGTGCCGAGTTATCTATCAAAAGCTGTTTTTTCCCATCCTGCCAATGCAAGGGGATGAGACAGCACAAAGCAAAGATGATGGCTGCGGTCAAAACCTGTCTTTGCTTGGCTCAGTTGCTCCCCACCTTCCTCCACACCGTTTTTTGTCGTCACTTTGACTCCCTGGTAATCCAGGAATCAGTGGAAAGAGAAATGGTTGGGGTAATGGTTTGCGTGGCAGGTGGTCCCCCAGCAAACAGCTCTCTTATTAAAACTATACATTCCCTTTTATGTGTAAGTAAGAAACAAAAACATCTCTTCTGTTTCATCCCTGGGTCTTCCTGTTAAACTTCTTGGGATTTAATGTGTATTCAAGGCTGAGCAACCTGTTCTAGAGGAAGGTGTCCCTGCCCATGGCAGGGGTTTGGAATGAGATGATCTCCAAGGTCCTTTCCAACCCAAACCAGCCTGGGATTCAATGTTGACAGCTAGTGGAGAATGATGAACCTGGAATCTGTTCACATTGTGGCTAGCAAAAAAAAAAACCAAACTGAGATGATTTTAATGGAGGGATTTCAGAAAGCTGTGGAGCCTGGAGATGTGAGGTTTTTGTCAAAAAGCCCATTTTAGATGACGTTGGGGAAGGATGGTTGTGATCCAAGACTCAGAATCCTTTTGTGTAAAGAATTACACTCAGAGCAGAAACTCAGCCAGTTCTGTTCTCCTCCCTGGTACTCGGCCACAGCTCCCAGGAAATTTGGGAGGGGAATTGCACCTTGGGTGCTAAGTATCTCCTTTTATTTCCTTGTCCTGTACATTCCGTTCTAAAAGAGGGAACTGAACGAGCATTTGATGTGAGCTCCTTTTGTGGCCCTGCAAGATCAGGAGTTCTGCTGGTTGTGCTAGAATGGACAAATCCTTTGGGAGCGATACTAAAAAGGCCTGTTTGCAGAGCAGCCATGTGAGAAGGAGCGCTGGCACACAGCTTTGGGCTCAGATCTGTTATCCCAGAGAGCTGCATCCTCCCAGAAGAGCAGCAGACCAAATTCCTGAGCAGGAGAAAGGGGGCACTATTTTTACGCAGCACCTTGATTTTCTGGAAAGCTGAGGCTGTAATAATTGATTTTCCTGTGGAAATGTCTTGTCGCCTTAAAATTTAAGGTGTGGGGCAAGGTCCTTGCCCTGGCAGTGCTTCCCTGCCTGTGGCCTGGGGGCACAAACTCAAGGTGAAGAGCAGAGAGATGCTCATGGGCAGCTGATGGACTATTTATACGCTAATAACTGTGTCTGTTGCTGACTCCATGAACCACATCCAACAGCATCTATTTTGGTGCTGAGGAGCCCTGACGGAGCACATTTGGATTAATAAATTATCCTGAGCAAGGTGTGTGATGGGTTCCCCTTTCACATCTCATGAAAGTCACCCGCTCCAAGTTCAGCTTCCCAGCGTGGGCAGCCCTTCCTATAGAGGGGGGTGGGAGAATTATCCTGCCCTGAGAAAACAGCCTGCCCTGACTGACAGGTAGTTCTTCACTAGAGCAGGGCAGTAGCTGCATCTCTCCCTCCAAGGGATTTGAACAGTGCTCAAAGGCTAAAGGGGTAGGGAGGAAGGGGAAGATATTGATGTTGGGATTTTTTCCCCTTTTTTTTTTCCTTTTTCTTCCCCCCCTTCTCTGGATTTGAGCCAGTACTTTTAACAGCCTTTTTAAACTGAGAGCTTGGCTGAGGGCAATTAAACATTATGGCTCTCATCTATAAAACCCCTCGTTATAGCAGCATTTCTCCAAAATGATGCCTATGTCACCATCCATTCCTCAATGAGCTTGGAAAAACACTCTGAATGGGCTCCTGTGATCCATCCCAGTGCTCCCAACCCAGTATCCCATCAGTGTCTGCCTTCCCAGGCCCCTGTCCAGCTGCAGTGTTTGCAGGACCTGATGCTGTCCCTGTACCTGCACATGGACAGATGGATGGGAAACTTCTCCTCCTTCTTGACCTGTGTCATAACAAAAAGCTGTATTTGTAGGTCCTGAGCAAGCCTGTTCCTTGCCAGGTGGGGCCAGAAGTGGATTCATACTACTGTCCCAAAGCTCTCAATTTTTTTTCCTGTCATTATCCCCTTTCCCTTTGTCTTTCTGATATTTAAAGCATTTTCTGCCTTGTTTTCCTTCTCTCTGCCCCCTCCCCGCCATTTTGCTACTCAGCCTTTCCTTTTCTATCTTTTAGTATCTGCCACATCCCTGCATGTACCTCTGGTCTGTCCTGAGAGAGGAAAGACAAAAATTGGCTAATTTCCCCCCACCTTATTTTTTACCTTGATCTCAGGACAGTGAAGGCATGTGGAGATGATCAGAGAGATTTTGGCAAGGAAAATGTCTCGGGAAATGGGCATTGTTCATCAGTGTGAGTGCTTCAGCAGGGATCACTGGTCAGAGCAGTGGGGAAGTGGTGCTTGGAGAGGTGCTGGAGACACCTCTTTCCCTAAATATGCAAATTTGCAAAGCCAGGAATTCTCTGCTCATAGGAAGGAAGTCCCATTGAGCATAGCATGAGTATCTGATGGTGCTGGGGAGGCTGAGCTAGAGAAAAGCCTCTGATGGGCGGCCTGGGAGGCCTTTGAGTTCCCAGTTTGTTCATATTTCAAAAAGCGACTGTGGTCAAACATGAAATGCATAACATCTTTAGGACATGGAAGACAACTCTGTGTTTAGTCAAATTCCTGCCCTGTTGACCTAATTCCACTAAATTCCACTGTTCCTGCATTTTATTGCACTTTATTTTAGGGGGAGGTGACCCTGAGGCATAAACTTTACCATGGCAACCTGGTGTCCTGGAGCATTTAAATGCCATCCATCTCATGGAGTGTCCTTCAAAGCTGGGATGGGAAGAAGTTTCCTAAGGAGTCAGCCATAAATTACAGCGCGAAAATGGGAAGTCAGGATGGAAAGAAGGGGATTGTCTGAGAGAGGAGACTGGAGATCTTCATGTACAGCAGCAAAAGATTAGGGGGGAAAAAACTCACAGGGCCGTTGCTAATATTTTAAGTAGCCTGGCATCAGCTCATTTAACTGGAGAGTGGTCAGTGGGGCATTTTGGATGGAGAAAAGAGAAGATGAGGACAGGAATGGGAGGAATTTGGTCCAGGAGGAAGATAGAATGGCTCAGTATTGGGGAGAAAGGTGTCATGGTATTTAGGGCTCTGGGAGAAAGAGGGGAAGCCGGGTGGCCCCTGGGGTGGGAGGAAGGGGATGGCAGGACCTGGAGGCTTTGGCCATCCCAAGGAAGGTGCAGCTGTGATCAAACAGAGGTTGGAAGGGAACAAGGTGGATGCTGAGTTATGGGAAACAACTTTCCGTGGCAGCAGATCTGTCTTTTCAGTTCCCTTCCAGGGAAATGACAAATGCTGTGTGCGTTTTGTTCGTGCTGAGACGTATTGAGGAGACAGGATTTATTTTTTACTTCCTTTTGACTGGGATGACTGGAATGTACCTGCAGGGTTTCCTGGCTCCAGTCTGCATCTCATTCAGGGCTTTCTGCATGCCTTAAGATGCTGAGGGGAGCTGTGTGGGTGACCAAATGCCTGGATATAACCTCCTCGGTCATCACTAATTCAGCAGCCTGCTCTGCTTTTGTGCCAGGCTGGTGTCAGGTGTCCCAGGCTCCACACACCAACTGCTTGCTTTTGTCTGGCTCCCAGGGAGGGCACCTGGAGCTGTCACAAGCACATTCCCGAGCAGGACATTGTCCTTTTAGTATCTACTGGCCATGACACTTGAGCATGTTTTCTTAATCCTCCTGGGGTGTCTAATTCCAGAGGGGGATTCTAGCTGTGGATGGGACAGGATGGGATGAGATGGGATGGTCAGTGGAGGCAGCCCAGCATTCCCTGGCATCCTAACTGGTTGTTATATGTGGGGACAGGCACAGGGGCCAAATTTGGCTCCAGCAGAGGAAAACCAGACAGCTGCACAGGGTCAACACATATGGCAAGAGCATAAAAGCAGGGGAAGTGCCTACACAATTTTGCTGATACTTTCACTGGCTTCAGATACATCCAGCTAAGAAATTCCTGAGCTGTGTGATGCTACTCTATTACTTGATATATATTTTTTTCTTTAAGCTATGCAGCCTCTCCTTGAATACATGTGGACTTGTATCCCCCTCAGCTAAACCCCCACAGCTAAACCACTGCCTGTTATGTGGAGGATTCCTCATGAGCTTGGTCCAGCTGTGCCTCCCTGTGATTATCTTGGACTCATGTCCCTTAACCCCCGTATTTTAGGAGAGAGGCCATGCCCACTCCAGGAACATGGTACCCTGCAAATGCAGGTGGTCACTCAGAGGGGAGCAGCTGGATTTGGGCCTGCTTTCAGCTTTGCTGTTGCAGATTTTAGTAACTAAAACCCCTTGAAATTCTTCAGCTGCCTCCAACTTTTGGCTATGGAAGGAGACCCCAATTTTCAGCCCTAAGCCAGGACAGATGAGAGGAGGAGTGTTACAGCCATGACATTTTAAAGCATATTGGAATGGCATGCCAGGTTCCTAGAGCCTGCTTCTTGGAGCTTGTGTCCTCTTGATCCCCTCCCTGTTGCCTCCAGCACTTCTTGGGACAGCTGCTTGTGCTCACATTCCTGTTATTTTTCTCAGGTAACACCAACAGCATCTTTGCACTGGACTACATCAGTGGAGCCTTAACCCTGAATGGGCCTCTGGACCGGGAAAATCCCTTCTACACCGGGGGATTCATCCTCACAGTGAAGGTGAGACCTGCTCCACCTGGGAAGCATGATGACAGAGCAGGATGGGGAAGATCTCCTGCCTGGGGACACCCCCTTCCAGGTGGCACTACAAAGCTGGAATATGTTGTCCTCTTGGGCATCCAGAGCCATAATGTGCTCACCAAATGAGATGTTGAACACAGCCCCGTTCTCTGGTGGCCCAAAACATTATTTACTCAGTATGGATGCATGAGGGCATTTTTGCTGTCCTGCCTGTGGCTGTGTCTGCTGGCAGAGTACAGATGTCCCAGGACTGCATATAGCCCCAGACACATACTCAGGCACCTGAATTGTGCCTACTTTTGCCTGTTTTCCCTCTTTCTCCCCACCAAGACCCTGGATAAATGCTACATTTTGTACTGTCAGCAGGCAGGGATGTAACATGGCATGGGGATGGAATGCTGCTGGAAGTTGCTGGCTTTCCAGCCCCACCAGCCCCACCTGAGAGCGGCTCTCTGGCTCTGCTCACAGCCCTATAATTAAAATCAATACCAAGCTGGGCAGCTGGTTGGAAACACATTTAGAAGTATAGATTCTGCTGGGCTGGGGTGGGGAAAAATCAGCAGCGTAGGAAGGGTCATTGATTGGGAGGGAGGGAGGCAGCCAGCACATCACCTTCTTGTTTTGGCAAGTGTGATGCTTCCTTGGAGGGGGGTAGAAGAACAAGAAATCACCCCTCTGGGTCCCAGACACAGTTTGTACCATGGAGCTTTGTGTGTGAGGAAGAGATCCTCACCATTCCTGGTGTCTTTTCATACAGGGTTTGATAGTTTCAAAAATCAAGAGAGGGAGGGTTGTCTGGTTTTAACAGTGACAAAAATATCTGTTTAACCTTTGAAAGGTTTGTGAGCCTGAAAACTTGCCTGTTTTCCTGCCTGCATGACAATGGAGTTTCAACCATATTCTGTTGATCTGATAGATTTCCATGTCCTCTCCCCACAAACTTCGCATCCTCCCGCAAATGCCAGCTCCCTGCGTCTCGCATCCCCAGGATCCAAAATGTTCTCTGCTGCTCTCATCCTGGAGCACACAGTGAAAATACAGCTGGATTGCTCCTCGCTGGGATCAGCCTGTTCTGCTGTTGTGTGCAGAAGCAGTGAATAGCAATGAGCCATGTGGGTCGTGATAGTGTTGCTTTTCCATGCCCACAGCAAAGCAAGATTATCAAGAGGACGAAAGGAGGGACTCAGCTTGAAAAGGCTGTTTCATGAGTCTTGCTTCTCTGGCATTAAAATCTGCACTCTCTCCTTTTGGGAAGGCAGAATTAAAGTCCTTCTTGAGACAGAGGTGTGATAGGGATTCATTACTCAGCTCTGTATTTAGACACATGTTGCCAAACCTATTTTAAGGTCTAAGTCTTCTTTTTCTCTGGTGCTCTAGTTTTCCATCCCTTTGTTTTTCAGAATGCTGTGATTCACTGTCAGCTCCCAATCCCACATCAGGGATGGCAGAAGAGAAAGCAGGAGTGTTCTTTGCCCCATTGAGCCTTCCTTTATTTTGTGGACTGCCTCCTATGTCTCACAAGGGACATTTTTTTTTGTTTATATGCTTGTGGCAGGGAAACCTCCTACTTGCTCTTGCGTGACTCCAGATCCTGCCAACCTGTTGCATGACAGAGGCAAGGAAGAACTTGGCCACAGCAATCATAAGGAGGGAAATGTTAAACCCCTGGGAAGGTTTTTGAGAGTGTTGTGGGACCAAAGCATGGGAGATCTGGGCCAACATCTCAGTGTGTTAATGGAACAATGGCAGAGCCAACAGGGCAACCTTCTGTGACAAAGTGAAGGAAGAGAAAGCTGCAAGAATCTCCCACCACACCATGCATGCTTTCTTTACGTTCATCCTCCCTGGAGAGTAAAGCCTTCCCTGTTTTCTCTCCTTGCAGGGGACAGAGCTGAACGATGACCGCACTCCCTCCAACGCCAGTGTCACCACCACCTTCAACATCCTGGTCATTGATGTCAACGATAACGCGCCTGAGTTCAACAGCTCCGAGTACAGCGTGGCCATCCCAGAGCTGGCCCAGGTGGGCTTTGCTCTTCCCCTCTTCATCCAGGTGCAGGACAAGGATGAGGTGAGGTATCCTGTCCCTCCTTTGTGGGGTAGCACTGGTTTGTTTTTGGGGTGGCTGGGGGAGAGGTCACTGAGGTATCTGTGGTGCGGTGCACGGTTCTGTCCCAACATCCACTTTTTCATCTCTCACTCCTGCCATCACTCTGCTGTGTACCCCAAGTCCAGTTTCCCTCCCCAGAGTGCAGGCACTACTGCAGTCAGGATTGCACGGGCCCTGAGTGCCAGAAAATGGGATTGTCTGGGAGGATGATCCTTGCCTGCTTCTGAGGGCTCTTGTCAGGCAGTGCTTTGCCAGTCTGGTTTAACAAAGGGGAGTTTTCCTTCTGGGCTGCCGGGGGGACCTGCCAGGGACAGGGAACACAGGAGCCCCAAGCTCTCTGAGGGACGGGTGCTGCTGCTGCTGTCAGGGAAGAGGCAGGAGATGCCCCTCAGAGTGGGGAGGACTGGGATACCAGTTCATCACTGCAAACAAGCCAGGAACACTGGAGGCTCATTGGTCCCACATGTGAATGGAACTCCTATTTATCACATGCCAGCCCATGCTGTGTTTAGGATTGCAGCCTGTTTTCCAGCCCTGGGCTCCCAGCCTTCAATTACTCTGATTATTTGACTTGTGCAGTTCACGTCTGGCTGCTCCTGTGTGCTGGTCCCCCCTCCAGCCCCTCCACGCTGCCGGGTGTCTGCTCCAAACTAGTGCTGACACCTCATGGTGAGCTGTCCAGAATTGCTTGGAAAGGCTCTACCTGCAGGCTCCTGCTGTTCCCACTCTTCTTCGGGCTAGGCAGGAGATGAGTGGAGAGGGTTTGTCAGAATAAATGACATCATAGAATGGGTTGAGTTGGAAGGGCCCTGAAAGATCATCTCGTTCCAGCCCTCGCTTGCCACGGGCAGGGACAGCTTCCACTAGACCAGGTGGCTCGGGGCTCCATCCAGCATCATGGCAAAACATCATCAGGATGTTTTCCTGATGCTTCAGGTAACAGGAAACAAAACATTCCCCCCAAAATTCTGGTGAGTCAGTTAAAATGTGCGTCTTTGGAGTTGCCTTTTCTGGATGAGAAGATGGATTTGCTGTTTCCCAGCCCTGTGTGGAGTTCATCCCATCTCGTCAAGCCACGCAGGAATCCCATTTTTTTTCATCTGAAGCGATTATGACACAGAGCTAATAACCTACTGGTGACATGATGTCACCATCCAGGAGTTATGAGTTCATCCTGAAGAGGTGCAGATGAGCTGTTAAGCAGATAAAGAGACTGTTTTTTCTTGAAAATGTCAATTGCTAATAAAGAAGATATGGATATGACAGATGCTTAGGATAGTTTCTGAATAGAGCTGCTGTCGTGCTTGCTGAGAGATGTCAGCAGATCCATTCTTGAAGGGCATTGTAACACTTCTGTTTGTGCCACCAGGATGAAGGATCTGTCATTATTTCTGGTTAAAAGCTCCATTTTGCTGGAGTGACTCCCATTCAAGAATTCACTTTTCAGCCTTGCTAATTTTAAAATGGGAGAATAAAAAATAGCCCTGCCTTCCCCATTGCACCAGCAAAAAATAGACGCTGTTCTTTTGATGTATTTCTTTAACTTCCTGAGATCTCCCCAGAAGAATTGGCTGAGATTTTTAAAACTGCTGAGAGAGGATCTCTTGTGCTAAGGGAGTCTGAAGGAGTTTTACTGTACATGCCTTCAGAGACCATCATATTAGCATGGATTGCTTTGACCATGGCATTATTTTCACTGATAAGAAGCAGAGAAGAGCTGATTCTTGGAATATCTGGAGGGAAGAAAGCNTTTTTTTTTTTTTTTGCATTATCTTGTGATGGATCTTCCTTATTTCCTCTCATGGATGGTTGCAATTGGGTTAACTATCAAGGCAGCACTTTGGGGGAAAGAAAAAGGGAGAAGATGCCCAGCTTGTGAAAAAGATGAGATAGAAGTAGGACTGCACCTGCAGCCAGTACTGCTTCCCAGAGAAGTATTTGTAGAACTCTGAAGACCCACCAACTTTCAGTGAAAAAACCACAGAAAGGTTAGCTGGTTGCCTGACAGCGATATTTTGGATGTTCAAGTGCCCCACGAGAGCTGTGAGGTTTTACAAACCATCTGGAGCTGAGGTAGCTGAGATGGCACTGAGCTCTCTCCGTGGATGCAGGGGTGGAGGGATGTGTTGGCAAGGACCGAGGTCTTCAGGCAGGGATGTGACTGAGGACGTGGCTGACAGGAGCTATTCTGGCAGCGCTGGCTTCATGCTGGAGATGACACGACTCATTTGTGCAAGGGGCAGAGGGAAACAAGGAGAGAATTGTACACATCTCCAGGGAAGACAGAGAAATAAATGCGAGCAGATGGGTTGAGACGCGGGAAATCAAAACTGGAGTTTTCGGGAAGATCACTTTGCTTGAGTTTGTCTCTTGCTTCCCAACTTATATCACAAAGTACTGGGACAGTCCCTTGGCAGAATGATTTATTTCCTGAGTCAGGGCACCCAGCCAGGTTCTAGCCCCTCTGGAGAATTCAGGTGCTGCTCCTTTAGCCATCCAGCTTGTTGAGGTCCAGCAGCCCATGCCTGGACTTTGCCCCGTGCAGGGGTCCTGTGGGTCTTGGTGGCTTTGGGGAGCCCTCCTATCATTGTGCCTCTGCAGAGTGGGGAAATGGCTGTCACATGGGTCTGGCCTTTAACACACACCGTGTGGGCTGCCAAGGCCGTTAAACATGGCTTTTCAAAACCAGGCCCACACAGCCTTTTTTAACCATGGGGTTTTTGGCCTTTCTTTTTTTTCTGGTGTGTTTTGCACAAACTCAAATGATGGCTTTTGGAAGGAGTCAGATTAAACGATTCAGCAAAAGCACTTAAAAATGCATTTCCCAGACACACAAGGCCACACTTGAAAGCCTATGCTTGGATTTCCCTCTGTGCTGTAAGTGCCTTTCTGCCGCTCAGCTGGCATTAACCTCGCAGACAAAGTTCCCAGGTGAGTGTCTCCAAGGAGAAGCCCTTTGTCAGAGCCCAGCCCCTGCAGACCCCCAGCTTTCTCTCCCCAAACGTGGCCATGGTCTTGCTCCAGGAGGAGCTGGCTGGGGGTCTGAGGTGGGGTTGGGGATCTCCTCAAGAGGGAAGCAACCGAGTTGAGCCGAGGCAGCCCCACATGTGGATTTGGGATACAGCTAAAAGGTGTTCATCCAGGTGTGCTGGTTTTCTTTTCTGCATACTGTAGGACTTGCTGAAAGAGAAATCAGTACACAGGTTTGTAAAGGGTTTTGGATCTGACCTTCCTGAGCAACCTGTCTTGTGGAGGGTGTTGCTGCCCAGGGCATGGGGTTGGAATGAGCTGAGCTTTACGATCCCTTCCAAACCAAACCATTCCGGGGTTCTGTGAGCCAAGAAAAAAGCATTGATTGCTGTGCAGCTGAGTTCCTCTCCCTGCCAGATAGAGAGCAAACCCTTGAACAGCTTTCCCAAGCCATTCAAGAGCTGGTTATGAAAATCCATGGAGATTTCCCAGTGTTTAGACTGAGCCTATACTCAACTGGACACCCCCAGGCTGCAGTTGGATTCCCCTCTCCTTCACATTGTGGTGGTTCAGCAGCTGTGTGTGAGGCAGAATATGAAAACATTGACTTATCTGCTTTTACAGCAAGATTTATTTCCAGGTTGAGAACAAGAGCTGTGGAACAGGTTGGTGTTAATTCAGAGGGCTCATCTTCCACTGGGCTGGCAGATTTGGGGGACATGGGTGTCCTTCTTGGATATGCTGGTGTGCTGTACCTGGTGGCTTGGTGCAGTATCACAGGGAGAAGGCAAGGGCTTGGCCATCCAGGAAAAGGAGCAGGGCATCCTTCGAGGCATCCCTCATTTCCTATGGCTCCGAGATCCATGGATGCCTGCTCTGCCAGGGCATGCCAGGGAACCCAGCCCTCCTATCGTGGTTTCCACTTGATTTTCCTCGACGCGGTCGAGTGGAAGAGGAAGAAAAGGGCAGAATCTGTCTGAAGCACCACTATATTGGGCTGACATTTTAGAATGATTTTGGAACAATTCTCTAAAATAAGCATATCAAGGGAGGCAAATGGGGAATTTAAAATAAAGAAAATCTGGGCCATGGGAATACTCTCTCTTTGTTGCACAGAGCTCCACCAGAGACCCCCACCAGGATATCCTGTGTGCCCATGCGTGTGCAGGTGGCAATAGATGATTCATCATGAGCATATATATGCATATGACAGGCACAAGCACTATAAATATGATCTACATGGCAAGAAACTGTAAAGGGGAATTGACGGCACACGAGTATTCTCTCCCAAAAGTGCCAGCTGCCAGTCGGGCTGAATTAGATTTCACAGGGGTTTTTGCAATACATGGAATTCACCAGCAAATTATCCTTAAAGAGGGAAAATCAATCATTTGGAGCAGAGATAAGCTGAAGGCGAGGCAGCCTCGGATTGATCCAGTCTGTGCAGGCGTGTGCGGAATTCAGCAGATAACCTGGGGAGAGCGGGGAAGGAGAAAACTCCTCCAGGAGGGAGGGAGCGGGTGAGGACTGACGCTTAAGATGGACAAAGAGATGGGAGAATAGGGCTGCTAGTGTGGGGGAGGAGGATCAGAAGGGTTGGGGAGCATTTTGCTCCAGGCATCCTGCATTGCCCGCCAGCCCAGTGAGTTCCTTAGGGATGCAGGGGACAAGGGACAAGGGCCAGCGCCCAGTGAGCCCTCGGAAAGGTTATTAGCACCAGGTGGGAGAGGGGTGCTGGGATCCCAAGCTGCCTGGGCAGTGGGAGAGAGGCAAGCAACACCCAGAGAAGCTGTTCTGAGCTAAATGCTTTGAAATGGGTGCAGGGGATTACCCCCTTCATGCCTTGTGTTTTCAGGGGAGGGATTAAATACCATTTGTGTCTGGCTCACCAGAGCGAGGCCTAAGTAACCCAAGCCCTACAAAAAGGCACTAATTGCTTTAAAAAAACCACTTCTTTCCCCTTACTTCACCTCCCTTCACCTCCACTCCTGAACTCTCAGCTCTTTCCTTTCTTTGTAGACTTCCTAGAATGAGGAATATTAAATCTTCCATAGCTTGTTGTAGGTAATAGCCCAGAAAGTGCCTGGAAAGTGACTGGGAGGAAAGCTGGAGTTGCGGTGGATTTTGTGCTTCAGGAAGGCAGGGCTCTACCTTTTGGAAAAGCAAATTGCACTGGGGGACCCAAAGGCAGATCTGTACTGAGGCAGCGTGAAAAGGACAAAACTGAGGATTCCCAGGCTGCTTTTCCCAAGTATAGTTCACTTTGTGCTGATGATGATTGCAGGAAATCAACCTACCCATGCACCTCAGGGAATGCTGTGGTTGTGGAAGGGTTTTCTACTTGTCTAGAGATTTGAATTATTTTATTTTTTTACTTTTTTTTTTCCCAGTGTAGCCATTGGTAAGTGATGCTAAATATTTGCTGTGAGTGCTGGAAGGTGGAATAATTCCTGAAGCATTTTTGGGTGCGCTGCCATGAGGAAGGGGCTGGAGTGGGAGCATGAGTGATGGATAAAACCAGCAGGTGGTAGTGGGTGAAAAAGCAGTGGTAAAAATGATGATCCACCCTCAGCCCCAGCTGAAACAGCTGATGTGGCTGCCCCAGCCTCCTGAGGGAGAAGGGGTTTCCTGATTCCTGGTGAACTTTGTGTGGATTGCAAGTTGGGAGAGCAGATTTTTGTCCTTAATTCACAGCATGAGTGGGTCCCACCTGGAGTTTCAGACTTCCAGGTTGGCTGCTGAGCTTTATCCACCTGCTGGTCCTACCTGTGCCCCAGAAACTCTCCCCCTGGGATTTCAGGGATATCAGGGATATCAAGCTGGCAACCAGGCCTGTCACAAATTGTCCAACAATGCTGTGTGTCCAGCTGGTAGTGGCTTTTTTGGAAGCCACCATGGGTGTGAGGTTGATGTGGCAGCAGGGCCACAGCATGGCTCTGGTTGCATGCTCTGAGGAATAGGCACACGGAGAGCAAAGCCATAATTATGCCCAACTGCAACTCCAATCATCTTTTAGCTGAATCAACAGGAAATTTCCATTGGTCGTGGTACTGGCTGAGAGATTTGATTTCTGGGAAGGAGGCAGTGGGCATCAGCTTTGAGCCACTGCAAGGGCAAGCCCCGAGTGCTGGCATGGGATGAGAGGAGCTGGAAAACGCGCGGCTGCATCCCAGCATTGGGCAATAGCAACCTTCCCTCCAAAACCTGTTTTTTATGGGTCAGTTTGTTTCAGAAGGAGACAGGTTTATTGTTGTAGGGTTGCTGAGCTTTGGCAGGCTGCTCCTTAATTTGTGGCTCCTAAGGAAGGCAAGAGACTCGGTTTGTTTGCAGTGGTGGGGAAAAACTCGAGCCACACAGGAGCTGGGGGGTCAAGGGATGGAGAGGGGAATGAGCACATAAAGCAGGTCCCTGATAACATCCTCATCCTCATCTTGGGCCCTGCCAGGAGATGATGGTGTTTGGCTGCACACCTTAGAGAGCCTGGGGATGCAGTGCTTGTTTTTCCTCTTCCCAACCATGTTTCAAATCCGTTGTTTGCTCTGGGTGGCAGGAACAGCTAGGAAGGGGTGAGGGAAATGTAAGCAGCTCCCCGTGGTTCCCTCTGGAGTGGGGGGTCCTTGCTGTGAGCTGGGCTTAGCCAGGCCCTTCTGCT
The DNA here is from genome assembly GCA_013397245.1 of Thryothorus ludovicianus. NCBI lineage: Eukaryota > Metazoa > Chordata > Aves > Passeriformes > Certhiidae > Thryothorus > Thryothorus ludovicianus. Next base: position 495,874 of record VZTB01017970.1, on the reverse strand, counting down.
GGGCAGCTGATAACAATTTGAATATTCAGATTTGCTTTCAGGCATCTGCAGGGGACTCACAAGCTCCGGGAACCAGGAGCAAGGAAAGCAGCATGGGGGCCAAGGCAAAAAAAATAAATAGCTGAATAAATATATAAATGGCAAATCGCAGCAGCCCTCCCCAGAGGCAGCTGTATCCCCCCTTCTCGAGACCTCACATGGGGAGACTGAGGCACTGGAGGGGCTGCTAATTAGGGATAGTGGGTATCTGCAGCTGATCTCCTTCCCCAGCTAGAGGGGAATTAATCCACCTGGCTCACTTCCTGCAAATACTTGGATTTCTTTTGATGTTTCAACTTTTATCTCATGCCTCCAACAAACTCACCCTTCTCTGGCTTCCAAGAAAATCCCTTGCATCTCGCTGCCACTAAAGGTGCTCTCATGTACTGCAAGAGGAGTGCAGGCCCTGAGAGAGATCCTGAGGGCTTGTCAGCAGAGACAGGCAGAAATTCCTCAATGAAGTAGCTTTTTGTCACTGATGGGAAATGGTTATTTGTTGTTAAATCTACATCCTGAGGATAGGGGACAAAGCAGTTTGGGAAGTAATGCTTCCTTCTGCCATTCTCCATATTCTCTGCTTGCTCTCTCCCTCCCAGAGGTGTGTCTGGGGTGTTGGGAGCATCCCTCACGTCATTGTTTGGCATGAAAACAGCTCGTGGAAGGTGTCAGTCTACCCTGAGATGCTCCCACTGTCCACCAGGAGAGCACTGCTGGGCTCCGGAGGCACTGGGTATCCTTGTGGGTATCCTCAGGGCTTTCTCCTGCTGTGGGGCTCCACTGGGAGATCATCAGTGTGCCCTCAGCTCCATCCATGGATTGTGTGGAGGTGTGCAAGAAGAAGGGCAAGGCAGAGATTCTGCTCATGTCACCTGCTCCCAGTGGTCACACTTAGGCAGCTTTTGCTATTAGTGCCCCTTCGTGCATTTAATTGGCCACTTCTTCTCATGGGAGGGAGTTCATTCGGGGAAAATTGGAAATTCATCTCTGGCAGCTTCTGAGCTTGCTTTTCATGTGCTCTGCTGGGCTGTGCCCTGGGAAGGGGCAGGTGCTCAGAGCAAGGCTCCAAAAGCATCAGTATGTCAGCAGCCTTGCTTTGCTGGCTGGCTTTTTGGAGAGGAGGAGTTTTTCCAGTTGCCAGTTTGAGCTGCCTTACTGGAAAAAGCCTTCTGCATGGGAGAGGCACCCACGCTGTGCCCCCAGCCTGAGACAGTGACACCCTGTGTGAGCCTTCAACCAGCAAAAGGGACTTTCCCTCCATGTGCTATGTGGGATGATCCCAGGGGCGCATTCCCCCTCCTCTCATGCACACATGGGTTTTGTAAATAAAATGCTAGCCTTGCTCTTTCCCTTCCCAGGGACCCAACAGCATTTTTGAGGTTTACCTGGTAGGCAACAACTCCAACCACTTCATCATCTCGCCAACCTCCATCCAGGGAAAGGCGGACATCCGTGTCCGCGTGGCGGTGCCGCTGGACTTCGAGACCATTCCTCGCTATGAATTTTCGGTAAGGCTGCACCCCTGGGCTCTGTGGGACAGCCACAGTTTTCAGCATCACCTAAGAGTGACCTCTAAACATTTCCCTCTCTATTGTCCAGTACTTGAAGAGGGCCTAGGAGAAAGATGGAACAAATGTTCCAGCAGGCTCTGTTGCAATGGGACAAGGAGGGGGAAAGGGCGGGGGGTGAGGAGTGGCTTTCGATGGTTGATTTAAATTAGGTGTAAGGAAGATTTTCTCCACAAACACTGGAAGAGGATACCCAGAGAGGTGGGTGTCCCACTGCTGGAAATTCAGGGTCAAGTTGGGTGGGGCTCTGAGCAACCCGGTCTAGTGGAAGATATTCCTTCCCATGGCAGGCGGTTGGACTAGGTGGCCTTTAAAGGTTCCTCCCAACCCAAACCATTCTGTCATCATCCCCACCATGAAACAGTGGAGCACTACAAAACAGCCAAAAAAACAGAAATTATAATAGAGAATGAGGTGGGGAAGATTTTCTCTGCACTTCCTCTTTCCAACATCCAAAGGCTCAGCTGCAAGAGCTTAAGCAGAGCAGGGCCATAAAAGCTTTATAGAGCATAAAACTTTGTTTTAAGAGCACCTGTCGGGCACCAAAACCCTCCCCATCCTCCTGCTCCAGCTCCAGCTCTGTCGGCGGTTTACTCTGAGCTGGCTCAGCTGGTGAGGGAGCTGAGGAGAGCCTTGTTTACTCCACTGAAGAAGGATAGGTAACCCTCCCAAGCTTCCCAGCCCTCCCGTTTTGCCCAGCTCTTCGCGAACGAGAGCATCCCGGACCACGTCGGCTTCGCCCGGGTGAAAATCAACCTCATCAACGAGAACGACAACCGGCCCGTGTTCAGCAAGAGCCTCTACAACGTCAGCCTCTTCGAGAACACCACCATGGGCACCACCGTCCTTCAGGTCCACGTGAGTAGGAGCATCCCAGCTCCCTTCGTGCCAGTCCTTGGCACACGTGTGGGCTCTGCGGTGTCCCTCACTGAGGGAGCATTAGGAGATGCTGGTGGTGGGGTGTAGGCTTCTCATGGGCTTTTGGAGGAGATGTCTTTCCTGTTCTCTGGAAGATGTGTATGTATTTCCTGCCACACCAGGAATTCAAAGAGAGTCGTGCACTGCATTTCATCTGCAGATACCACAGTCACACCAGTGTCACGGTGCCCCTGGTGTGGCTTTTCTTACTGCTCTCTTTGGAAGAATCATCTTCCTCATCCAAACCAAGGTCGGTCACACCATTAAAAGGGTGAAGGGTGGAAAAGGAGGGGAATGGCTCTGTTTAGCAGAGCATGGTATCACCTGGCTGGCAGCACAACAGGCAGAGCTGATGGTGATAGCAGGGGGCATTTTCTCATCTGTGGGTTGGTTGGATTCCTCGTGGGGCAGACACATTTCCTGGTGCATGAGACCGTTGTCAGTGCCAGTGTGGGACACAGCTGGGATAGGGAATATCACACAGGGAACACCACACACCCTGCTGCACTTTGCATGTGTTACTGCCACTACTATTAGACACGAATGAGTTTGCTTGGCTCCCTCTACAATGAATTTGCTCCTGTTGCCCTCCTGCCCCCCCTTGTCCCCTGCTCTCCCAAGGCACAGTCTCTGGTCTTCCATCCATGCAGGAATGCCCACTCAGAGGATAAAAGCCCAGACAAAAGAGTTGGGTGTATGTGCCTGTGTGTAAGTGTGTTTACTTTACAAACAGATGGTGTGAAACTGTATAGAGCCCCCGAGCTGTTCCCATCTGACAGTTATTAATATTTCAAGCAGATGTTTAGCTAGTCAGGCCATCAGACACTAAACAATGAGATTGTTACTGCGTCTCCTCTTCCCCCAACTTCCAGCTATGCCAGCATTTCAGAGCAAACACAAAATGCCAGGAGTTGAATCTTCTATGATAAATCAGAATGGATGCAATTAGTGCTGAAATCCAAATTGCCCTCCCAGCTGATCCCAAACTTTTAACAACCCTCATAAAGTACCAGCTTCTCCTGCTGCGGCCACTTGCCTTTGAGCTGCAGCTCTCTGGTTGCTGTCTGTCTGTGCCACGTCTCTCCACCTGTCCCACATGCTGCAGACAAAGAGCCTGCTTTCCTTGCTAAAAAATTCCTCCTCTCCTTTTCTTCCTTCTTTTCTGCTTGCTCAAGAATAGGATATTCCTGCATAGGGGTTAGGGATAAGGTTTCAGAGAAACCACATGGGATGCCCACATCTTTGGTGGCTGCTGGATGACGTCCCCGTGAAAGGAGTCTTCTGTTGGCTCCCCTCTTTTTGTGCTCCTTTGTCCAAATAAATGAAGGTTTGGAGAGACAGTGGGGTTCAGGGTGCTAAGGATAGATCAGGCGGCTTGTGGGGTCAAGGAAATTGATGAACAGGGATGAACAGGGGAGTGCGTGGGCTGGGTGAGTGGTTGCTGTAGGGTGGGAGGAGGCTTTGTGCCAGCTGCTGCTGGAGATGGCCAGGCACAGCTGGCAGGACAAAGCAGTGCCTGCAGCACCTTCCTGGCAGGGAGACAAGCGGCTAAAACCGTGGGAGCTGAGGCCAGGGGAGGTTGCTGATTTTCTGCACATCCCAGCATTGTGAGGAAGGAGGACAGGTGGCCCCAGCAGCCCAAAAGCCCCTGGGCTGTTTGCCATGAGTGCATCCTGGCTGTGCCACCTTGGCTGCAGCTGATGGGCGTGTGTAGGTGAGGGGGAAGGCTCTCCTCAATGCCACCCTCTCCAGGCTGCCCTCAGCATGGCCAGCTGAAAGGGAATGGCAAAAGGAAAGAGCAAGTAGACTTCATCTGCTGTGACAAATGGCCGTTTGTTTCTACAGCATTTCAGCTCCTAATGTCAGTGACAGCAGAGAAACATTGCCTGTTACACACATAAATCAACTGTAAAACAACCCCCAGTGCAGGCAGCCAGCAGGGAGCTGCTGCCTGCTCTCTGCTCCCTGCCTCCTTCCCTTTGCCCAGGAATGAATGGGCTCAGATCCATGGATCCCTGGTCAAACCTCAGCCACTCCCCAGCATGGCACAACCTTGTCCACCTTCTAAGATTTTGCTTGCTCTCTGCTTAGCATTCTCTACATCTCCCTGTCCATCCATCCATCTATTGAATTCTTTCCCTAAAAGGCATTTATTGTTTAGACTCTGGTGGTCATTTGTTGGCCCAAGAACATCTGGAGTCCAGGTTCTATGGGAACAGCTCTGTACAGGGAGCCCACAATGTGCCCAAAGGTTTGCCTCCATGCTCTTGGACAAGCTGAGGGAGCTGAGAAAGGGTCTCAGCCTGGAGAAAAGGAGGTTTGGTGGAACCTTCTGGATCTCCTCAACTCCCTGGCAGGAGGGGACAGCCAGGTGGGGTCAGGCTCTCTTCCCAATTAACAAGTGACAGGACAAGAGGAAACAGCCTCAAGCTGTGCCAGGGGAGGTTTATATTGGATATTAGGAAAAGTATCTTTAGTGAAAAGGGTGGTCAGGCATTGGAACAGGCTGCCCAGGGTAGTGGTGGAGTCACCATCCTTGGAAATGTTCAAAAAACACATAAATTGGGGTTGTGGGTGCGTGGTGAGCTTGGCAGTGCTGGATTCATGGCTGGACTTGATGATCTCAGAGGCCATTTCCAGCCTTAATGATTCCATGATTGTTTACACACATGATAAGTCCTTTAGGCCAGAGATTCCTGGTTTTGCAGAGACCAGGGTGAGGGGCTACTTACTCCAACCAAATCTTCCAGGTCACATAAATCGTGGCTGTTTGGGGTTATGTGTCCATTGCATGTCTGTGTTGACTGAAAGACAAGCACCCTGTCCAGGGCTCTGCAATTGTTAGAGGCCTCTCTCGATGCAAACTTCATTTTTTCCCTGCCCTGACTCTGCTGTGCCAGGAAAAGGCAGGCTGGAAAGGCTTGGAGGTCCCACACAGCAGCAAAAACCTTCTGTGAAGCAGGAGCAAAGCAGGGAGGTGAGCAGAGCTCTTCCTGAAGAGATGGGCCAGTTCTGCCCCAGCTACCCGCAGATATTGAAATACTATTTTTTTTCTGAAACAACTGGCCATGAAGCCTTTTAATAACATAACAGAAAAGGTCAGAGAAAGAATTTCACACTTCTTGAGCAAGCAGGCAGCCAGTATAACTTCATGCCTTCCAGGAACAAGGCAGAGGGAAAATACACTGCACCCTGAATTAACTGGGGCTCTGGCACTCCTGTCAGGTCCTGCCTGCCTGGTGGCCAGTGGATTTTGATGGGTGCTGGTTTTCCTGTTAGGAGCAGGCTGGAAGGATGGACCCTGGGGAGGTGTGGTGCCTGCTCGGGCTCAAGGCAGAGGATGTAGGGCTCTGGGGAAGGACCATGCTGGGGGGATGATCATGGCTGGAGCCATAATCAGAGTCAGAGAATGCTTTAAGTTGGCAGGGACCTTAAAGGTCATATAATTCCAACTCCACTGCGGTGGGCAGGGACACTTTCTGCTAATCCTTAGGTCCTTGAGTCCAGAGGCAGGAGAAGCCTGTTACTCTCCATCCTGCTCCAGGCTGCCTCATTGCCAGCAGCTGGGAGTAGTGCCACTGCTCACAAGCCCTCCCTTAGCACCTCAGCTGGACAGGAAGAGAAAGGGAAGTCTGAGAGCTCTGTGCCCAATGGCTTTGAAGGGGACTGATGCTGGTCTGGCATCAGGCATAGTTGCCCAGGTCTCTGCTCCTTCCTCCCCCAGGCATGAAGGGCTTGGAAGCAGTCCTCTGGGCTCCTTCTGGTGGGATTCCCCCAAGGAGCTCTTCTGCAACTGGGACAGGGGTAGAGCAGGAGGGAGCTTTCAGCTGGAAAGTTTTTTTGGATGGAAGAAGCTACATATAACATAGGCATATAAACATAGCCTTGCTTCTGAGCTCACCAAGACCCCACCCAGCTTCCAGTGAGCTCCCTCCAACAGGGAGAGGAGGGGGCAGTTCAGCCCAGCATCCTCTCCTGTCCCCTGGGTGGTGCTTGGCTGGGAACTCAGGGAAGGTGCAAACCTGTGTTCACGCCTGTCCCACAAATCCCAGAGGACCTCGGTGTCCTGCCTCCCTGCAGAGCTGTGGGCTGTGACAGCAGAGAGCCCCTCCAAACCTGCCTTCGGACACTGCTGCTTTGCCAGGGGCCTCCAGAAGCTGTTCTCCAGTTTCTGATGCATTTGCTAGACCTGGAGAATGGGGAAGGGGCCTAAAAGGACCCAGCAGGAGGTGGGAATTAGGGGGCGGGAGATCTCCTTAAGCTCCTCGTACTCCACAGATCTGCACAGCAAAGTCCTCCTGAAAAGCTCTGATAACCAAAATCATTAAAGCCCAAACAAACCAAGAGTAACTTGTTTTTAACACAACAATGCATTTGATTTGCCTTGAAGTGTCTGGAGAAAAATGGTTCTCCAGGGAAGTGTGGAAAGTAATCCTAGCTCCGTGATCCCTCCTCTGCGCTTTATTTGCCCCGGTCTGGCTTGGCTGCACAGGCTGGGATCAGCAGCTGTGGGCTCCATCAACTGGCTGGCAAGCTGCAGGGAGCTGGGGACATGCTGCCATTTCCTGCTCACCCTGGAAGATGGCTGGGATGAGGACAGGGAGGCATGGAAGTGTTTGCAGGGAATGAATTGTCCACTTGCCCTCCTTCAAGCCCCACACAAGCATCTCCCAGCAGGCATCAGCCCCTGCTGGTCCTGATCCTCTCCTGCCTGCTCTTCCTGACTCCAGCCAGGTCAGGCATGGATCAGATAGATGAGCCATGCTTTGGAAACTGCGTCATCCTTGCTGAGTTAATGATTTCCTTCTCTGTGGGATATCCTCCTCCCAAATCCCTGTGAGGTGATTATGTGCTCTGCCTTGCCTCGGTGTCCTCCTTGCCCTGAAACACCTCTGCACTGGGGTGGGGCTCGGTTTCTCCTGATGACAGCTGCCCTCAAGAAGTCTGAAATGGATGTGAAGTCTGTTCAGAGCTTTAAATACACACACACAAAACTTTTGGGTAAGCTGCTGTGGGCTTTCCAGAGTTATCTTTTGGAGACCCTCAGAAACAGTGTGAGCACCTCCATCAGACCTCAGATTATAAACTGAGGTGCCAATTCAACCAGCAGGCATCGATTTCAGCACAGGAATGATTCTCTGTCTTGTGAGATGTGGCAAGACAGGTAAAATAAGCACCGTGTTCCCTCGGGGCTTGATAAGCTGAATCTCTAAGGCAGTCTTGTGTGTCAAAAACCCCACTACTTTCCCTGGTTTTTAATGAAATCTGGATTAAAATTTTCAGATTATGACAGAGGAGGTGAAGAGATGGTCTCCCTGTGGTTTTGGCAAGTGCATTAGCCTGTGTATTCTTATGTATGTGTGTGCATTCAAAATATATGTACTCATATGGGTTCACATTCCTGAGAAGTTCCTTTCTCCTACCCTCCATGGGTTGTCCCTTTCCTGAACATCATCCCCAGCACATCCATTCACCTGGATTCTCATATTCCCCGTCCCTGCCACAGCACATCCTCGGGAGAAGCCTTGTTAGTAAGAACCTAATGAGGTAAATGTGCTAATTAACCTTCTATTACTCTCCTCATTAAATCAGATTGGCAAAGTTCCTCTCCTTTGCCACCCAGCTGTCAGTTTTCTTCTGCTAATTCACTCTCTCTTTGGCCTCATGTCGGGGATGGGAAAATCAATCCCAGCCTGATTTTCTTTCCTCTTCTTTCCAGCCAGCTGTAAACACCAGTCAACAAGAAAGTAATAATGTACTTTTCCCACCCTGGCAAGGAGACTTGCAGACATCAATAAACAGCTATTTAGGATGCAAATCACTTTCCCAATCAGCCACCAGCCTTTGAGTTTGGCTGGGATGATGCCATGGTCTGTGGGCTCCTACATCCCATCATGCTGCTTTGCAGCCATCCCAGAGCAACTGTGGGATTCCCAGAGAGTTGCATCCCTTTGGGTTTGTCCCACTCCTAGTCCTGGTGTGGGTGGAATGAGGCTTTGCAAGCCTTTGGGGGTTCTTCTGGTTCCCTTCAGGACTCACCCCACCCTGCATCCTGCCACCCCTTTGACCAAGGGCACTCTCAAATCCCCCAACATCTGTGGAGCTACTGCTGTCTCTTGTTTCTTGGTGATCTCCAGAGCTTTTCTTTCCCCTTTTTCTTGGAGAAATTAATGCAAGGGGGCAGAAGCAGTCTGGGATCAAAGGCAGTAGAGAAGGCTGCAGCTCTAAGGTGCTGGTGGGTGAGGGGTTCACCCTGAGCTGTGTTTCTCTCTCATGTGGTGATGGTGACTTGTGGACCAACCTCAAGGGAAGACCTACACTGCTCCTGATTTTGGGAAGGTTGTGTAGAATAAGGACACAGTCATTGAAGGCAAGAAGTGAGGTGGGGATTGTAAATCCATTGCAAATCGATGGATGGATAAAAAGACATCCAGGGATCTTCCATAGGAAATCAGTGTGGGATAAACCATCCCCTGTCCCTTTGGTGGCAACTGGGACAACATCAGGACCAGAGACTGGTGCAGCCCATCATCTCATGGTGGTCGTCAGGGATGCCACCATGAGGACATCACAGGGCTTCTCAGCCTTTTTCAACTGACTGACCCTCTGCATTTTGCTCAGGTGGTTGAGTTTGTGTCCTGCTCTGCAGGGAGTCACCTGCCCCACCTACACGAGGAGTAGCTTGCACCTCCTCTACCTTCTTGCATGGGTTATGGAAGTACAGGATGGGGAAACACTGGGAGTACTTCCAGGCCAACCTCCTCCTTTCCTTCTGCTTTATGTGAATAGAAAATGTCTTGGGAAATCTTTGCTGCAGAGGAGGAATGGACAGGGTGGTGGTAACTGGGGGCTGCCAGCCAAATGTGCGGGGCAAGCTGGGTGTTGCAAAGGCTCAGACACGCAGAGAGGATCTGAGAAAGCAGGAGGGCATTCAGAGAGCACTGGTGGGAATATGAAAGCATGGCTCAGCAGCAGCTCAGGGGGGAAGGAGAACTCTCAGCTGGACGTTTCTGATGCCCTCCAAGCCTGGACTTTGTCCCTTCTTCTTCCAAGCCCTTCTCCCCACTCATGGCCCACACAGTTCTCCCTCCCTGTCAGCATCTTAATTGATCTTGTTGTTCTCAATCCCCCCTCCCCAGTGCTCCATCTCCAGCTGTGCTTAAACAGAACAAAATCTCTTCCAATTTCCCTGCCGCTTAAAAGAAAATTGAATCCTTTATCTGCAAGAGGAGAGGAAAACTGCAAACACATGAAACAGTAAAGAGTTAAATAATCAAAGCAGATGATTCCAAATTGCCTGGAAAGTCAAACATGAATGGCTTGGCTTCTTCCTGTGTGCTTCTTGGGTTTTTACAAGTATAAAAATATGCTTGCACTCCTTGTTCCTGTTAAATATTCTTGTCATCCAGCTCTGTAAATAAAGGGAAGGGGAGGAGGGAGTTACCAGGCGTGATTGACAGATCTGAAGTCCTCATCTTTCTGTCAGGACCCAGTGCTCTTTGGTTGGGTTTATCTCTTTAATCTAAATATCAATCCGTGAGACCAAAATGGGGTGGAATAGGAATCATGACAGCCCAAGCACTGAGGAGAGAGAGAAAAAGAGAGAGAGAGAGAGAGAGAGAGAGAGAGAGAGAGACACTTATTGCAGCTTCTGCAGCCGCTCCCTGTCCTGATGGAGCTGTCAGGAAAAATGCACAGCGATAGCACAGAGGTGGGAAAACACAACAAAATCACAGCCTGGCCCCTTCTCCCTGCGCAACAAAAAAAAACAACAAAAAACAAAAAACAAAACCAAAAAAAAACCACCCAACAATTTAGCCTGTGAGAGGGGAAAGAAAATCAGGGAGCAAATGCAGCCCTGCTCCTGTCCAAATTGCATCTTGCAAAGCACAAGCCAGGCAGCAGGATTCCTCACCATGCTTCCCACTGTTTCCAGTAGCAGATGGGGCTGGGTGGTTTTCCTTTGCTGCTGGCTTTACCTGGTGGTTTGGGATGTGGCTGGAAGTTCAAGGGAGAATTTTTCCCAAGGTGATGCTCTTTGCCATGTGAACACCCTGGCCTCACACTCCCTTCTCAACCGTCCCTTTAGGGCCATCACTCTCTTCACCTTGATACATCCTCTCCTAGACTCCTCATGCTTTTACATTCACAAAGTTCCTACAGAGTAAACACTCCTGGGATTTTAATCTGTTTTCAAAGCTGCCCTCAGCCCCCATGTCTCTCCCAAAGCATCCAAGGCTGTTTCCTCCAGCAAAAGGCTCCCGTGGGAATCAGCACCCAGGGGGTGCTGTTGGCAGAGTCATGGACAGTGTCACCCCTAGACAGATGACTTTGAGCTGCCCTTGATGCTGCTGCTGAGGTTGATGTGTGAAGAGGAGGGTAATTTACCTGAACTGTGCATTTGAGATATGCAAATCCATTGGGTTTTGCCATTCCCTTTCTCCAGGATGGGATGCAACATGTTAATGTCCATCCTGTGGCAAGGACCTGTTCAGCCCATCCCTCCTTCTCTGTTTTTATCCCTCCTTTGCCTGCTGGGCCTCTCACCTGGGTGAGAGGCAGTTGCAGCTGGTGGGTCGTGTGTGGTCAGCTTCCCAGAGCTCTTGCAAACACTTTAGTGTTTTTTGAGAATTTATATTTCTTCCACCAGACTTCGACCTTAATTTCTTCCATTTTTCTGGGCTGTAAAATTCATTAGAGACCCAACAGCGAAGTGATTGAGATGTCAAGCTGGGCTATTGTGGGATTATTTAGTCGCTGACATGTACCACTTGCCATTTAGGTGGACAACAGGAGAATATGAAACCAATGCGGTTCATTAGTGAAGGACTTACACCCAGTTACAGTAAAACCCGTGGGCATTTAAATGGTCTTGGGTGTCACCAGTGAAAATCCACGCTGGAAAAGCCTGTTTGTCTCACTTTTGGGGCATCTTCTGTCACCTGGTGTTTTAAAGCCCAGCCTCCAGCCATGCCAGCAGCCTGGCGACAGCAAATCACTGCCCGTTAAATCACGGCTGCCCAAGCAAGTGTTAACCTTGCCTGTGTGGAGCTGATGTTGCAGGGGCTGCTGTTATAAAACACAATCAGGAAGGCTCTTGTCTTCCCTGGTGGCTGGCAGAAGAGGTGGGGAAAAGCTCTGCCATTCCCAGGGGGGTTGATTGACTATTTTTCCCCCCTAGCCAGGTTCAGCGCAGCCCTTTTTGGGTCATTAGCAGCGATTGAGCTTGCTGGCTCTGGGCAGGGTTTGGAGCTGCTGGGGAAGCGGTGTAGCCCAGCATTGCCTTGATTCCCCACTCCTTCTTTCCCAGCTAATCACTGGAGCCACTGGGCTCCAGTGCTGACCTGCCACCGGCTCTGCTGGTGCCTGATTGCCACCTCCCACTGGGCAACCTCTCTTCAAAAGCCTGGCTGGGACAAGCAGTGCTGACAGAAGAGCTGTTTTCCAACTAAAGTCATTCCACAACAACTTTAAGTAGGCTTTGCATTGGTTTTCCATTCAGCTTTCCCAGCCCCAGTGATTGCATCTCACGGAGGCCCTTGGCCCTTCACATTTGTCTCCTCCAAATCACAAATCAAATCCCAGTCCTGGTGGCTACCAGAAGTTAGCTGTTATTCCCCTGAGATCTGAGGTTGCCTTGAGGAAGGGATGTTTGGGTGGCTGCCTGCTTAATACATGCAGATTTTAGTGGCTCTGAAAATCCGTAGGATGCCAGGGCATGGCTCCCCACCCTGGAATTTCTGCACCATGGTCTGAGCAGCCAGTGGCTGCCCAGTCAGCCCCAAGCAACAACTACATCTGCCTCACTTTCCTAGGAAAACACAAACCAAAAACAAACTAGGAAGCAGATGGGAATCCTCCTTCTATTTGCTTTCCCAAACTACAGGCATCAAGCCAGGGGAGCAGGCAGGGACAAGGCTCTGCCTGGTCACTCCAGTGGCCTGACAGCTTTTTGACGTCCTGTAATTGCTTTCCTGCCACAACTCTTTTAAGCAGAGAGCTCCTGGCCAAAGCAATTTGTTCCCCATCAATTTTTATTTCCTACTTTGTGCATGTGAGGGAGGGAAAACAAAGAGGGAGAAGGAGAATAAACAGAGCTGGGACCTGCTCCGGCAGCACCGTGCTGAGGGAAAGGTGGGAAGGGTTTGGCTCTTCAGCCAGGCAGGACGTGGCAGCCCTGATCATCATTCCAATGCACTCTGCTCACCCCTGCAGCCAGCTTCCAGCTGCTCATCCCTGTCTGGCAGTTTTGGGAGGAGGACTGCCGTCCCAGGGGCTCCATGGGGGATCTGAGCCACCTCGAAAGGCTCTTCTTGGTTCTTTAAGCCCTTGCCGACTCCTCCTGCCGTGCTCCCTGAAGCTGCTTCGAGCAGAGTTAATCTCCGGCAGTTTAAGGAGTCGTTGAGTGGGTCTGGCGGATGATGAATGTCTAAACCATTACCGGGTGAAGCTCCATGGAGCTGTTTAAAACTGAATTCTCCCATGTAAATTTCTGCTCCATCAATCCTGATGACATGTCAAACATTGCTATTGTTTCCCCGAACAAATTGGACGACATGCCCTTTCCTGCAGATTTGCCCACGAGAGCAGAACTGCTCGCCAGCTCCTCACTTTTGCCTCCAGCTCTGCCAGCCCTTCCTGGGGAAGGCTGGATGTGATGGCCCTTGGTGGGACAAAAGCAGACATCCCAAATATTTGTGCTTGGGGGATGCAGATGGATAGAGAGCCAGGCCGTGGGTATTTTTGTGTGGTGCCCACACCATGCTGCAGCTCAGTAAATTAATCCTTTGGGTTATCCAGGCTTCCTCTTCTTTCCGCTCTCCCAGAGTTTAGCTGCACAAATGTGGGATTTTTTAGAAATAGTCTGTGCTGGTGACAGCTCATAAAAGTACAGATGTGGACCCGCATTTTCATCCTGCCCTTTTGCAGGCTCCAGTGGGCAAATCCCACTTTAATATTCCGGGCAGGAGAGGAGAGCCGTAAAAGCCATTTGATTGCTTCTCCAGGTGGAACCCCGAGAAACTTCCAGCCAGATGCCTTTCCTCCCTGGGCTGTGGGAATGGATGCTTGCATGCTGGGGGGGAAAAGGAGCCAGTGACTGGGAAAAGCCACAGGAAAACATCTGGTACCCTGGGATTGCTGACAGCTCGGTGGGATTTGGGGTGTTCTGCCGGCGTGTGCTCTCTCGGAGCCCTCGGCATCGCTCTGCAAAGGGAGTGTGTGTTGCCTCCCCAGGGGCTTGAGCAGCTGAGCATCCATTTTGCCCTTAGAGGGGAAAAAGCTTGGTAATGCAGAAACAGGTGAAGATCCCAAATTAAATATGCTGAGCGTGCGTGGTTTGGCTTTTTTTTTAGCATGTTCCCTGTCACGCTCAACTAACCTGCTCCATAATGCCCAGCATTATCTCCATGATGTTCAGTTGCCAGGAAAGCCATCCAGCCGGCCTCACCTTCCACCTCCCTGGTGTAAATCAGGGACATTAATTAGCCTGGCTGGCGAGGTGGTGGATGGGACAGAATCAAGCTGCCCATCCTCCTGGCTCCTCGGGAGAGGGGCTTTTTGCCTCGCTGGCACTTTTGATGTCATCACAGCTTGTGGTCCAGCCACCCCCCTGACTCCCCTCTCCCCAGGGCTCCCAATCCCTCCTCCCTAACCTTCTTTTAACCTTCCTCTTTCCCTATCTTGGTTTTTTTTTTCCTCGTCAGAAGAAAATTACACTTTCCCAGTGTTGTCTGTCACCGCAATAAGCACTTACGAGTGCAATTGTATGGGGCCAAATGAAGGGAATTCATTTTGCCCGTGCTTTCTGGTACTGTCAGACCCCCTGTAAATCATTATCTCATCACCAACCCATCCAGGTGCATGGAAAATGCTTTTCTGGGCTCCGCTCTCACACCGGCCACTTAGGAATTAATGGAACAGAGGGTTTCACAGCAGTTGTGGGCACAGAAGTAACGGAGAGGAAAAATTCTGGCTGGAGGTTGAGGGCTGGCAGTGCTGAGAGTGCTTGAAGCGCTCAAGAATTCTGGGGAGAGAGGACCCAAAAAAGGGGATGGTGGCAGATGTTAGGATGGGGGATTAACCCCAGAATGAGTTGGCTGAAGGATGCTGGTGTGGGCAGATGGTGGGCTTCTCTCCAAGTGTTTCCGTGTGGAAGAGTTGCCATGCTCTGCCTGGGATGGAGTACCTCCATGGATGTCCTCTGAGGGGAAAGATGGACCCCAGAGGGACTTGTCCCCCAGGAGCAGGTGCTGCTCACTCTCTGGGCATCTCTCCAGGCAGATTTCTGCAGATTTGTTCCATTTTAGCGAGTGCAATTCCAATGCCCACAGAAAGGAAATCGCATCGTAGCAGTGGAGAGGAAAATCAGCAAAATCAGTAGGTCTGGGAGGCTGGATTCACCCCAGCACCCTTCAGCTGGCATCCAGCAGCAGGAGTTCACTTCTCAGCCTGGGATAATGTTTGGGGAGAAAAATCTTAAATAATCCTGACTGGTTTTCATGCCTTTTGCTCTCTGCCACCCCGTAGTGTGGCAGGGGAGCAGCACACGGGGTAAAGCTGTGCTCAAGCTCCTACTCTGCTGTCAAGGGTAATCAAGGCCATCGATAAATCAGGAAGGTTTCCAGAACAGGTTGTGTTCCATGCCACTCCTAAAATACAGCCTTTTCCTGGTACCTGGACATAAAATGTGTCTTTGACCCTGCTTCTTCACAGACCTGTTGGTCTCTAAGCAATCTAGACAGGACTCAATTTAGAAAATATACTGGGGAAGGAAAAGGATATTTTGGGGATTGCATTCCACTTTCCTCACCTAAAAATAAAATTTTCTGCTCCTTTTTCCTGCTGTCACTCATGCATATTTCATATATTCATTAGAGCAAAGACTTTAAAACACAAATAAATCTTACTTTGCTCGTCCAGAGCTGACACAGTGAATTGTGAACACCTTCCCCAGAAGGTGCTGGTCATTTTGCTGTGACCAGCCTGCTCCAGCTCTGGCTGCATCTCACAGCATCCCAAGCCACTCCATCCGTGAGAATGCAGCAGATTGCACCCCTAGAAGGGCTGTCCTTTTGGAAAGTAAGACCAAAATCATTATTCCTTGCTTTTCCAGAGCTGTATTTTAACCTAAGGGGCCATTCTGAAGTGCAATAGGTTTTTATTCCTTTACACTTGTCATGGTTTGACACTGGCCAAACACCAGGCACTGATAAAAGCTGCTCACTCACCCTCCCCTGCTACAGCTGGGTAAAGGAGAGAAAAAAAAAATATTAACAAAGGGTTCATGAGTTGAGGTAAGAACTTGGAGAACATTCCAATGGCAGGTACAAAGTGAGTTTGTTACAAACAAAATCAGAGGAGGATAAGGAGAAGTAAAATAAGCCCTTAAAAAACACCTTTTCTTTCTCCCCACCCCTCCCTCCTTCCCACTGACAGCACAGGGGATAGGGTGTGAGGATTTTGGTCACTTTGTCACCCAAGGTTTTCTTCTGCTTGGCTCGGGGAGAGGAGTCCTTCCCCTGTGAGACCATGGGGTCCCTCCTATGGGAGACAGTTCTCCTTGAACTTTTCCAGCATGGATCCAAATCCCACGAGCAGCAGCCCTACTATACCTGCTGCAACATGAGCCCCTCCCACGGGCAGAGAGTCCTCCCAAAACTGCTGTGGCAAGGCTCTCTCTTCCATGGGGTGCTGTCCTCCAAGGACAGGCTGCTCCAGCCTGGGAAAAGAGCCCTTCTCTCCACCGTGTCTTCCACTGCATCACAGCCTCCTCTGCTGCTTTTCTTCTTAAATCTGCTGTCACAGAGGCGTTACCATCATCTGTAATGGACCCAGCCTCGGCCAGCAGCATGTCCACCTTCAGAGACATCAGGGACTGGCTCTACCAGACATGATGGAGTTTTCCAGCAGCTGTTCACAGAAGCCACCTCAGTGGCCCCCACACCACCAAAAACCAGGCTGAGCAAAACCAACACAACTCTAGAATGCACAGGGGAGGGTGTGAGTTGTGGCTGCAGAGATCCAGCTTTCTGTCCTCATGGGGACAGGAAGGGTGGCCCTCAGGAATCATCCACAGAGACTTTTTCTTCAGGTGTGTTTCCCAGGTTAGCTTAGTGTGTCAGGGAAGGTAAGTAGGTGTAACGTTTCCCACTGCCAAAGGTTTTGAGAGCGATGCTGGGGAATGTTGATGGAGGGCAGGCTGGGAATCAGGGATGATCAGGGGATTGCAAACAGCCCCTGCCATGTGTCTCTTGAGGGGTAAATGGCAGCACACCAGGTCTGCAGTGGTGTGTTCAATGCAACATTTCCATAAGTACCTTTGTTTATTAATTAAATTTTATGTTTTCCAGGCAACTGACAATGATGTGGGCACGTATGGGGAAGTCAGTTATTTCTTCAGCGATGACCCTGACCAGTAAGTGTGACTGACTGACAGGGGTTTGATCCTCCAAAATCCTCCTCTAACCTCACTAGGCAGTCACAGGGCGATTAAGGCAGTGGTTATGTCTTACCTGTGAGATGCCCTATGATCCCCTGTCTATGCTGTCTCACAGAGGTGTGAATTCAGCACATGCCTGATGCTCAGAATGTTTAATTGCTTTGCAAAGTTGGGACCTGCAGACACCAGCATTGCTTGAGACTAGGAAATGGTTTCGCAGTGAGTTGTCAGCCCTGGAGCAACAGCTGTGGTGGAAAGTTGGGGAACATACATGGACTGCCCAGCAGAACAGATCTGGGGGCTTCTGCACCCATTTTCTCTGCCTGTAGAGCAGCACTGAGGGTTTCTCAGTGCTCAACTGTGTGGAGATCTTGAAGATGTTCTGGGACCTAATATCCTGCAGAAAATAGTTGTGAACTTCACACGAGTGAAGGCTGCTGCCTCTCCATCTCCAGTGTGTGGTCACCGAGGCTTTCTCCCCTTCCTTTGCTGTCCCTTCAGTTTCTCCCTGGACAAGGACACGGGTGTGATCATCCTGACAGCTCGGCTGGACTTTGAGACCACACAGCGCTACACCCTGACCGTCATCGCCCGGGACGGCGGCGGGGAGGAGACGACAGGGCGCGTCAGGGTCAATGTCCTCGATGTCAATGACAATGTCCCCACCTTCCAGAAGGAGGCCTACCTGGGGGCCCTGCGGGAGAACGAGCCCTCCGTGGCCCAGGTGGTCCGGCTCAGGGTGAGGGACTGCAGTGACTCCTCTGCTTGGGATGTGCAGGAGTGGATGAGAATCACAGAATGATTTGGCGTGCGAGGGACCTTGGAGCTCAGAAAGTTCCAACCCCCTGCCATGGCCAGGAGCATCTTCCATAAGGCCAGATTGCTCCAAGCCCCATTCAGCCTGGCACTGAACACTTACAGGGATGGGGCACCCACAGCTTCTCTGGGGAACCTGTGCCATTGCCTCACCAACCTCACAGGGGAGAATTTCTACCTAATAGCTAATCTAAACCTCCCTCTGTCAGTTTAAAATGATCAGTGCCTGTGACAGATTTAACAAACCTGTTGGGACCTTCCAAAACAGGTCCCAGTAACCAGTTTCCTTCTTGCACAAGAGAAGCAGGGGAGAGGAGGCTGATTTACAGATCCTCTCAGGACCCCTGATGGAGCACAGCTCCCTCCACCACTTTTCCAGTCTCCTTGGGCGCAGCCTGCACCTCCCATCCCCTCAGCTCTCCCTGGCACAGCTCCCATGCCCATATCTTCCCTCTGCTCACACCCTAGGCGTCTGATGAGGACTCCCCTCCAAACAACCAGATCTCCTACAGCATCGTGCAGGCGTCTGCCTTCCGCGACTACTTCGACATCACAGTGTCAGAAGGGTACGGAGGTAGGTGCTGGCACCACAGGGGCACCCCTGAGCATGCCCACGTCCTGCTCAGTGTACAGCTGCTCCCCTGACCACCCTCCACTGTGCATCCCTCCAGTGATCAGCGTGAACCACCCCCTGGACTACGAGCAGGTGGCCAATGGGGTCATCTACCTGACGGTGATGGCCAAGGATGCTGGCAACCCGCCACTCAATAGCACCGTCCCTGTCACCATCGAGGTGTTTGTAAGTACAGTGTCAAGCATTCCTCTTCTGCTTTCCCTGGAACTGTTCCACAACAGTGCTGTTAATTCATCAATAACCCAAGATCTCTGTGGATGTGTATGAGTGGATTCCTATTACACATGTCTCGTGTCGTACATATGTGTCATACGTGTCCTGTGCCACAGCTAGCCGTGGGGTGAGGAGCAGAGCAGGAGCAGTGTGGAAACTCCTCTGGAGGAGGGGTATCTGCTGGGAGACTCAAAGCATGGCAGCATTCCTCGGGAAGATCAGATCGCCCTGTCACTTTGAGGCACATTGTGGGTTGAGGATGTCTGCAGGGAGGGATCAGTGATGGACAGAGTTTGGTTGATAACGTGTCAGTCTCACAGCTGTTGGGTCTCTGCCAGCATCAGTCAGGGAAGGTGAAGGAGATAAAGCCAACAATGCTGTAAGATGGGAATGAAGTCCCATGAGCATGTCTCTCAGATCTTCATATCCCTCACCGTGCTTGAGAGAGAGGGAATAAGGCAGTGCCCAGGGA
This sequence comes from Thryothorus ludovicianus, assembly GCA_013397245.1. Lineage (NCBI taxonomy): Eukaryota > Metazoa > Chordata > Aves > Passeriformes > Certhiidae > Thryothorus > Thryothorus ludovicianus. The sequence continues at coordinate 476,777 of VZTB01017970.1, read as the reverse complement.
GTTAGTGGTGGTTAAATACATCCTTCCCACACTGGGCTTTCGACAGCACAAACACCTCTTTTTCAAGACCACACTTCAGTGGGTCATCTCCCTGGGTTGGGTCTGTACGCTGGCAGGGTTTAAGTAGCTGTCACTTTTCCCGCTCCCATCCAAAGGGAATTTCTGTCAGCTGGAAAAAGAAAAGAAATAAAAGCCAAAAACTAGAAAGAAAATGAGAGGGAAGTGTTTTGTGACGGCACTTGAGGAACAAGAGCTGTGAGAAGGCAGAACCAGAGCAAGTGTGGAGGGAGGTAATTTTTTTTCATCCTTTGGCTGTTGGTTTTTAATAAAGAAGTCAAACTCGCCTTGTAGATTTCCCATTAGGGGACAATACGCTTTTGTAGAGGGAGTCGCCGTATCAGAACTAATAGTGCACGCCGCCACGCCGGGATCCCAGGAAATGGCACCACTAATAAGTTTCTGCCTCGCTCCCTGCCACTGATGCCCTGCTCAGAGTGATGAGCCAGCGGCTCAGGGCGTGCCTGTGCCTGGAGGAGAGGGCCTCTGTGCTTACTGTGAGTGTGTGCCACCCTCAGCATCCTTGGAGGCAGCAGGGAGTGGTAGGACAAGGGGGATTAGCTTTGAACTAGAGGAGAGGGGAGGTTGGATATTGGGAAAAGGTTCTTCTCTGTGAGGGAGGTGAGGCCCTGGCACAGGTTGCCAAGAGCTGTGACTGCCCTGTCCCTGGCAGTGTCCAAGGCCAGGTAGGATGGGGCCCTGAGCAACCTGGGATGGTGGGAGGTGTCCCTGCCCATGGCAGGGGGTGGGAACTGTCTGAGCTTCAATGTCCCTTCCAACCCAACCCATTCCAAGAGTCTATGATATAATGGCTGTCTGAGGGTGAAGCTGTAGGGAGTAAGGCTGAGGGTCAGGAGAACATAGGCAGCTGGTTTTGGCTGGTTAGGTGGATAACGTTTTCTGTGGGAGTGGAAGAGTGCTGGGTTCTGTCTGGTGTTGCTGCAGGTGCCTTGGTGAGCTCTGTAGCTCCCGTGGCTGAGGTGGGAAGTGTCCTTCTCAAGTAGAAGGCAGGTGCAGTCCAGGTCTGGCCAGACGGAGAGCCAGCCAGAAGCAAACCCTGCCTTCTTGGGACCAGACTTTCCAGGCTGTGGCCTTGCTGAGCATGTCCTGATGATCTCAGGAACATTAACAACACGACACAGCATCTGCTCTGGCTCTTGTCCACCCAGCTGGAGCCCCAGCTCAGCCCCAATCAGCTGCTTGTGGGTGCACACTCAGCCTTTAACCTGCCCAGGCCTCCTGGGTTTGCCCTGGAGGAGCCCTGATCCCTGGGAGGAGGAGGAGGTAGAGGAGGAGGAGAGATGGTGGGGACATCATGGGGACAGGCAACAAGTTCCTCATTACCCTCAGAGGAGGTACTGGGAAAACTGAGTGACTCAAAGGCTGATTAAAGACCACCTGCTTACAGAAACTAAGCCAGGGGCTGGCAATTTAATTGCAGCACGATGGGTATCATAGGCACGTGAAATTGCTTCAAATCTCAAGTTCAGTGACAGCAGGAGCAGCTGAGCCTGAAGGTCCATCAGTGTTCTCCAGGTAGAAAACATCTCCAGAGCAGCCCCAGGGAAATGGAGCAGTCCATAACAGTGTTTTAATGTCCTGGCAGCTCTGTCCTTCCTTCCCCGGGCAGTTGAGTTTGGTTCATTTAAGGTAGATTCTTAACAATGTTTAAACAGCATTTAAAGCCCACTGGGGGAGCTTTAAAGCAGTCAAAAATCTGTTTTTGAGGGATCTTGCAGGCAACTACTCCTGCCTGGTTTCTCCAGAATGGCCGTAGTCACTGGCAAAGACAGGCTTGGAGGGAGCACGTCAGGATGCAAACCAGCTTCCCCCCCAAAAATGCTATGGCTGCCCCTCTGTGCAAACACTCACAACATTCCTCCTATGGAAGGAAGGCATCCAAAGCTCAGCAGCTCCCCTGCCCAGTCCAGTTTGCTCCATGACCTTGTGGCCAGGATGACCTGGGATGCTAAACCACCTTGTACTGTTCAGGAGGGGAGGACCAGGTCTGCGCACAATGCTGTGGTGCTTCATGTGGTGCCTGAGGCTTCCCAGACATATGGTAGAGTCAGAAGCAGCTCAGAAGATGCTCTTTTGTCAGTGGTGGTGATTCCTCAGCCCTGTGCTGGGTGATGAGGTGAGGGGTAGTCGATACCTTCCCCACTGCAGGGCTCAGCAGAGTCCCTGGCACTCATCTCACCTCAGCCTCAACTGCCTCTGCAGTGACACCCTGTGCTCAGCCCCCCAGTGCCTCCCCCCAGGGCCACCCTCCTCTCACTGGCATCATAAACTGGCCACACCTTCAGATGCAGTCACCCAGGAGCATCCCCATACCAGACTTTAGCAGCTACTTTGATTGTTTTGCCTTTTTCCCGACCAGCCTCTCGACCTTCTCTTTGCTTCAGGATGAGAACGACAATCCCCCCACGTTCAGCAAGCCCTCCTATGTGATAACTGTCATGGAGGACATTATGGCAGGTACACCCCTGCTCCTTCACTGGGCTCCAGGGATGGCCCTGGGTATTTTACAGCCAGAATGGGGTGGGCAGTCCCTTCTGGGGAGGTACAGTCTCAGAGCTGTGGGGCCTGCGGGTTTTGGCCGCTTTGTGCACATGCAGGAGAAAGGACCCCTTGGCAGGAGCATGAGGGGGGCACAGGGCAGGCCTGGCTCACCCCAGTCCTCATTTCTGCCTCCCCCAAGGAGCCACAGTGCTGTTTCTCAATGCCACGGACATGGACCGGTCCAGGGAGTACGGGCAGGAGTCAATCATCTACTCCCTGGAAGGCTCCTCGCATTTTCGGATCAATGCTCGTTCAGGTGAGCCTCTGGATGTGCTCTGCCCTTTTCCTTTCAGTTCTCTCTTTTACCCCCACCCTCCACTCCTCTCCCTCACTCAGCCTGCTTAGGAGTTCCACAATTTAAGAGATTAACCAGATTTCAGACACCACCACTTGCTCAGTCTCAGTCACCCTGAGAGCTTCAGCAGAGGCATCCATGGAAGCTCAGCTCCTCAGCCTAAGGAAAGGCTTGGCTGTGAAGGTTCCTGTTAGTTAAGGAGCTGCCAAGGTCCATCTATTTGGATCCAAGAAAAGGGCTTATTTGTGGACTATGCTGACCTTGGCTTTAAGTGTTTCTTTTTTTAACCTTGTCATCTTCTGTGGTGGCAGGAGAAATCACAACAACATCTTTGCTGGACCGGGAGGCCAAATCCGAGTACATCCTCATTGTCCGGGCAGTGGATGGAGGCGTGGGGCACCATCAGAAGACAGGCATTGCTATGGTGAGTGTGGGAAGAATTCCCATCTCTCTTGAGCTCCTGGTGCCCATCTGGGGCCAGGACTGTGGACAGCTGCAGTGTTTCATTTTTGCTGTTTGAAGAGCAAACAATGGTTCCTGCCCTCTGAGCTACCCTGCTGCTGCTCTCAGCGTGACTGTCCAGGTGGTGTAGACCTTGAAATCAGCTTGCTTTCCTGGAAAACCATTCACACAGGAGCCACTTGACTTTCCAGAGCCTGTGGATGTGGTAGTGAGTCCAATTTCACCTGCAGAATGCTCCCTTTGTTCGGCTCCCTTTGTTCCCGTTGAGAAGGGGCTCACTCAGGGAGCCTGCAGGTACACGTTATTATTCTTTAGTCTATTCACATGCTGCCTGGGTCAAGAGTTTCCAGCCAGTCTGGAACGCCTGTGCCCCTGGGAAGGTTCTCATGGAGCTGTGGGTTAAAGCTTTGCCTTGCCCTTTTCAGGCCTCAGGGAACCCCATTGTTGGCAAAGCCAAAAGGAAACATCAGGAGATCAAAAGCTAAGGACCCATCCTTGATGGACTTAATGATCTTAAAGGTCTTTTCTAACCTTAACTATTTCATGATTCTCTCTCTCACTGCTCATGACATCACATTTCTTTGGACATTTGTTTGGATACTCCTACTTCTGGGATGCTCGGTTGGGTTGCAGGAGAGATGTCCCACACAATGCAGAAAAAGTTGTGCTTATGCTGAGGAATAACCCTAAAATAACTGTCCCTCCTGCCGAGGGAGATCAGGAGGTTTGTGGTAGCAGACTGGAAGCTCCCTAAGGAACCTCCCAGAGACACGTGATGGCCTTGTCCAGGCACCAGTGTACCCTGTGGAATGCTGAGGTCTCCTTTGGGGCTCAAGATGGGATTGTGTTCTCCTAATAGCCTTGTTAAAAGGCAAGACAAGGGGGGAAAGATGCCTCCTGGTCCCTAAAAAATTAAAGAATATTAAAACTCAGTGAGACTAGGGCAGCTGAGTAAGTTCGTCTGCTGGGATATACACCTGGCATTCAAAATAATAATTTTTGATGGGGAAAAAAGGTCCACTCAGGGGTCTTGCAAGGTCCTCAGGTGATGTAGAGCAACCTTTCCCAGGGACCATCGGCTTTTCCCCGGAGACTCTGGTGTTCAGACCAGCCTCTTCTACCACGGGGTGGCACCAGCAGCTCAGCCTGCTGTGACAGCGGGACACAGCAGCATGGGAGGAAAGGAGATCCCAGGAAAAAACTCCACTGTGACCTGCTGAGGGCTGGTTAGCTGCTAGGGCCCCCCCTGGAGCTGCAGCCCTTTCCCTCAGACACCTGTAGAGCCCCATAGGCTGGGAAGAAATGTGTGCTGTGGGGAGGTGAGAGACTCCCAGGCAGCAGGGTGCATCCCACAGGCTCGCTGCTGTCACTGGGATGCCATTTGTCACACTGAAAATAAAGACAGGTAACACTTCAGGGCACCATCCTCACCCCTGCTCTTGTCTTCACACCTCCCACTCGGTTTACCCTACTCTCTCCTAGTTTCTCATTTATTCTTGGCTTTTTTTCTGTTGCTTTTTACCAGACACTCAGATTTTTCCTTCCTTTCCTGCCATATTCCCACTGCATCCTCTCCCCATCCTCTCATCCCCCTCCCAGTGAAGGAGCTGCTTGAAGACACACTTTGTGCCCTGTGGTTGTTCTTAACTGTGATAAAATACACAGGAACAAAACCCAGTTCAGCTATGCCAAGGGGGCCTTGGCTGCGAAGTTGCAGGATGTTGATTTTTTTGCAGGTTTTTCCTCCAGAGGATGAGCACAGAATCACAAAAACACAGAACAATTCAGGTTGGAAAATGTCTCTAAGAGGATCAGATCCAGCTGTTCCCTCAGCACTGCCAAACCTAGCACTAACCCATGTCCCCAAGGGCCACAACTACACATTTTTTTAAATCCCCTGAAGGATGGTGACTGCCACTGCCTGAAACACATGTTGGGCACATGCAGGGGACATTCCACGCCTCAGGAACCTGTAGCTCCTGCATCAGCTTTGCCTCCTTGCTCTCTCACAGGTGAACATCACGCTGCTGGACATCAATGACAACTATCCCACCTGGAAGGACGAGCCATACTTCATTAACCTGGTGGAAATGACCCCTCCCAACTCGGACGTCACCACGGTATGTGTGAGGCAAGGTGATGGTTGTACTAAAGGCCTGGCTGGAGCAGGGAGTCACTTCCTAACTGGAGTCACCTGTGTCACCTTCAGTCCAGCACCATCTTGCAGAAATTCCATTTAAATCTTGCTCCCGAGCCTCCCCATTGCTGACCATCCCCTGTGTCTCTTCTCCCTTGCTGGGATTTTTTTTTTTCCTCTCCAAATTGTGTGGATTTTGGCCAAATCCTCCTTTTCTTAGCCTCGCCTGTGACCTCCTTCAAGGACCTCTCTGAAAGACTTTGATTTACAGCCTTTCAAGTCCCCCTGGCGAAATAAAAGAGAAGGAGAGGGGAGGCTTCTTTTCCATCACGCCGAGAGAAAAATGACGGGAACAAAATGGAAAATAAATGAGGGAAAAGTGAAGAGAATCCACAAAATCATATAAGGAGGAAGGCTGAAAAAAAAAAGAAAAAAAAAAAGATTTTTTTAAAGGGAAGAGGAGGCTCTGGCAGTGCTGCCCAAGCCATAGCACAGTGGTTTTCTCCTCTTCAGCTCTGTTGCTCAGCACTGGCTTGAAGTCATCTTGCCTTTGACAACCCAATTAGTTGCTGGGAAAATAATTATTTTGTCACCGATCTGATGTAAATTCAGCTGCAGGACAAGCAGCGGGAGCTGGGAAAGTTATGAGGGCAGTGAAATTGGGGTGGTTTTTTTATGTAAATGTCCCCTGTAATTAAAAATGTCACAGGGAGAGCAATAAAGCACAAAATATCTGGCATGGAGGAGAACTCCACCAAGGAATTATTCCAGCATTCCTGAGGTGGCAGCACAAGTTCCTCAGTGTGCCTCTTTGTCCCTTTTACTTTATTTTTCCAGAGGGTCCTTGTTTTTAAGCTAGTTTTTTTCAAAAGGAGGAAAATCCAGCTGTGCGTTTATGTCTTGTCATGCCATTACCTCCTGTGCTCACAGGCCAATTTCGGGGAGATTTAACACCACAGCAGAGGTCTTGAGGGTGCAAACCCCTGCAAATGTCATGAAAATGCAGAGTTTGATGGAGGAAAAACTTCTTGCTGCTGCTGGTGCAGAGAGGCCAAGCTCGACATCAGCAAATCTCCGCGGGGGCTCCCCATGGGAGGAGATTCTTAGCGCTCTCCTGTAATTTTGTCATTTCTCCACCACGACAGGTGGTGGCTGTTGACCCGGACCTGGGGGAGAATGGCACCGTGGTGTACAGCATCCGGCCTCCCAACAAGTTCTACAGCATCAACAGCACCACGGGCAAGATCCGCACCTCGGGCGTGCTGCTGGACCGGGAGAATCCCAACGCCCAGGAGGCCCAGCTCATGCGCAGGATCGTGGTGTCCGTCACCGACTGTAAGCTTCCATCCCACTCTGGTGGCTCTCACTGTTGAGCTGAACCTCCCCCAGTCTGATTTGGCCTTGATGACAAAGTCTCTTCTGTTTTCTTTCCTCCTGTTTTGAGCAGGAGTGTTTCTGAGGCCAAAAAAATGGGAGTAGTTTTAAACTTGCTGCTAAAACAAACTAGAAAGGCCTCAAAATGTGAGCGCAGTCATTCATGTGGCAGCCCTGAGAATGAGCCTGTGAGGCAGGACCTTTCCCTCCCCTCAGCCTTGCTCCATTGGCATCCCAGAAAATCAATTGAGCAGGCGAGGGAAACAGAGCTGATGGGTTTTTCTCTGGAAATATTGCAGTAGGGAAACGTTTCTTAGGAGAAGAGGTAGGTACACAAAGATAATTCTTTATTTTCAGGACAAAGGGGAATGGTTTTAAACCAAAAGAGGAGAGATTGAGATTAGCTGTTAGGAGCAAATTCTGTACTAAGGAGATGGTAGAACAGGCTGCCCAGAGAAACTGTGTCTGCTCTAACCCTGGAAGTGTCCAAGACCAGATTGGACAGGGGGTGGAACAACTTGGTCTAGTGGAAGGAGTCCCTGCCTGTGGCAGGGGATTAGATTATCTGTAAGGTCCCTCCCAACCCAAACCATTCTAGGATTCTGTCTAATTGTCCATCCATGGCAGATCATCTGTGACAAGTCCGGGCCATCACCGCATCCTGCACTGCTGTCTCCATAGGGGATGAGAGCTTCTTTTTAGGGGAAAGGGGTGGAAACAGCTCATGCATTAACCTTGAGACCCCATTCCTGGCCTCCGCAGGTGGGAGGCCACCCCTGAGAGCCACCAGCAGTGCCACAGTTTTTGTTAACCTGCTGGACCTGAACGACAATGACCCCACTTTCCAAAACCTGCCCTTTGTTGCTGAGATCGCCGAGGGCCTCCCCGCAGGCTCCTCTGTCTTCCAGGTGAGTGTGTCCCACTGCTGCCATTCCTGGTGCTGGGAGCTGCTGCTGTGGCTGCCATGGCTTCTGCAAAGCGGGCTAGCAACACATCCTCTCCCTTCTCTTCATCTTCTCCGTCTCCTCCATCCTCTCCATCTCCTCTTTGCCATCATCTAGCAGCGGGACAAGGGAGATACAGAAGGGGTTGTGCATCTCTTCTCCATGGGCTCACTCCCAGTAGGGAGGATCTTCCAAGGCCATTTCATCCCTGCATCCCTGGGACCAAGGGCACTCGGGATTTCTATACCACGACTTCCTTGGCCAGGAGATGACCAGGGTGCTCTCCCCACCAGGTTGTGGCCATCGACCTAGACGAGGGCCCCAACGGGCTGGTGTCGTACCGCATGCAGGTGGGGATGCCCCGCATGGATTTCCTCATCAACAGCACCAGCGGGCTGGTCACCTCCACGGCCGTGCTGGACAGGGAGAGGATCCCTGAGTACTACCTGCGGGTGGTGGCCAGCGACGCCGGCGCGCCCGCCAAGAGCTCCACCAGCACCCTCACTGTCAAAGGTGAGCACCGGCAGTGACAAGGACAGCTCGCTGGAGGAAAGGCAGTTTCTATAGGGGACACACTGAGGCCTGGAAGCAGGATCAGGTCTGATGGTGTGCACAGAAGGATATAGGCATGGCTCCCGTCCCCACAGGCTCCATGTCTGCTGTCACCATGCTGCAGAGATGGGGAAAACATGGCGTTTCTGGCAGGGTCCCCCCCTGTTTTTTTGGTTTTTTTTTCTCTCCATTCCCCCATCCCCAGTGTTTCTTTTTCTTTTGCTTCAGCATGTGATTCCCATCAGCTGCATGCCTGGACAGCCCACACAATCCCAGTTCAGAGCTAGAGCCTTCTTATTGCATGGCCTGTCTTTAATTTAATGCCTTGCTATTTACTGGCTTCGTGCAAGTCAAGTGCTGAAAAAGGATAAGCGTCATCTGGAAATAAATTGACCCTGAATTGTCCTCAGACCTGAGTTTGGAAAAAAAGTTCCTGATCCTGTACCTTTAGAGCTTTCTGCCATGCCCCAGGAAATACTGAGCTTATATTTAAACCCCAAATTTGTCTTTGAATGGGGATGGAAATAGGCTTAGTGAAAATAGTAACTTGAATTTTAGTGATGTAATGTTTTTTTAGCTGTGAAGAGGGTGATCTGTGTGTATCAGAGGCAAGCAAACACAGCCTACAGCCCCTCTGTAGGCACCTCCACTGCACAAATGGCAGGGTGAGTCAGGCAGAGCATCCCCTGGGATGCTGAGAGCAGCAGGCAGGAGGTTCGGGAGCCTGGCAGAATCAGCCCGGCCACCAGCAGGAAAGGTAGCCCCGGCAGCACGCTCAGCTCTGCTCCCCCTTTTCAGTTCTGGACGTGAATGACGAGACCCCCACCTTCTTCCCTGCCGTCTACAACGTGTCCCTGCCCGAGGACGTGGCCCGGGATTTCAAAGTGGTCCGGCTCAACTGCACGGATGCCGACATCGGGCTGAACGCTGAGCTCAGCTACTTCATCACAGGTGGGAGCCCCGTGCAGAACGGGAATTTGGGTTGCAGGAAGGCACGGGCTGCCCCACACCTCGGCCAGGGTGTTCTGCACTCCAGCGCTGCCTTTCCCAGCCCCTCCAAACCCGGTCCGGCATCGCCCTCTGCTGAGCAGCCCCACTTGGCTCCCGGCCATGCTGACCACTCTGCTGACACCCCCGGCATCCCTGGAAAAGCATGAGGATGGGCAGAACACGGCCAGGGAGGAAGGCCTGGGGTGGCTTTCGTGAGTGTTTATGGTTGGAAGCCATTAATGGAATTTTGGGGCATTTTTGTAGCCCTGTGGGCAGGCGGGGTTGGGTAGGCAGCGGTGCCACTCAGACGGTGCCTGACTTGCTCCACAGCTGCAGCACCTGCAGCAGGAGGCTGGGGAATCCCCTGGCCATGGTTTGACTTGCAAACTGCACACTGAGCACTCAGGAAGAGGGTGAAAACAGAAGTGTCACCAGAGAGTCATTTTTCCCACAGCAGCAGCCTGTGCTTTCATGTCACAGCCCCTCCAGCCTCTCTAAAAGTGACAGGATGTGTTGTCCCACAGGTACCACAGCTCACTGCCAAGTTACCCCAGTTTGCTTCCAAAGCATTCAGGAAATTATTCAGCTTTTTCCATGGCCACTAGATTTTTCCTGTGCTGTGAGGCAGAGGGAAGGTGCTCTGATACAAGATACAAACTCATCCTTGCACAGCTGGGCTGACCCCATGCCCAGGCCGCAGAATCCATGGAAATGGCCTCAAGTTGTACCAGGGAAGGTTCAGATTAGGTATTGGGAGAAATTTTTTCGCTGAAAGGGTATCCAGGCATTGGAGCAGACTGTCCAGGGAAGTAGTGGATGCTTCATCCCTGGAGGTGTTAAAGGTCAGGTTGGACAGGGCTTGGAGCAGCCTGGTCTAGTATGTGTCCCTGTCCATGGCAAAGTATTGGGACAAGATGACCTCCCAGGTACCTCCCAACCCAAACCCATTTCTATTCTACTTGTCCTTTGCTGCAGGTGGGAACCAGGATGGCAAATTCAGCGTCGGCTTCAGGGACGGGGTGGTCAGGACAGTCGTGAGTCTGGACAGGGAGACCACGGCATCCTACACGCTGATCCTGGAGGCCATTGGTAAGGATTTCCCAGGGACCCCATGGCACCTGTGCCACACGGCCACATGTGGTGGCTGTGCACGTGTTAAGCTCCCTTGTGGGCCTGTCAGAGGAGCAGCAATCTCCAAAGCACTCTGCAAACCAGAGCCTGTGCCTGTGTGCCCATGTGAATTAGCATGTCCCAGTTCCATAGTGACTTTTGCAGAGGGTATATTCTCCTCTCAGGTTTGCCCAGCCCCTGGGCTCTACCTTTCACTCAGGTAAGGGAGGCTCCCTGTTCCTGACAGCTCCACACTGTCCAGGGCAGCCCTCTACCCAAAAATGCCAATGCCACAGCATCATTCCCCTCATGCCATGCCAGCCCTTGGCTCTGTGGCTGCTGATTAACACTGAGCCACCTGGCACAGGCAGAGGGTCCATGTGCCAAATTCAGCTTGGCTGTCATCCCCAGAGCTTTATAATGATGTGCCTGTTCACAGATGACTTGGATGTCCCTTTTGAAAGGAGAAATAAGTGGCCTGGACAGAAATGTTGGGGGGCACAGCATTGCAGGTGCCACGGGGGCTGCAGCAGGGATGCTGCACTGCCTGGGCACACAGGACTGGATCCCAAAAGGCAAAGGGTCTGTTGTGCCTCTCCAATGGGGATCTCTCTGCCTGTGTTTTCCCAAATCCCACAGGCTCCCAGCTGGGTGGGTTTAGCACTCCCTGCAAAGCAGGCATGTTGAAAAATCCAACCCCAGTCCATGCTTCCTAGTACCTCATTCTTCCTGGCAAATCCAAGAGTTGTGTTGCCGTGTCCTTGTCTACTGAGCATCAACCCATCCCAGTGCTCTTTGGCTGTGAGCTGAGTGGCAGTTAAGGAAAACTCATCAGGCTGCCTTCACCTCCCAAGTCCCTGGCCTCCAGCAGTCCCTTCACTTGGTATATGGAATTGCAAATCCTCTCTAATGAGCAGTTGCATTTCTAGCCTTGCTGGGCTCCATGGCAGAGCTTGAGGGTGATTTTTCTTTTTGTTTTTCTTTCAAAATAGGAAGGGAAGAAAAAAAACCCTAAAAACCCATGGTTCAGTGTGGGATTTGAAAGCTGTGAAAAGATGAAATGTTTTGGTTTAGAAATCTTGATCCTGTTATTGCAGCAGCTATGGGCTGAGCACCACCTGTGCAGAGAGGAGGTGACTGAACCTCCCTCCCTCCCTCACTTTTCTCTCCCTACAGACAATGGCCCCACCGGGAACCGGCGCACTGGGACTGCCACTGTGTACGTGACTGTCCTGGATGTCAATGACAACAGACCCATCTTCCTGCAGAGCAGCTATGAAGTCAGTGTCCCCGAGGACATCCCAGCTGCCAGCAGCATAGTGCAGGCACGTGGCTCTTCCCCTGGCACCCTGGGGTGGGAGGTGGGGGTCCCCCACTAACTGTGCCCTGACCATGAGCTGCTTTAAGCCCAGGGCAGAGATTTTCTCTCTCTGTCAGTGGTCTGTTCCCTCGGGGCAGGGCAAGGTGTGTTCTTGCTCATCCACTCCTCTGCTAGTCCAGACTGTGAGTGCCAGAGGGAAGGCATCAAAGAACAGGGGAAAATTAGGAAACTCACCCCATTTCTGCAGGGAGTGAGAGGAGAAGAGCCAAGCCCTGTGCTGGCGAGGTCACTTTGACTGCTACATCTCTGCTTTCTCCCTCCTCCCAAACAGAGATCTCCATGGGGAGGGAGAAGAGTGCCTGCAAAGAGATGCTCAGAGTGGGGGGGAGACCCCTCAGAGAGGGAGAAAAGCATTTTGACTTTGCTTTCATTTTTGTTCCTCTTTGAGGGAGCAGTGGGCAGAGCTGAATGGCTCAGTGAGCACTGAATGAATGCGGGCATTCACACAGGCTCCAGGGCCTTCCAGCATCCCTTCAAACCCAGGGCTCTTCTGGAGCAGGCACCAAAGGCTCTTTGCAGAGGGCCCTGGGAAGGCTCCTCCTGCCTTCAATACCTCTCCCGGCACAGGGAAAGGGGCAGCTTTGTCCCTGGCTGTGGCGGGCAGCATGAGTCACCAGCAGAGAAGAAAGGAGCCTTTTGCCTCCTGCCACAAAGGTTTGCTGGGAGCAGTGTGTGTGCTCCAAAAGGAATCCTGTGGTTCCTTATCATCTGTTGTGCCATAGCACGGTGTACCTGATGTCTCTGGGATCAGATATCAGTCTGCAGTCCCAGGAGGGAGGTGTGTCCCTGCACAGGATTGCTGAAATTGAACCCGTTTGGCAAATTGGAGGAATGGAGGGAACTGGAGTCTGACTGGTGACAAAGTACCTTTTCATAGAACCTGCTTCCCAAAAGAGGGGGATGCCTTGGAAGTCCATGGCAAAAGAGAGGAAGTAATTGGGGGAAGTCATCTTTCCACAGAACAACATGGCAGAGAAACTGAGATGAGCCATCACACAGCTTTGGTTTAATTAACACATTCAGTGTGAACCATTTGTACAGAAGGAGGTCTCTCCCTTCAAATGCATCCCCACATCTCCCAGGGCAGCAGGAGAGTTTCTGAATGTTTCCCCATCCCTTTCCCACAAAAGGCAGACCAGGGCCAGAGAGCAGGAATGGGAATGCATTGACCACAGCAGCCCACAGCTCACTGCATGGAGGGGGGTGACAAGGACCAGGCAGCAAGTGGGGGCACAAGCCTCCCTCCACCTGCTCCAGAGCATGGCTCAGGGGGAAATCTCCACTGAGGACTGCTTTCTATGGAGCAGGCTTGCCCTGGGATGCCTCTCTTCAGGTAGCCAGGTTGCTCCCACTCTCTTCCAGGCTGTTTGTTCAGGTGGACTACAACTTGCAAAATGTTTTCCAAAAGAAATGAAGCAGCAGGATTTTTTTTTTTACTGACTGGTGGTAGCTGCGTGGGGGTGTAGTTTGGATGCCTCCACCTTCCCTGGCAGGAAGCAGTAACCTGGAAAGCATTAGGGAACCTGACTTTGCAAAATCTCCTGTCACCTCAGAGTCACTGTCACTGCCTGGAAAAGAGTTGCTCAAAGGTTCTCTGCCAGGTTGCTCAGGTCACCAAGGGATGCTTGAAGGAAAAAGTAGCAGGGCAAGATTTTGTTGGACTCCATGATGTCCCTGTCCTGGCTGGTGGAGAAGCTTCTGGGACAGGCTTCTGAGACACCAGCTGGCTCCTCCTGAAGCTGCTGATGGGGCACCTCAGGGAGCCCAGATGCTTCCAGAGCCTCAGCTGAGGCTCCCTGGCATCCACAGGGTGAGGGGCCAGGCCCTCCCAGGGGCCGGAGAGACCCCAGCCCAACACTGCTGGCTTGCAGAGGGTGACAAAGATGAGGAGGGTGGCCAGGACCAGGAAGATGCAGACAAGCCCAACAAGGATGGGCAATCAGTCTGTCACCTCGAGGGATGTGACACTGGGTGGGAGCAGCCCCATGGTGGGAACCAGAAGCCCAAGGAGAAGCAGAGTGGGAGAGGTCCCATTGCCAGAATCCTCTGTGCTCATCTTGCCTACAGTGCAAGGTGATACAGAGAAGTGGCACAGCTGATTACTACGTGGAAGCTGGACAGACAGGCACCCTCAGGCTAAACTGGTGGATTCTTATCACACATGGATGTCCAAGATTCTCCCAGCCATGTTTTTTGTCCATCTGCTTTGCCAGGAGGCAAAGCACAAAGGTGGGGTTTACACGTGCAAATCCACCTGGCAAAGAAATCTGCCACTATTTACGTGTCCCATGGCCCCTGGGGATCATTTCTGGGGAGCACACACACATTGCATGAAGATTTTCTGGAATAAATAAATATCCATGTACTACAAAAAGATCAGAATCCTCCCCCCAAGCTGATGAGGTTTGGTTCTCCTCTGTTCCCCAGAAATGTGGGTTTGTTGAATTGGCTGTCATTTGGGGTTTTTGTGATCATTCTCCTAAATAAATAGGACAGTTGGTTGAGCCTGTGCCCTGATTAGACCCCATCAAGCTGTGGTATTGTACTAGCACTGTCTTTATTATTTTTCAGGGGTGAAGAGTAACACCCTCACCCTACTCATGCCAAAAATCCTTGTGTCAGGCATTTTGCTGAATTCCTTTCAGGCTCAGATGTGTCACAGGTGATGCAAACCAGCTTCCCAAAGTGTTAGCAGCTACCTAACTGCTGGTGGAGACCTTAGTCTTACCAAACACCTGCTGGACACTGTCCCCTCCTTCCTCCAATGGACCAAATCCTCCCAAGAGCAATTTGCACTCACTTTTTTGCTCACATACACCCCCTCCTCTGCCAGCCCCAGACAGGCTGTGCCAGATGAGATGAGGAGATGCCAGAGGCATCTCTCCAGATGGAGATGAGGAGATGAGGGCTGGGGAAATCCTGTTTGTGCCAAGCCTCTGCAATGCCCTTGGTGCTGGAGGTAAAGCTTTGTTATGCTGACTTTCCTGTGGAGATGTGGGAGAGCTGGTCTGTGGCTGGGTGGTCTCCTGGTAAACTTGGATTTGGATTGAGCCAATTTAAAACCAAGATCTTAGGAGGGGAAAGGCAGGGCTGCAGGGGCTGCCAAGGTCTCTGGGTCTGCTCCTGCAGCCACCATCCCAAAGTCACACAGGTGTGTTTAAGGCAGCGGCCAAACATGCACCATAAAACATTCCAAAAATGTGACACAGTTTTAATCACTAAGGGTGTATCAGCCTGCTCAGAGCTTAAGGGTCTTTGGGGAGATGGTGCTGATTCTGTGGGTTAGAGCCAGGTCTGTGCCTGGAAAATAGGAGATGCCAAAACAAATAGGTCAGTGTTTGAGAGGATGAATCCCTCAAACAAAATGTGTGTATTGCAGGCAGTCCCAGGGACTGGGACTCTTGTCACCTCCTCCGCAGTGTTTTCACCTCTCTTCACCCCAGAAGTATTCTTCTATCCTTAACTAGCTCCATTCCTTCCTCTCAGCTTTGGGAACAGAGCAGCAATCCCAAGGACCCCTGCACCGTGGGCAGGCTCCCCTGTGCTGCCCAGGCACGAAAGCCAGCAGGCAGGGCTGCAGTGTGTCCCACACCAAAGGCAGCCTGAATCAAGGCTTCCACGGCTACCTTAATGCTGGCATTTACTGACTGCATGTGCTCATCCTGCTGGCCTTGCACTGCTCCTTAAGGGCCAGTCAGGAGGCATGGACAATTCCTTCATGCTCTTTAGTTCCTTCAGGCTGTCTCAAGCTCATGGCTGCCCAGTTTGTCTTTTAAATTCACTTGACAGTGTTCCATGGAAACCCATCAGGAAGGATCACACCAATATTTTCCCAGGCTTTTTCAGCTGTGCCCTGTTCCCCTCTTGCTTCCCCATCCAGCCTGTCCTCACACCCAGCTCCACTGGCAGAGCTTTCATAGCATTGCTCCTTCCCAGGCTCCATATTATTCACCCTGGCGAGTTAAAAGAGATTTTTCTGTCCTGGAAATCCTCCCCAGAGCTTCATCCCTGCCTGATCAGCTCCAAATATGATGCATCCCCATGAGCACTCAGGGCTCCTCGAGCACTGGCCATGAGGCAGATGAGGATCAGAGGGAAAAAAGAAAAATTGCAAAAGATAAAATAGCCCTTGGAAAGGTGGAAAGGAAAAAAAAAAGAATGATTTTCATACATGAGCAGCAGAGAGGGTTATTCTGCCCTGTACCAGGCACTGTTCCCTGGCCTGGCCCAGCTGCCTAGTTTGGCAGTTTTTCCACATGCTGTCCCTCCCTTTCCTCAAACTCCTGCAGAGAAAAGGATGTTTTCAGGCACTGCCCGTGACACAGCTCCAATGAAAAGCAGCTCTCATTCCCCTCCCCAGCTTGCTCAGCAGCACTTTTCCTGGAGCTCCCCACCTTTTCCCAATGCACTAAATCTTTCCCCTGGCTTGCAGGAAGGAGGAGGTGATGCTGGACAGTGCCAAACATGCGGCTGCCTGACCCGGCTGGTTGGGCAGAGTAGAGGCCTCTGAGTGATGCTGCTCCCCATCACCCTCGCTGCTAAATGGCAGAGTGTTGGGTTCTCTGCTATTTTGCAGAAATTTCCTGAACTAGCAAAGTCCTTTTCCATGCCCGAGGTGTAAGAAAAGAGCAGAAACGCTTCAGGTCTCGTTCTCAAGGTTGTTTATTCTCTCTTATCTAAAACATTTTCTTTTTGCCCTGCCAAGCTCCTTCCAGCAGGGCAGTCGAAGGCCTTCTCCCCCCTCAGAGGGGGTGTTTATCTTTATACTAAAAGTTACGTACAGACTATTTACTAATTGTCTCCAATACCTATTCTCTACATTAGACAGTTTCTACTCTAAACAAATCAGTCATGTCCCCGTCACCGAGAAGATGGAGAGGGAAGAAGAAGAAGGAAGAAATCTAAAGCCACAAGGTTTCTCCATCTTGGAAATACCCATCCCCCTGTACCAAAACTCAAAAACTACTTTTACACTTTTACTGCTCTATTTAAACTCCTGTGACTTGTAATTCTTCTTTTAAGGTTGGCAATCGTTCCCATGGGCTAAAATCCAAACCCCAGGTGTTTTGGGCTGTGTGCCAGGGTCTCTGAGACCCCTGCCCAGGTCTTGTGTTCCCACAGCAGAGCTGTATCCACAGGATTTGCCATCTCTCCCGTCCCCGAGAGAGACAGAGCAATAAGACTGGGAAGGGAGGAGAGATGCATGACCTCATGCCCACTCCTTACTTTGCATCCAAACCAATTTTCAGCCCTTTCCCCAGATCGAGGGCAGCATTTCTGCAGCCGGCAGTCTTTCTCACCCCTGGGGGTGACCTAAGGGACCGTGGCTTTGCCGCAGGGGTTTGGGTCCCTGCCTCTCACCAGCCGGCCGAGCCCGAGCTCTGCGTCCCGCACTGCCACCTTGCTGCCTCTCCCTTTGGGGAGGGTGGGACAGAGGTGCCAGCCGGGCTGGGGACAGCCTGAGCGAGCAAAGCCAAGGGGCCCTGAGCCCCTTCCTGGGCTTTGCCAGCGCCACAGTGCCCCGGAGCTGTGTCCTGCTGGAGCCATGTCCCTTGGTGGGGACGAGCCCCGTGGGATGCATTTCCTCAGGATTTGTCCCTGTGGGATGACACGATTGTGGGCTGAGGCCTTCGTGGTCAGGGGGTGACACCTTCCCTCCACATGCCTGCTCCCCCTTTTCCCAGCAAATCTACTTTTTCCCCCATTCTTTTATTGCTCCTCTTCATCCTTTTGGGCCACCTTTCCAGTAGCTGGGGCGGGGTTGAAGGGAGCTGTGACAGGCTGGCTGTGCCTGCAGCCCACTCTGTAGAAGGGGGACAAAGCAGAGCTCAGTTTGACTGCATAAGGTGCTTTTCACCTGCAGCAGGAAGAGCTTTTCTCCCACTGCTTACCCTGCAGTACCATTGTTTTCCTGAGTTTGGGACAGTCCTTTCTTTTGGGACCTCAGCAGGTCAAACCAGCAGAAGCCAAGCTTTCCTCAGGCTGCAGGCTGGCAGGAGCACACCTAGCTTTAATGCAAACTACTGATTTTTAATAAAAAAACAAATGCCTGGGCTGACCCATATCACCTAGTTTATGTACCAGAGCTTCAGGCTTGGGGTGAGCTGGGAAGAGGGCAGCCCAAGGAGTGTTTGCAAGGTGCTGTTGGCTTATCCTGAAATGCGCTCTCCTGGGCACAGTGGGGCAAGGAATGGCACAAAAAATTGCTTCCCATTCCTTTGTTTTTCCTCCTCTGGCTATGTGATAGCTTTTCCCTGTGCCATGCCAAGGCAGCTGGTCTGCCTGGGCATCGCCTGCCTGCTGCTGCGGGCTGCATCCATCCCATGGGAGAGGAGACAGCCCAGCTCTGCCTCAGGGAGCCATCAGGTGAAAGAGCTGGTTTGGGGGGAGAACTCCCAACTGTAAAAAGAAGTCCTTGGTGGAACATGAAATAAGCCACAAGCAAGATATAAATTGGTCTGGGACAGAGGGGAAAAGCAAGTGTGGGCACAGGGATGAGAAATCCAGATAGAGGTCAGTGTTTTCCAAGTTTTCTGCTGATGCAGAGGGACTTGGTGGAAGGGAGCAAGAGCAGTTCAAGGTACCTCAAAACCACATTTCAGAGGAGCTTCTCTGACTCCTGTGAATGTTGGGTGGGGCTGGGGGTGAAAGCCCTCACTGTTCCCTCTGCATATGCATTTTCCTCTTCTCAGCATAAATCTGGGTGCAAAACTTCCCAGGAAAAAGGAACTGCTGGGTAGTATTGTAGGAAGAAGATGAGGTGGAAGATACCTTGCAGAGGGAAGCAGAGAGAGAATAAAGTCTCAGGCATTCCCTGCATCCTGGCCTTGGTGCTTTGTGAGCGGCCACGCTGTGGTCGAGCTTTGGGTGTTTTGTGGGGAGTGGGTTTGGCCGAGAGAAGGTCCAGGGGCTTGATGCCAGCTGGACTGGAAGCCCTGGCCCTGCTGGTCACAGCCAGGTCCTGCATCCCAGCTGCCGACTGCTGGCTGGGGCTGTAGGACAAGCCCTGCAGTCTTGTTAAGTGACACCAGAGGGGACCCGTGCCTTGGTTTTCCCAGGGCGGATGGAAGACTCGGTCCGTCCCGGGACTGTGAGTGCATCAGATCCTCAGGGTGCTCCCACCCCTGCCCAGGGGCTCACAAGGACTCTCTAGGCTTGTTGCATTCAGATTTCCTTTGGCAGTTTTTCCATGTGCTGCTGTTTGGGTGACTTGCCAGGATGCCATGGGCTGTGTGCCCAGCAGACACGGGAGCAGCTCCCCCTGTCCAGCTCAAATCATCCCGGCAAGGCTCCATCCCTGGCAGCATTGCCACTGGGACAGGCATTGGAATGCAGGGTAGGATGGATGGATGGATGGATGGATGGATGGATGGATGGATGGATGGATGGATGGATGGATGGATGGACGGATGGTGAGCAATATCTTTGTATTTGGTAAGCTCCCCAGCTCAGGTGGAGGAGAAGGACACCCAGCTTTGGCAGGGTAGGAGGACTAATCCTAGTCTGGAATTCTCTGCCCTTCACCTCTACTCCTCTGCTTTCCTTATGAAGGTGAAAGCCACCGATGCAGACGAAGGCATTAACGGGAGAGTGTGGTACAGGATTGTCAAGGGTAAGTCCAGGTGCCCCTTTGTGCCTCAGGGAGTTTGTCCCAGGCTCTACCAGCTCAGGAAGTTGAGTTTGCCATCCTCTTGCACTGAACCATTTCTCCCAGCCCTAAGCAAAATTCAGCTTTAGGGCTCATTACTGGAGAATGATTTGTCATGGATGGGCAGCTAGATAGAATCCTAAAATTACAGGTTTGGGTCAGAAGGGACCATAAAGTTCACCTCATTCCAACCTCCTGCCATGGGCAGAGAGACATCCCCCCTTATGCTAGGTTGCTCAGCCCCATCCAGCCTAGGCTTGGACACTTCCAGGGATCCAGGGGCAGCCACAGCTGCTCTGGGCAGCCTGTGCCAGGGCCTCCCCACCCTCACAGAGAAGAATTTCTTTTCAATATTCCATATATCCCTGCCCTCTTTCAAGTTTGAAGCCATTGCCCTTGTCCTGTGACTCCAGGCCCTTGCCCCAGTCCCTCTCCAACCCTCTTGGAGCCCCTTTAGACACTGGAAGGAGCTCTCAGATCTCCCCAGAGCCTTCTCTCTTCTCCAGGCTGAACACCCCTAGCTCTCCCAGCCTGGCTCCAGAGCAGAGTTGCTGTAGTCCTGGGAGCATCTTTTTGGCCTCCTCTGGACTCACTCCAATACATCCATGTTTTTATTATTTGATGAGATTCTGTAGCTCTTCCTGGCCTGACCCAGGGCCAAACACTGATGTAGCTGATTCTAATGCATCCTGAGGGGATGGGGCTGACATTTTGCTCAGTAATCTCCCTCCAAAAAAGCTCCCTCAGGGGGGTCTCAGTGCATCACCAGGATGGATGTCGAGGCAGTGGGTAACATCCCTGTCATTTTTACCCCCTCCCATCAGGAAACGAGCAGAACCACTTCCGCATCAATCCCAGCACGGGGCTGGTGATGAGAGGTGTTCGACCCCTGGACAGAGAGCAGAACTCCTCCCACGTGCTGGAGGTGGAGGCCTACAACACGGAGCAGGGGCCCATGAGGAGCTCTGTGCGGGTAAGGACCCCGCAGCTGCTGTGGGCGGCACAGCAGAGCGGCATGCACAAAACGTTTGGGAGGCTTGGTCCTTCCCAGTGCTCGCAGTAGTACAGGAAATTAGAAAGATCTGGCATGAGGATGCTGATGGAAAGTCTCCAGGGGCTGCTTGTGGGTAGAGAGGAGCTTGTTGGGAGGGGGGGTTGTTTACTTTTTCTTTTTTCCTATAATGTTTTGGTGCCATTAGGCTGCCAAGTGGTGCAGCAGTCACCCAGAGGGAGTCTTGCTCACTCAGTGAGATGCAGCTCTGCTGCTGGGAAGAAAAACTGAGCCTCAGCCTGTTGAAAACCGTGTGTCCTGGCCAGGCACTATTTAAATAATCCAGGGCCCAGTGGTGACAGCCTTCAGCTGTGGTACATCAGATTCCCAAGGTTCCCACAAACCCAGCACTCCATTTGCATCTATTCTTAGGCCCAGTGGTGGGTTGGGCTCTGTCTGGGTGTGAAGTGCCCCCAGCACCAGCAGCAAGCAGAAAACCAGGAGAAGGAAATGTGTTCCCTGGGGAAACAGCACTGAACTTGGAGCAAAAATTTCCCACTGAGTCACCAGCATTTCTGTGTTACGAGGTCTCCAAGGGTTTGATCAGGGGATCCCAGAGGATGGAGGAATTAATGTACCCAGTGTACCTCCCCCCTAGCAGGGAAAGACTGACTAACTCCAACCCACAGGTCTTGTTTAAATCTGTGATGTTAAACCGTTTGTGTACGCTCTCTATCATGTGGTGTTTGAAGAAGAGGTTATTGCAGGATCATGGAATGGATTGGGTTGGAAGGGACCTTAAATTTCCCCTGGTTCCACCCCCTCTGCCACTGTCAAGGACACCTCCACTAGCCCAGGCTGCCCCAAGCCCTGTCCAGCCTGGCTTTGATCCTGCTGAAACAATCCTCCAGGAGCACCATGAAGGGTTTGTTGCCCGAGCTCACCTGGTTCACGTGTGGTTTCTCCGGGGATTCCCAGGTGATCGTGTACGTGGAGGACGTCAACGATGAGGTGCCGGTGTTCACCCAGCGCCAGTACAACCGCCTGGGGCTGCGGGAGACGGCGGGAATAGGAACCTCGGTGGCAGTGGTCCGGGCCACCGACCGAGACACAGGTGGGAAGGGGAAAGGTGGGGTCAGGAGCACCCAGCGTGGGGCAGAGCGGTGAGGTCATGCACTGCACGGGTCCTGGCTTGGCTGGGCTGAAATCCCATGGGATGGGCTCTGCTGAGAGTAGGCGTGGGTAGTGCCTGCTTCCTTGGGGTGCTTGGTCCAGCCAGCGCCACGGATCCTGCTCCTTCCCCAGGGAAAGGGGGTCTGGTGAGCTACAAAATTGTGTCGGGCGCAGAAGGGAAGTTCGAGATCGACGAGAGCACGGGCCTCATCACCACCATAGAGTACCTGGACTATGAGACCAAAACCAGCTACCTGATGAATGTCTCTGCCACGGACCAAGCGCCCCCCAACAACCAGGGCTTCTGCAGTGTGTATGTCAGCCTGCTGAACGAGCTGGATGAGGCTGTGCAGTTCTCCAACAGCAGCTACGAGGCCGTGATCATGGAGAACATCCCCCTGGGCTCCGAGGTGCTCCGCGTCCAGGCTCGCTCCATCGACAACCTCAACCAGATCACCTACAAGTTCGATCCCAACACCAACCCCCAAGCACTCTCCCTCTTCAAAATCAATGGGATCACGGTAAGCAGCCACAGCATGGTCCCTCCTGGCTTGTTTGGGTGTTGTGGGCTTTGGTTTTTGTGGCCAACACAGCTGTTGCCCGTGCTTGGCAGGGTGTGATCACAGTCAAAGGCCAGGTAGACCGAGAGAAAGGGGATTTCTACACCTTGACAGTGGTGGCTGATGATGGAGGACCAAAGATTGACTCCACGGTGGTAAGTGGCTTCCCTCAGCTTCCCCACCATCTGCTGTCAACCTCAGATCACCTCCCTCTCCCACCTCTGATGTGGGAAAGCCTGTCCTAGCTGAGCTTTCTGCCCTGTATTCCAGGGTCCAGAAACCCTGATCTGGGGGAAAAACTTGCTAAAACAGTTTTGAAGGAGGTAAATTTAGGGGCCCTGAAATACTCCACAGTGGTTTGTGTTTCAGTGTTATATTTAGCAGTTTCACAGGCAGCCAGGCAGGGGGTGATTTGCATTTCTCTGCCGGGTGCAGGGCCAGCCCACGGGTGCTGATTGCTCTGCCTCCACACAACACCATGCTCTACCAGGGTGAGGGGCAGATATGCCACCCTAATCTAGAAAAAATCAAAGGGATGCCTGAAAGAGGAGCCACCAAATTGCTGCAGAGGGGTACCCATGACCTCTGGCACTGCTGTGGTAGGATGCAGGGTTAACCCACACTTCCTCATCCCTCACTAACTCCTCATTGTTTGTGTTCTCTTTTTCTCCCTCTGCTTTCCTCCAACAGAAGGTGAGCGTGTTCGTCGTGCTGGGGACCAGAATCCCTCCCAAGGTCCACACTGAGCTGCAAGGAGTGACTGGGGTGGGAGTTTCCAGTGCTGTCCCACCAGCACCATCCTCACTGCCACCCCCAGGATGTGGGGCAGCCCCGGGAGCCTCCCTGCTGCTGGCGAGCAGAATCCCAGCTCCCTGCTCCTGTACTTGGGACAGCAGCTGCCGGATCTACCACAGCGGCTGCATGAGCTGTCCCTGCCCCTGGCTCTCTGTTTTGAATTCAGCTGCAACAATAACTGAATCACTCCAGGGCGCACAGCTCGCTCCCCAGCTTCCTCCCGGGATGTTGTCACATTCAGCCTGGCCGCACCTGGGAGCTTGGGGCACCCATAAATAAATCTCCGGGAACATTCCTGTGTTGCCCTGCAGCACGTGGATTGCAAACTCGATGAGAACATTTCCTCTGCCTAATTGTGGCCAAGGTGGACAGGTCCCCTTCGAGCATCTCGTGCTCATGTGCCTTTTTCCAGGAGGGAGCTCAGGTCTCCTCCACACCCAGCTTGTCCTGCTTGAGTTAAACACACTCAGCTCTGCCTTCTTTGTGGCCATTGAGATTTAAAGCAAATCCTGCCCCACCCTGCCACTGTGAGCATGGGTGAAACCACTGCTAGTGAAAAGTTCAACAGGAAAGGGACACTCTGCAGCAGCCCGAGCTGCTCCATGCCTATTTAGAGGATAAAAACCAGAGGATGTTCCACAGAAAAATTGACTTCTTGAGAGATGCAGCAGCCTTGCACTGTTTTTGCAGCATCTCCTCCTCCTTTGCAGGGATGTAACTTCAGCTCCTGGGCTCAAAGAGCAGCATCATTCCCACGGGGGATGGATGACACTGTTGGCACCTCAGAGGGGTGTGGCGTGTTGATGTGCCAGGGTGTCAGGATAGCTTTCAATGCTGGATGGGCAGGGGTCTGGCTCCTGTCCATGCCCTGAGCCCTGTGTCCCCTCACAGGTGACCATCACCGTCCTGGATGAGAATGACAACAGCCCCCAGTTCGATATCACCTCTGACTCATCCGTCAGTGTGGCCGAGGACTGCGCCGTGGGGAAGAGGGTGGCCCTGGTCCTGGCCCGAGATCCAGATGCAGGCAGCAATGGCCAGGTAGGGAGGGAGAGTTTTGGACAATGCTCTCAGGTATTTGGAGTGATTCCTGGGATTTTCCTGTGCAGAGCCAGGAGTTGGACTTGATGATTCTTGTGGATCCCTTCCAGCTTCTGTGAGGCTATGTGTAGTGCTTCATTGACACAGAAATCCTCCTGCCAGCATCCTCCCAACCCCTTCCCTCTGCAAACCCTGGTCATTAATGCTAGTGGTTTTGGGGGGTTGTGAAGTAAGTACCAACAGTCCTCAGTCAAGGCAGCAGGAGAGGTAAAACATCATCCTTGGGCTGTCTGGGGCAAAGATCTCTGTGGGACAAGGGTCAAAAGGAGCCCTGCAATCTAAAAACCAACTGTGGCTTCTCCCGCCGTGGGGGCCGGCAGCAAAATCCTTGGCAGGCTGAGCAGGAAGCTCTCTGACATTTGTTATTTTCATTACAGACAAGCCTTAATGAGGTCCCATCACCCTTATTAACAAAAATTGCTGGAAGCACGGGAGCTGCCAGGGGATTGGCCCTGGTTACTTTGGGGTGGCTGCAATAATCCAGTACACCTGTGGATCCCACTACATTGGGATGTACATGGATGCTTTCAAAAGCTGAGACATCTTGGGAGGATGCTGGATTTATTTTTGTAGAGTCTCCTTTCTCTTGTTCCTTCTCAGCATCACTCTGCCTGCCTTTGTTTTCTTTCCCTGTGATGTTTCCAGGTGACATTTTCGCTGGCGTCAGGGAATATTGGCCGGGCTTTTGAGATCCGTACCACCAATGGCACCTATGGGGAGGTGTTTGTGGCACGGCCGCTGGACCGGGAGCAGCTGGATCACTACACCTTAAGGGTCAGCACCAGACCACCCCCCTCACCCCCCGGGCTGCTGGCTTGAGCACCCAGGCTGTTTGCTTGGAGCTGTGAGCTTCAAAACAGCACTTTTTTCCTTCAAAATCCACCCCTGACCACAGATCCAAGCGTCAGATGGGGGCGTTCCCCCCCGGAGGAAGGAGCACATTCTACGAGTGAACATCCTTGATGTCAACGACAACCCCCCTGTCATCGACAGCCCCTTCGGCTACAACGTGAGCGTGAGCGAGGTGAGCACCCAGCTCCTGTCCTTCCATCCTCCCAGAGTCAGGTCTGAGCACAGGGCAAGTGGAGATGACTGAGTGTCCCTTGCAAACCTCACCTGGAGTGATTCAAGGATCAGTGACCCTGTGAAAGCCTCATCTTTGGTCGTTTGTTGGTTGGCGTCCCCTTGCAAACGTCACCTTGGGTGATGTAAGGGTTGGTGACCCTTTGAAAGGCCTTGCTAGTTTTGGGCTAGGAGAAAGCTAGGAAAAAGTAGTCCTAGTTTTGAGCTAGGAAAAAGCTCTGCAAGCAACTTAAGCCTGTGAAGCTGCCGGGACCAGCCGGAAGATATGGCTACACACCCATGAAAATGTCAGCAAAACGATACAAGAGACGGTGCAGTGCAGAATAAGAATGTCTTTCAGGAAGCAGCTTAGCAAGGGCTAGATAATTAGGCAATAAAACACAATCAGGCATGAGAAAAGACAACTTATTTCCTGACAGTTTAATTCCTGGACTGAGACAGGGGGGAATTCTCGCTTTGGCGGTGAAAAATGAAATATGAATAATAGCCAGTGCCACTTAGCTGTGAGGAACTGCTGCTCATGATTTATAGCTTAGCATTAAGGATATTGCCCTGTTCAGGTTTTCTTATCTATTTAAAACATGTTCAGAGCAGGTTGAAGAACAGAATTTCTGTTTTGATTTTCCCCATAATGGGACTATCCAGAAATAATTAGCCGAGCTTTGGGTCCATTATACGGCCTTCACCTTTGCACACACTCTGGGTATTATGCTCTTCCAGGCTGTGCCAGACTAGATAAGACCTAATGCAGCTTTCTGCTGAGCTGCTGGGTGTTGGGGCAGCGAGTTTGGAGCCTCAAGTACATCAGTGCCCTCTCCGTATTAGAATTACATTATTGACTAGGTATTTTATATATGGTGAAGCTCTTGGGATTTACATCACGTGTCTCTGCTGCTCTGCCCACAGAACGTTGGCGGTGGCACGGCGGTGGCCCAGGTGCGCGCCACCGACCGGGACATCGGCCTCAACAGCGTCCTGTCCTACTACATCACCCGTGGGAACGAGGACCTGACGTTCCGCATGGACCGCATCACCGGCGAGATCGCCACCCGGCCCTCCCCGCCGGACCGCGAGCGCCAGAGCTTCTACAGCCTCGTGGTCACCGTGGAGGACGAGGGCAACCCCTCCCTGTCGGTGAGCTGCCAAAATGGGCCTTCCAGGGGCAGGATGGGGCCAGGCTGTGCCGTGGAAGAGAGCTTGGCATTCAGTGTGGAATGTGAAAGGGGAGAAAAAGCGCGGGGTGTGACGCTTCGGTGACAAGGGGTCCAAACCTGCTGTGCACAGATTTCGTTCAGAGTCCCTGCCCTGCACAGATTTGGTTCAGAGTACCTGCCATGCACAGATTTGGTTCAGAGTACCTGCCATGCACAGGTTTGGTTCAGAGTTCCTGCCATGCACAGGTTTGGTTCAGAGTATCTGCCATGCACAGATTTGGTTCAGAGTACCTGCCCTGCACAGATTTGGTTCAGAGTACCTGCCATGCACAGATTTGGTTCAGAGTACCTGCCCTGAACAGATTTGGTTCAGAGTACCTGCCCTGCACAGATTTGGTTCAGATGCCTGGTCTGAAGGCACCTCCTTCGATGCCTGGTCCTGCAGGACCCTCCCTAGCAGTCATTCAGCAGGCCTTATCTCCTACCCCCAAATGCAAAAAATATGAGCATCCCCATGGGGAATTGTGCTGGCTGTGCTGCCCCTGCTCACTGGCTCTCCAGGTGTTGGGTCTGGAAGGGCTCCACACATTGCCCACCCGCCCAGCACCAGGAGTGGCTGGAGCAGCAGATCAACCACTGTTCCATTCACCGTTGATATGCATGTCTGCTGTGGTCCTTATGAATGAGAAGATCTCTGGTGATTTTGACAAGGGCCTGGAGTGCCAGGATGAGGAGGAATGGCTTCAAACTGAACGGAGGTTGATATGGGTTCATCCCATGGCCTGGGGAAGTGACTGTCTCACTTGGTTCATTGTGCCTCTGAGGGTGACTCTGGCATGGGAGAGTCAAAAGTGTAAATACCATGTGGGGCATTTTCCAGCTCTGAGTCCCTTCTAACCCCATATCTCTGTAGAGAGGTGAGTGAGCACCCATGTGCCAGATGGTGACACAGGCTGGCACCTTGCGTGACACTGCCATCCTTCCTGTCCCCCACCTCCACCTGCTATCTCTCACCATCTCTCTGCTCTGCCAAAAAAGCTCTGCCTGCAAAGCCATGCTCTACATTTCGATGAAACAGGTCACAGCCAGCAGTGCAAACTGTGGCTGTGATTCTCACTTCAGGCTTTGCACTCTCAGCTCCTCCCTCCTGTCTGGTTCACACTCCAGCTTTTGCATCACCATCTTTTCCATCAGTTGTGTTGTCACTGAGGCTTAAGCCTGGATAAGTCTCCTCCCCCAGAATGAGAGAAGGCAGCTTCACGTGACTGCAGCACTTGGTGCCACAGCTCCTCCTTGTCCCCACCACTGTGGGAGCATCACTGACCCTGGTGTGCTGAGGAATGCTGTGTGCTGAGCTGGCAAATCCCATTGCCATGGCAATGGCCTCTTCCCTTCCTGGTGCCAGCGAGAACAAGTGGCACAGCTTATGGCTTCATGCTGCCCCGGCAGTGTCCCAGCAGCCCTGCCTGTCCCCAGAGGCTCTGCTGTGTGCCCACCACGCCACAAGCACGCGTTACGCCAGCAGCAACAATCCCAGTCCCAGCCACACAAAGTGCCCAGTGACCCAATTCCTGAGTGGAGAGAAGAGCTGTGGCCCTCTGCAGAGCTTTAGGACACTCAGGGCTTGTGAAAAGCTGTCGGGCGTGTTGCTGGGTGCCTGGATGGGGAAACGATGACTGTTGGGGCCTTGCTGCCTGCCAAAAACTGTGCTTTCACAAGGACATCCAGGCTGATGCAACAATGCACAAAAGGAGATGATTGTCTGTAATTTGTACATCCATCCATGGGTTTCAAGGTTTGGCCATCTCTGTGAGGGAGAGGCACAGGAGATGGAGATGAGAGAGGACTGGGAAGTCCTCACTTGGAAGTGGTGATTTAGGATACCCCAGGAGAGCAAGGGAGCAGGGAAGTCTGGCCAAGACGAATTTTTTGGGAGCTGGAAACATGGGAACAAAAGGATAAAATACTGATGTTAAAAGGAAAATATTTAAAAAAAAAAAAAGCACTGAAGGAGCTAAAACCTTCACAAGCTGGTGAGGTGCACCTGGAAGGTGTGTAAGAATTGCAAGAGTCACCTGGGCTCTGTCTGACCCTGGGGCAAGACAGCAGCTGCACCTCCCCAAGGGCTGGCCATGCTCTGGAGTGGTTGGGATGTTTTGTCTGCCCAAGGAAGTTGCAGCACCCCTATGCACTGGGACAGGGATCCTGCTGGCCCCACAGTCTCAGGCACTGGTGGCTCCAGCAAGGCAGGATGGACCCTCACTGTCCAGATGCTGATCTTGCAGCTGGGTCACCTTCACCATGAGCATCTGTGTCATTTTCTCCATGGTGGTGGGGAGCCAGCATCCCTGTGCCAGGACTCTTGCTCCAGAATGCACAGTAGCCTGGGAAACCATTTCTTTCTCTCTTCTAGAAGTCTTTAGCTTTTCTTCTGGAGGGAAAACTGATGCCACTCAGTGCCCCAACATGCCACACCAGAGGCTCTGGCAGAGAACTTAGCTCTGCTTGCAGCAGCAGATATCCCGAAAAATGGTGTTCACAGAGCAAAACCTGTTTCCAACAGAGCTTTGTTCTGTCACCAAACAGTGCATTCATTAGGGAACAAAGCGACTTGGAGAGGGTTTCAAAGCCGTTAAGACCCACAGGCAGGCAAAACCCTGGCTGCCTTTCCAGTTGGAGCTGCTGAGACAGGGAGCAGGAAGTGCTGGAGGCACCAGGTGCTGGATTCCAGCAAAGCTGGGAAGGGGCTGAGCCGTGGGTGGCAACAAAGCACTAGTCCCGTGCTCAGGATGTTCCATCCCTGGTACATGGGTGTGTGGGTACTGGCTTCTCCTTCATCCCTGAACCACCTTGAGAGTGGTTCTGCTGAAGCCAGCGCTGGATTAATCAAACCCTGCAGCAGCCCCGGGTCTCCCCAGCCCATTCCAGAGGCAAACACTGTTTCTTCCAGCCCTACAGTGTGGAAATCTGTGTGCTGCCAGGGATGCTCTGCCTGGCCACACTGCCTAGTGCAGCTGTTGCTCGGTTCTGACTCTGTTTTGCTATGACCAATGTTTATGTTTGTCTCGTGGCCATTTTTTTAACTACCTTATAACAAAAAGAGAAACAAGAAAAAAAACAACAACAACTAAAAAAAAAAACCAAACACACTCTGAGTAACAGCCACAAGGTTTGATACCATCACTGGGGCTGAGTCATGCTGGAGCTGTAGCTTCTTTTGGTTAAGCAATGCCAGATGCTGCGTTCAGATGCTGCACAAGCACCCACATCCCCCAGGGCGTCACAGAGTCCTCTCACAGTGGCCCCAGTGCTGGCTGCTCAGGCCATGCTGGCCCCAGGAGGGCAAGGGGAAGCCATCTGTAGCATTTCCCACTGTGCCTCCCATGCCTCCACCTTTCCACCACTCCACAGGGGCTCTCGGCCACCCCACGGGTCCATCCTCCAAGACTCTCCAGATGAACTTCCCAACTGACAGGCATTTAAAAAAAAAACACAAAAACAAAAACAAAAAAACCAAAGGAAAACCATGAACGTCCTTTTTTCCTTTTAATCAGCACTGATAATGAAACAAACAGAAAGATAAATTGCTCTGATCCCAAGCCAAGGATAAAACTGCAGCAGAAATAATGCTCCTCCCAACGTGTGTCCTCACACAAGTGGCATCACAAGTCCATGGCCATTTCAAAAGACTGGTAAGGCAAGAGGGCTCTGGTAGCAGCAGGGGGCCTCTCCCCTTCCTGTTTTGTAAAGAAAAAGGTAGTACAAGGTTGGCTGGTGATCCTGTTTTGTTCCATGCTGAATAAAGTATTTTACCATCCACTCCCAGAGGATGTTCAGTCAAGGATCCAGAAACGTGTTGATGTTGCAGAGCTTAGGCCCTGGCAATAAATAAATCCTCAGGGAAGTCTGCAGCTGCAGGACATCCTTCCATCCCCACATCCTCAATTTTCAGCTAGTCTGTGAAATGTGAGCAGTACAGAGCCATGCACTTCTCCATGGAAACAGGTAGTTAAAAATCAAAATCCAAGCAAGAGAGGTTCACTTCCAGTCCCAGAGCAGTGGCAGGATGGGAGACAATGGCAGGGATCCTGCACACAGCTTCACTTCTTAAGGCACTGCTGGCTCCAGCCCTGCCACCCTCCCAGGGCTACTGTCCTGGCGAGCATGGCATGGTCTGCACGATGTGGTTTCCTCAGGGATCTTTAGGCTTTCAAGGAATTTTGGTGAGTCGGGAACAGGATCTGGAAAAGGGCAGACCGGGGATATTAGTGCAGCTTGCAGCTGGAGGGATATTATTCTAGGAAGTGGCTGAAATCTGCTTTTGGACAGAAAACAGAGGGTTTAGCTCCTTTCCATCTTCCAAGCCACGGCACTGGATGTCCCACACAACACCAAGTTCGCCGCTGATGTTTAACCCCCTCCACCTTCCCCTTCCCACGTCTCCCGCAGCCTCCAGAGGGGCTTTGCTTTGGCAGTCACTCACCCAGGGTGGGGAAGAAGCAGTCCCCGGGGCCTGGGGGGGACAGGGGGGTGTTGGGCTCCGAGAGCAGATGCCAGCCGGACTCCGAGGGCAGCCTGCTGGCCACGTAGGACAGCTGGGGCCGGGGCCGTGGCTCCGCGCTCGCCGACGGCGGCACCGCCTCGAACACGGGGTTCTCAATGCCCTGGGCGCTGCTGGGGGACAGGAGACATTGGCACTTTTATTTCAGGAGCCTTTTTTTATCCCCGCGCCAGGGGTTTGGCTGAGCATTGGAAACAGGAGCAGGCTCAGGTGGTGGCACCTCAGCTGAGAGCAAATGGGGAGCCCAGCGCAGGGGGGAAGTTTAGCCAAAGTGGTTTCTGGCTCTTCCTGGGGTGCAGGGAGATGCAGGACCTTGAAAAAAACGGAAGGAGGCACTTCCCATGTGGAGAGAGGGAAGAGAAACAGTGATTTCCCAGAAAGGGAAAGGACTCAGGGCATGGGTGACGCCAGCTGACTGCTAGGCTGAGGATATGTGCTGGCTTCAAGGGGAAGGAGGAAAGGACGAGACCTTGGCAGGGTCTGGGGTGCAGGGTGCAAGGGCGTGTGAGGAGGTGGGAGCACATGGCTTTCCTTACCTGTTCATCCTGACAAGCTCATGGGCACCTGCCAAAGACAAAATGTTTGGGGTGAGTGCTGGCAGCACAAGGCCCAGCATCAGGCCCAGACCCACTGCCAGTGCCATGTTGTGGTGTCTTACCCACCTCTGATTCTTCCTCTCCCTTTGCAGTCCTCCTTCCCTCACCTGCTTCTTCAGCCCTCTGCTTTTGCTCCCAAACCTCCTTCTCTGCATCCCTGCCCTCTCCCACCTTGTTCACTCCCCAGCCCAGCTTCCTCCCAGATTGAGACCACAGACCCCAAAGAAGGGGAAGAGACACTTCTGCAAGCATGGGGTGAAGTGAGGTGCAGCTGCAGCCTGGCACCACTCGTGTCCCCACCACCCACCTGTGGCACTGTCCTGGGCCTCTGCCAACACCACCTGGCACTTGGCTGCCCCTGTCAGCACCGTGTTGGGTATTCCCTCACCCTCTTTGCCACAGCAGATCCCACAGCTCGTGTTACTGGGCTCTGCTGGATGCCTGCCTGGTGGTTCCCCTGAGCTGAGGTGCTCAAGTTTTGGCCAAAGAAAAGTGCTGTGTGGAAATAACCTGGTCCATGATACCTGAGAGGCAAACCCCCCCTGGATTCTGCCCTCTGGGGTGAAGCAGCATCCAGGTGATGCTTTGCAGATGGAGTGGGAGCTGCAGCCCAGCCACTGCTAAATGGGTGTCTGAAGGGGATGACTGTCGAAAGCACAGTTCCCATTCTCGTGGCTGGCGCTGTACCCACTGCTGCTGCAAAAACCACTTCTCCAAAGGTCTCCTCGGAGCCACACAGCCGCCCACCGAGCTGGGAGAGGAAAACCGCAGGGCCCCTGCTTGCCCAAAGGCTGATGAAATGGCTCTGCCAGTTAAGGTGGTGCCCCTTTCCGCCTAATTACCGAAATATCTGGTAGCCAAGCACGGGCAGGAGCTGGCAGCCAGCTATGCCTCAGCACAGCCTGGGATTCCAGGGCTGGGGCAGCAGAGGGGAGACCTGGCTTGCTGCAGTCCTGCGGCCCCAGACATGTCAGGGATCTTTTTAAAGTGGAGTGAGGAAAAAGTGCAAATAATTCTTTTCAGTCACTTAGAAGGCAAAGCTTCTATTTCAGGTGTGCAGTGGAGGAAGGGATGAGTAAATGAGATGGCTCTCACAGTGGATGTGGAGAAAAGGGCTCAGCAGGGAGCATCTTCACAGTCTCAGTGCTCCCAGCATGCTGCTGGTGTCCCCTCCCAGGACAGGTCTTCAGGAGGCACCTGGCAGGGACCTGTCTGTGGGCCACCTTACACCACCTGAGACCACTCTGTGGGCCACCTTACACCACCTGAGATCTGTCTATGGGTCATCTTCCACCCCCTGAGACCACTCTGTGGGCCACCTTCCACCACCTGAGACCACTCTGTGGGCCACCTTCCACCACGCCCCTGGGACCTGGGGCAGCCAAAGCAAGGGATCCCAGTGGGGCACATCCCATCCAGACTTGCCAGGCTGGTGCAGCCCAGGAGATGAGGTGGGTGCCCCAGTACATACATCTGCTGCTGGCAGCTTGTCTCTGCTTGTAGATGAGGAGCAGGATGAGGGGCAGGCAGAGGATGCCCACGATGCTGGCGCCCGTAGCCAGTGCGGCGGCCGTGATATCTGCAACAGAAGAGCGCAGAGGTGAACCCTCCCATTCACCTTCCCTTTCCTTGGCTTCCCCAAGCCAAAATCACAGCATTCTTTAGGAGGGAAGAGACCTTAAAGATCATCAAGTCCAGCCCAGGGCAACCCCGTGCTGCCTCAGAGGTGATGCAGTGTGTCTCCCCCACGCACAGGTTTCACACTGGGATGTGTTGCCAGCTGTGGAGATAAGCTCTGAGGCATCCTTTTAGAACACTGACCAAAGGCCTTCATTGCTGCAAGACATCCCAAGGTTTTTGGTCTTCTAGATATGAGGAGAGGAGCTCTGATAAAGGCTCCCAGCAGCTTTGGAGCGCTGACTCTGACCCACTGGCAGCCTCAAAATGCTCAGGCATCAAAGGGTTTGTTATCCACAGCCTCTGCTAATTAATGTGCCCCTGGAGAATGTCACCCACAGAGGCTCCCAGAAAGGCTGACAGCCTGCAGGCACACCTGTGGCCCTCAAGGTGCTTGTGGGATGGCTCCTGGTGAGGTTGAGTGTTGTTTAAATCAAGGGCAGGTTCTGCTTCTCTCCTGAGCATCCATCTGAGTAAGCAGCTTCTTGCCCTATGTGTCTGTGTTTTAGGAAGGGACATTTTTTGCTTTTTTCCTGACAGGGCAGGGCATCGCAGCACTTAAGGCTGAAGGTTAGGGACAAGAAAGCACAGCTCACAGGAACCAGGCGCTGCTTCCCTTGTGTGGGCATGCCGTGAAATAATTTTAGCCAAATCTGCCCATTTAGGAGCCAGCAAAGGGGGATACACAGAGAGACTCAGCAAGAAAACAGCTGCACAGCAAAGTGTGGGCATCTTCATGTCTAGACACAGCTCTGGGGGAGCTCCACATTGTCTGAGCACTCAAGCAAGATTTGGGTTTCCCTTGCTTGAGGCAGAGGTGGCCCATGCTCGGGGTGTAGCAAGAGCTTCCTGCAACTCCACCCTTCTGTCCCTTCCCATCTGCTCGTGGCAGCTAGATCCCAGTTTCGGGAAGGGGCTCAGGTGCTTTAGAACAGCAAGGTGAGTGATCCCCATGGGCTTCAGGACCATCATGTCCAGGTGATGGGCTAAAGAAGTCTCTCCTGGCATGCACACCCTGTTGGAACAGCATTGGAAACCACCCTCCTAACACCCGGCTGTGAGGTTGCGTGTGGGCACTGGTGTGTTGGCAATGATCCCTAGGGAATGCATGGGCCAGGATGGCAAGCAGTAGATTGGAAAGGGGGGGTTCCCTTTTACCTTTGCCGGTGGCAGTGTGAAATGTGCAGTTTTGAAGCCCTCCTTTGCCTGCAGAAGAGAACAGAAAAGCTCAGGATTCACTCAAGTCCCACAGAACTCCCAAGATGCTGGCTGTCCTTGCCTTTTCTCCCTGGTTTGGAGAACATCATCCCAGAGCAGCCCTAAGCAGGAATTTAATGTTGGCAAGTGCTCACTGAGATCCCTGCAGCAGGACCCCCCTTCTCCATGGCAGCAGGGCCCATCCCTGACCGTGCAGCCTTTTTATTTTTAACCTTAAAGAAAAGCTATCTACTGCTGCAAATCAAGGCCAGGAGGTGCCTTCCCCTCCCTCATGCCTCTCCCACTGGGCTGCTGTCCCAAGGTTATCTGTGAGCCCTCACTCAGGCTTGCACCACCAGCCAGCTCCTTTTAAGTAGAGGCTTGTTTTCCTCTCTGCCAGAAAGAGGTTGAAGAAGATCAGTGAAACTATGTACCACGGATTTTATTGCATTGCAGCCTCTTGAGTTATTAAGTTGTTTTTACTTTTTTTTTTTTGTTTCACTGCTCTCTAACTCAAACCTTCAACATCTGCTGCTCTTTGACTTCTGGATCATGCCGTGCACTTCCCCCATCAGCACACGCTGCCTCCCCAGCCCCAGTGCTGCATCCCCCCACCACCCCTTCCCTGGCATTGTGCCCTGGCACGGACGTAGGGCTGGCAGGGGCTCCCCCTACCCTCCTCACCTCGCTGGATCTGCAGCTCCACGAAGCCATGGGCCACCTGCGTGGTGTGGGGCTTGCCGTGACCTTCCCGCCTGACCTCCACGGCGTAGCAGCAGTAATTCCCACTGTCCTGCAGCGTCAGGTTCATCACCACGATGTGGAAGGCGCCGTGGTGGTCGGGGACAAACTCCACGCCGTGGTGGCCGCTTGGCCGCCCGACGGGGGATCTTTGGGAGCCGTTGCCTGGCGGCTCGTGGTGCCTGCCCAGGTCGTGGTGCAGCTCCTTCTCGGTGATGTTGCGGATGTGCCTCTTGTCGGAGCAGCTCTGGTCGCCGGTGCTGCTGAAGTACCAGGTTTTGTAGAGCAGGTCATGGCGCTCGGCCAGGGGGCCGCTGACCCGGCAGGTCAGGGTGACGTTCTGGCCCTCAGGGCAGATGCAGAGCGAGTACGGGGTGGTGATCAGGAAAGCTGCTGCCCCTCCTGCCAGGGAGAAGGTGCCAAGTCAGAGCCTGCGTTTGCCCTGAGTTTGTAGCAAAACCTGCAAACCCACGGCCAGTGTTGGTGAAGGGTGGTGAGGCCCTGGCACAGGTTGCCCAGAAGAGCTGTGGCTGCCCCTGGATCCCTGGAAGTGTCCAAGGCCAGGTTGGATGGTGCTCTGAACAACCAGGGATAGTGGAAGGTGTTGAAACTACACGATCTTGATCTCACCCAGATCAATCCAGGATTTTTGGGAGCACAACTTCATCCTAGAAATCCACTCTCCAGGAGAGACATGCTTTAAATAGTTAAGTGTCAGCAGCAGGGAGGCAGAAGCTTCTCTGGAGCCAGCAGAGGTGTGGGGCAGGGAGGCAAAGGAGGACAAGAGGAGAAGCAAAGCAGCAGAGTTAGGGCTTGTGAAGGAGGAAACGCAAGCACTGCTGGGCCAGCTGCAAAAAAATAGGAGCAAAAACAAACAGAGAAGTTCTAGGAGGAGGAGTGGCCCCCCTTCTCCCCCAGATGAGGCAGGGAGCAGGTCCCACCCTCCTTGTTTTTCAGCCCCCAGGGAGGAAAAGGAGGAACTGGCTTATGCTGAGGAGCTGCGGGAAAATGAAAACAGTTTTCAGAAAGAAATTCTGGAATGTGGGCAGGAGGCATGGCACAAGCAGGAGCAAGGGGCACACTAGGGCACTGCTGGTCTTTCCCCAGCACAGGGATGGGGGGTACTGCTGGGTGAGGGGAGCTTTGCATGTGGGGAGAGAAAAGTGCAAAGACAGGAGAGGTTTTGGTGCTCTGGACCTGCCATTTCTTCATGTTTGCAGAAGTGCTAACATCACCTCAAAAGCTGGAGAAAAAGCAGATTCTGGGTTTATTTACTTTAAATTGCTGTGGGAAATATTTTTCCGGGGCTGGTTTGCAGCAGAGAAGATGTTGCGAGAACAAGATGGTTTGGGTTTTTTTTTTAATTTTGGTAACATCCTGTTGTGCCATTAGCTCCACCACGTTTCACTTTGAGGTTTCTCGCTTGCTGTACCAAGAGAGCGTCAATCACAATCACAGGCAGGGCGTGATGCACCCACCCGAAAGCATCCAGCCAGGCCACAGGCTCCCCATTGCTGGGCCACCCAGAGAGCATCCTCCTCCTGGCAGCTGAGTCCCTGTGTCACCTGCCTGGCCCGGGGCTGTGCTGCAGAGAGTGAAACCCAAAACCTGCCTTCCACCCCTGGTGATTGTCTCTGATGGTTCAAGAGCAGCCACGGAGTCCCTGAGTCCCTGCCCGAGGGTGCTCTGCAGGGAGAGGGAGGTTTTGGGAAGGAGGTTTGCTCTGGAGCCCACAGTGCCAAGGAGTCCCCAGAGCCAGGGACAGGGTGACCTTTGCCTGACCACTCGGGCTAATTGCTTCCTGCTCCCCACAGCACGTGCAGCAGCACGTCCCAGGAGCTGCTCTGAGGCAGAGGTTCACACGGCCTCAGACTCCTTTTCAAGCCCTGACTTTTCCTTATCCTTGGCTGCTGCCAGGCTGGGTGGGTTCTGGCAAGCAGCAGAGCAGGTCTCCCGTCTCCAAAGCACTGAGCACAAAAGGCACCTCAGATGCATTTCTCGATACCTGCTGCAAGGGGAAGTGCCCCATTCACATCGAGGGTCTCCTGGGAGCCTGAGGAAGGGAAGCCAGGGCTCTATTGGAGGAAGCCACGCTTCCAACACCTTCCAAAAGTATCTGCAGGAGTCTTTTGTTTTCCACACACCCTCCCTTCAAATGAAGTAGGGCCGTCCCGCTCGTCCTCACACAGTTTGCAAAGCACTGCCTTGCTGAAGCATCCAGCCTCCACCTCCAGAGCTTGATGGAAACCGTCTGGATGGAAAGTCAGCACAGCCCACGCTTTCAGGGAGGGGCAGAGGTTACCATGTGTGCAACTTCCAGCATTGCAGGCTTCCCTTCCTTCTCTGGAGCGGGGGAAGGCTCTCAGAGCCATCGAGTGGACGAGAAAGCAGCTGGCAAGGCACAGTACAGCCCAGAACAGTGCCAGGGCGGTTGGTGTTCCCTCTCCAAGATGTACCAAGGCTTCAAACACATGCTGGATGCCAGATGGAGCCCAGAGGAAACATCTCCTGGTGATGTCTTTATACCAAAGCCCGTGAATCTTTAATCTCCTGGGCTTCTTCCATGCACAGAGCCCAGGCTTGGCTCCTTCCTCACTCAAACCAATCCCTTTGAAGTCAGAGCTGCTGGCAAATGCCAAAATAAAGCCAGATGCCCATCTCTGCATGACTCCAGCTGGTTGGACCAGTTGAGGGCTGAGCTGAGAGCTGTTGTCTTGTCACCATCTGGTAAAGACAGAGGAGGTCTCAAGCAGGTGCCAAAAGTGCCCCTTTTCCTCTTTGGCACCTCAATAACTTTGCCTCCAACCAGCAGCGTTGCATCAGTGCGGCACAGTGCCCAGTGAAGTGTTGGTACATCCCAGTGCTGGCTGGCATCACTCTCTGGACACCTGGGAACTCTGCTTTCAAACAAAAGAGAAACACAAAAGAGTGCAGAAACCTGTGCTGCTTGGCTGACCTAGGCTCAAATAAATCAGGATTTCACACCAAGTTCTGGGTCAGTGACCAAAAGCCTCTCCTGGCTGCTTCTCCTATGTTTGGTCCCTAGCCCTGGCAAGCAGGTGTTTGATCTGCACTCCTGTGCTTGACAGAAGTGATTTCCATATCAGGCTGCCTCTTTCCACTCCAAGGAAATCTGCAGGGATCAGGGGATGAAACCTTTGAAGGGGCTCACCTGCTGCAGAGGAGGGGCTGCTGGAGACAGAGTGGAGCTCTGCTTTCTTCCTCTTCTGGGAGTTCTTGTAACAGGCTCTCATCAAAGTGCCCCAAGCCCTATCATCACTGTGCTGTGATTATGCTTCAGAGTTTTCAGCCAGGTGAGATGTGCAGAGGCATCCATAGCTCTGCAGAAGCACCTCAAGCATGAAAGAAAGAGGAGGGAAAAAACTTGCTGAAGATGCCTGAGATGTGTTAATAGCCCTCATCTCCTGCACCCCAGGGGCCAAATGGCTTCCCAGCAGTCGGGGAACCCATCATCCAGGCAGTGGAGGGAGCAGCATCGGGGGGTCCTGCCTTCCTCCTCTTCCAGCACAGCTCTGGCTCGATGACAGCACTTGGGATGCAATTTTGGAAAGCCCAGCTCAGCTGCCATCCTTTAGGTAAGGAGGAGCCACTTTCCCATCTACCTTGGTGCCAGCATCCCCAAACTGGATGTCTCCAAGGGCTACTTCTCTATCAATCCCTGCTAAAAGTAGCCAGGGGTTCAGAAAGTTTTGGCAGGCACGGAGTTGCGCAAAGCTCAGTTCCTCTGGCACCAGCCCCACGCTGAACATCAGCATCCAAGCTTGTTGCATTGCGGAAGGCCTGAAGTTCAGTCTCAGCACCCCAGAAGCATAAATGAAATCATTCAAAACCCTGTGGAAATGCTGGGAATTGCTCCCTGATGCGAGACTCGGAGACTCGGGTGAGAAGCAAAACGTGGTTCAATCCACACCAGCCTTGCTGTAACAGAGGAGAAGAGAAGGGACCTCTGGCCCCATTGCCGTGGGGCATCTTCCTGGAGATGCGCTGGCAGAAATCGTGGAGGCAGCCACTTTGTCCCGGGAGAGAGGGTGAAGCCAAGCCCCATGCTCATCCTCCGCCCGTGCAGGGCAGGGAGAGATCACGGTCCTGCCCAGCTTCCTTCTCTGAGTCCTCGTCCAGAGCAGAACCGCGGTTTTAATGCCACCGACCCTGTTTCACTGCCCTGCCGCGGACCCCCGAAGGGAAACGCTGCCTGCCAAAGCTGCTGCGGAGTCAGGCTCGGAGCAGCCCTCTCCCAAAGCATCCCCCTGATAAGCATCGGAAAGCGCTCACTCCGGGGAAGGGGAACTCGGCAGCCGCTCACAGCGGCCCTGGCCACGGCTGGTTGCCCACTCGGAGAAGCTGCCCGGCGCATCCTCAGAGAGGGCATCCCATCCCCGCTCGCACAAATCCCCTCTCTCCGCTCCCCCAGGGCTGTTGGCCGGGTCTTCTCACCGTGGCACGGCCGGGGACCCCCACCGTGCCAGGGAAAAGTGCCGTGCGGGAACGGAGCAGCTTTTCCAGCCCGGGGTGTCCAGCGGGAGGCTGGCGGGGACAGGGGGCTGCTTTCCTTCCACGCATGTTAGTTAGATCAAAGCAGAGGAAGAAAGAAAGAAACAGTCTCAGAGTTTTGGAACAGCAGTTCCCCCGTGGCCCCTTCACCCCAGCACCTTGTGAAACACTGGCTTGATCCCTCACACACCAAAATCACAGGGGAAGAGAGCGAATAAACGCCCCAAACACCCCGGATCCCTTGTGCCGCAGCACAGCCCCGGGCAGGCGAACACGGTGCCCCAGCCAGGGGAGTTTCTCCGGGCAGGCAGGAGAGGAAAGCGAGCTGGAGCTTACCGTGGGAAGCGAGCAGGCAGAGCGCAGCCAGCAGCAGCCCGGTTCGGGGGGACGCTGTCCCCATGGCGGCGGGGTGGCCGGGAAAGAGGTGGCCTCTGCGGAGCCACCGCTCCTCTGAGCAGCCCCGCAGCGACCGCCGGACTTGCACACACAGGAAATTTCATTGCGATTCGCGCAGCGCTGGAGAGAACGGCGAGCACCCCCCGGAGGTGAGAGGCTGCAGGGAGCACCCGCGGGTGGGGATCGCTTCGGACCCCCCCTGTTCGGGCAGTGGGTGCCTCTGATGGGTTTCTTCCCTTACAGCCTCACTTAGAGCCTGCTGGTGTCCCCCGCGTGCGTTTTTGGGGTGCTAGGGAGGATGCTCGCTGTGCCGAGGGACTTGCAGGTGCTGGTCCCTTTCCGGGCAGGAGCTGATTCCTTGGGTCGAGTTGTAACTTTGCTCGAAATTACTGTTTTTCTCTTGTTTGTGAGGATTAAGGAGACAAAACCTCTCCTAGGATGAATGGGCAGCTTGTTCAGGGAAGGGTTACTCAGAGCAAAGCCGACTTGGAAAAGGCAATGGAGCTTTCCCAACAAAAATGTGAGCAAAGCATCCCCCTCCTACAGCCCCTTTACACTCTGCCCTGAAATAGCAAAACAGACCCGTGATCTGACACATAATTCCTCCTGGAGCTTCTCTTCAAATTCCAAAGGCATCATCAAAACCCCTGGCTGCAGCTGAGAGCTGCCTCATTTCCAGTCAGCCTTGCCTGGAAAGTGGAGCCCAGAGGCACGTGGAGTTTTGCAAGCCGCAGGAAATTTTGCTGCTTGCCTGCTCTGAACCCAGAGTGTGCGGGGAAATAGAAAAGTACCTAATTACCTTGTGGCATTGTGGTTTTTGCAGCAAGCACAGCTGTGATGCTCCTGCCAAAAATGCAACCCTTGGCTGGCTGGAAGCAATTTGTCCCTGGGGGAAGGTGTAGGCATGAAGTCCAGACACCCCAAGGAAATGGTTTACTGTCCCAAGCCCCCATCTCTGTGCTGAGCCCTTAGGCAGAGTAGTGTGACATTGTCACCTCCCCATCTCCAAGTGGGGTGACAGCCAGGACATCCAGGTGCCCATGAAGGCCAGGGACACCTCGAAGAGTCTCTGATCCAGCTGAGCCTGACCAGAAGTGACATTGTGGTCA
This sequence comes from Thryothorus ludovicianus, assembly GCA_013397245.1. Taxonomy (NCBI): domain Eukaryota; kingdom Metazoa; phylum Chordata; class Aves; order Passeriformes; family Certhiidae; genus Thryothorus; species Thryothorus ludovicianus. The sequence continues at coordinate 435,619 of VZTB01017970.1, read as the reverse complement.
GCAGGAAGGTAGTGGGACCATGGAAGGTCAGTCCAGTTGTCTAAGACATTCAGTTTTTGTTCCTCCCCTGAGCCATGGCAGCATCATCTCCAGGTGTTTTCCCTCCCTTCCACCACACTTGTTAGCAACAATCAAGGTGTCCCCATTGGCAAGGCAAGGACTCACACACGCCTCCTCCAAAGGCAGGGAAGCACAGTGGGGTCCAGCATCTGGCTTTCCCTGTGCCATGGCCTTCTCCCTGGTGTTGCCAGCAATGGAAAACCATGAAAAGAGGAGGGATCCCATAGAAACATGTTTTGGGAGCAAGGGTGTGATTTAATCTCAGCACATTTATCTCTGTACCCAACCGTTACCTGGAATCGCGTCTGACGCCACGGCTCATTTCATTCAGAGCCCTGCACTCTGTTTGTGTCTCTTGGCAGTGTTGAGCCCGTGTTTGTCATTGTCCTTGAGAGATCCAGCCTTTCCCAGCCGGCTCCAGAGACTGCCCAGCAAATGCCTCCACAGTGCTTAACACCGTTTCCCGTGTCCCGCAGGCCACCACCACGGTGTACGTCACCATCCTGGATGAGAACGACAACGCTCCCGCCTTCCAGCAGCAGCTGTACGAGGTGACCCTCGACGAAGGTCCCTCCACGCTCAACGCCACCCTGGTCACCGTGCAGGCCCTGGACCAGGACGAGGGACCCAATGGCACGGTGGCCTATGCCATCACTGAAGGCAACATATTGGGTACCTTCCACATTGACAACGCCACGGTCAGTACAGCTGCTGGCCCCATCCCACGCGCGTCCCCGCCCCGCTCCCTTCACTCCCAGCTGCTCTCCCCTGTCCTTGCAGGGCGAGATTCGCACGGTGAAGGAGCTGGACTACGAGATCAGCCATGGTCGCTACACCTTGATCATCACGGCCACCGACCAGTGCCCCATCGCCTCGCGCCGCCTCACCTCAACCGCCACAGTAAGGAGCTCACGGGGGGCTTGCGACACCGTGGCCTCCCTGGGGTCAGGAAGTTCCCACTCTGTGAGCAGTTTCACATCTCCTTCCCGGTGGTCACCAGTTGCTTTTCCCAGCTGTGGCTGCTTTGCCCAGTTGCTGTGACCTTGCTCCACTCAAGGGTGTTTCAAAGAATGGTCTTGCTCAAGAGACTGGGCTTCTGGGTTAATTAGCGCAGCTGTTTGATCCTGCAAAGACACAGAGAAATTCCTGGAACTCCTTTTAAGGTGCATTATGTTTTCTTGAGATGTCCTTCCTGCTCGAAGGGACAGCAGGTAGTAAACCCTTGCTATAGCGTTAATTTCAGGTTTATCTTTTCTTGTTGTTTATGCACTTTTAAAATTCCCTTTTCCCTTGTAAGGAGGTTATTTAAAGCCTCTAGTCATTTTTATGCTGCTTTTCTCTGCAGCTCTTTCTATTTTCCCTGGGCCATGGTCACTTGAACTCAGTGAACTGCTCAAAGGCTGGGGAGGGCAGGCAAGCAGCTCCAAAGCAAATATTTTGCAGGAATTGAGTACGCTGATTATTTTTGCTACCAAAGCCAAAATTTGACAAATTGTACAGCGCACCCAGATTGATTTGGTGGTCTGCAGGTGGCAGGGATGGGTTAAATCTTCTGTCATGATTGCCATGGACCATTGTGCCTTACCCTGAATTTAAACCAAAAGTTTTGTAATTCCCTGGAAGGAGATAAGTTCTTGGATGTAAAGAAGAAAAAAAAGAAAAGCTGAAGGGGAGATACCAGAGTGGGAAATTTCTGTGGATAAAATCTGTCCCCACAAGCATGGAAGTGGGACTCCATGCTTGGACAAAGGGAAGCCTTCAGATTTAGGCATGTAATACTTCTGGGGATGACTTCCCTGCCCAGGACAGACCCAGGGTTTAACTGCAGGCAGCGAAGGCAGCAGCTGCCATGTGCTGCAGGCGAGGGCAGAGCTTCCCCTGCACTTGGCTCAAGCCGAGACATGAACTTGGAAACCCCTTCAGCAACAAGCATGGAAGCCAGGAAAGATAGGAAACACCCTCCCTCCACTGCTCAAGGATTTTGTGCCAGCAATGTAAGAAAACACAGCTTTTAGGAGGAGGTTTGGGGATTATTTGAGATCACCAGTGATGGGAAGTCCATCACCCTGATAAGGCGTGTCAGTGTTTGTTTTCTCCACTGCTAGGAAACGGAGCAGAAACTTGGATATACTCTCAGTAACTATTAGATTTTACCAGTAACAAATTCTCATCTGGTGGGTTTCACTGTTCTTCAACCCACGAGGTCAGAAAACTTCTCAGTTCCAGTCTCTTTCTCATAAACACCTGTACCACCGGTGATGGCGGTGGTGGTTTTGTTGGAACAAGGGATGCAACCTGTCAATCTTTTAAAGTTTGCTCTGCATTGGGAATTAAATATTTGTTAGAGGAAAAGGAATGAGCCAGTGTGCAGCCAGCTGCAGAGATTGGGTGTCTCCAAACTCATGTCTGTGGTTTTGTCTGTCATGCTTGGACGTGGGTATGGAGGACACTGGGCTTTTGTGTTGAGTTCTCCACGATGGTGTGTGGCCCAGAGATTCAGCAGAGTGCAGCTGAAGTCCTGCAGTGTGGCTGTAGGACAGGCATGATCAGGAATAACTGAGTTTGGGCTGTGAGCTGGATGTCTGGTGAGCCCAGAAAAGCCAGAAACACAGGAGGTATTTTGCCATGTTGCCCAGCCACAGCTTCCCATGCTCATGGCCACCGGGCTGGTCTTCCCTTCCCCTTCCACCCCTCTCCTCTCAGCCCCTTCATGCTTCTCACCATGGCTACAGGTGCTGGTGAACCTCAATGACATCAATGACAACTGTCCCACCTTCCCACGGCCCTACGAGGGTCCCTTTGATGTCACCGAGGGGCAGCCTGGCCCTCGCGTCTGGACTTTCCTGGCCCACGATGGGGACTCGGGACCCAGTGGACAGGTGGAATACAGCATCATCGCCGGGGACCCCCTGGGTGAGTGGGGACAAGGGGCATGGTCTCTCCCTCTAGATGCCCTGTGCAAGAGCCTGGCTGGTAGGAGTGCGGCGGAAGCCTTCAGAAAAGCCATCCTCCCTCCCAGCTCGGGCCTGTCGGCACCAGGAAATCCTGTTTTGAGCAACAGGAAACTTAACCTGTTCGTGCCTGGATAAGGGGTAGCAGGGGCTTGTGCAGGGAAGGAGGAAATCTGCTTAACAGTAAAGGCAAGAAGAAATCAAAAAGGCAAAAAAGCGAAGTGGAGAAAGAAACTGAGTCTCATCCCCGAGTCCCTGTGGTGTTTGCAGGCTGTTGGGGGTCCAAGTTGCTCTCTGGCACTCACAGCTGCACCAGCACCATCATGCAGATGGCAGAGGAGCTGGGGGCATTCCTAACCGTGGGGATACCTGGATGTCCCTCAGTGAAGGGAGGGGTGACTTTGGTCCAGGGAATCTGGAAGGTGGAGCTCACCCCACTGCAAAGCTATTCCAGAACAAGCAGGATGAGGCCCTTCAGCTCATGGGGGGTCCATGCTGTGTAGCCCACCCTGCTCTGGCCATCCCAGGCCATGAAGGGGCTGTTGGCATCTTCAGAAAGGCCCAGAAAACAGGGACAGGCACCTCTTATTTGGCCACTCACGCCATCCCCTGCTCCTGCTGCTGCCTGGGAGTGCATCCAGCACAGTCCCTGGCTGTCACAATCCTCCTGTATCTACAGTAACAGGGTTTGTCCCCAGACCTGCCACAGTGCCCCAGCTCCCAAACAAGCCACTCCCTTGGGGAGCCAATCATGGTGAGAGCCAGGGGCCTGCTGTCTCCGGCAGGGGAATTTGTCATCTCCCCGGTGGAAGGAGAGCTGCGGGTGCGGAAGGATGCAGAGCTGGACCGCGAGAACATCCCCTTCTATAACCTCACCATCCTCGCCCGGGACCGGGGGGTGCCTCCCCTCAGCTCCAGTGTGAGTCCCCCAGGCTGGCACAGGGGGCTGTGACCTGCCATTCCCCATGCCCAGTTCCTTCCCTTTTGGTCTGTGGCTTCATTCTCCTCCCCTCTGCCTCCTTCTCCTTGTCCCTAGGCCTTTCCACACTGGGCTGGGTTGGGAAAGCCCACCTCTTGCCTGGAGAGTGCAAGGAAAGGATGGGAGGCGTGGAAATACGTGCCACATGCCTGCCCTGCTTGTCTCCCTGGCAGATCCTGGTGGGTGTCCGTGTGCTGGACATCAACGACAATGACCCCGTGCTCCTGAACCTGCCAATGAACCTCACCTTGAGCGAGAATGCCGCCGTCTCCAGCTTCGTCACCCGCGTCCTTGCCCGGGACGCAGACCAGGGCCCCAACGCCCTCCTAACCTTCGATATTACAGCAGGGAACACAGAGAATGCCTTCTACATCAACAGCACAGTACGACCCGACCTGGCGGGTGGGATGCTGGGATAAGGAGGGTGGGAACCCAGCTGTGCTGTCAGGCATCCTTGTACTGGCAGGAAATGCCCTAGGGGAAGCATTCCTCTCATCCTACCTGGTGTTTCTTCTCTTGTTTTCCCTGGCAGAGTGGCATTGTGTACGTGAACCGCCCGCTGGACAGGGAGCGGGTGGCCGAGTACAGGCTGACCATCACAGTGAAGGACAATCCTGAGAACATCCGCAACGCCAGGCGGGTAATTATGGACACCTCCAGGACCTCCAGCCCTGCAGACGGGAGGGCAAATGGGAAAAGAGGCTCCTGCCATGGCCAAAAACAAGCAGTGCCATTACCCACAGTGTTTATGATAGCAACCCCATCCCCAGAAAGCATCTGGGGATCCCAAGGAGAGGGCTACAGCCCCATCCCCAGCAGAGAACAGGGCCAGTTGGATCTAGGGCGAGTCTGAAGTCATTTCTTGACTCCATGGAACAGCAATAGGTGTCATGAAAGGTGGGACAGTGTTGGGCTGGAGAGTTGGACAACCACAATGATAGTGGAGCATCTTTTGGCTGTCTGCCCCAGTGGGAGGGTCCCTGCATGCCTTCCAGGGTAATCCAGGGAATGCAGCTTTGACTAAAGGTGGGAGAGGGGAAAGGTGAGCTCAAGGAAAGGACATTATGGTCATTGCCCTCTTGTCCCAATTTTCCTTTAGGATTTTGACCTGCTGGTCATTACCATAGCAGATGAGAATGACAACCGCCCCCTCTTCACACAGAGCTCCTACCAGGCTGAGGTGATGGAGAACTCAGCCCCTGGTAGGTCTCTCTTCACTCACTTATGTGGCTCCTGGACACTCCCTTCAGGGCTGGGTGAGGGGAGGTGTCTCCTGACTGTGGTGGAGGAGACAGGACGTTGAGCAGGGCAGGGCTGCAGCTCAGTGGGACAGGAGCTTGTGCCTTGATCAGCCTTGTGAAGACCATGGCTTTTGTCCATGCTGCCTGTGGAAACCCTTCCTGGCACAGGTCTAGCACCATTTGGTATTTGTTCAACTGCAGCAGGTGCCCATGGGCTGAGCCCTTGGGACAGCCTTGAGGGCACCCATCTGCCCAGCACCCTGGAGAGGACGGGCTGCCATCTCCTCATCACCTGGAACCACCTTGCACCAGGGGTTAGAGATTTTTAAAAGAGTCCAGCCTGTCCAGATAGACATTTCCCAGACAAAGAGCTAGAAACACTATTCTTATTATTTTGTTTTGCCTTCCTGCCATTTAAATTGCTCCCTGCTCCAAGACCTCAGTTATCCTGTCACGCCACTGAGCAACATCTCAAGCAAAGGGTTTGGGTGCCTCCAGGTGACACCCTTGGTGGCAGGGTGCTGGTGCCACCCCTCTAATGGATATGTCTGTCTGTTTGCTTTTAGCTGGATGTCCCACCACCTCTCCTGGGCCTCACGAGTCGGTCTACAAGGCTGCAGCAGCCACCCCCTAGTGCCTCATACCCCATGAGGCCCAGCTCTGTCACCTCCTCCATCCATTCATTGCTGTCCCTCATGTGTCATCGGGGTGGGAGTGGGACAGGGCGTCCCTGTGGGGAACTGCCACCCTCCCTAACACTTTTGTCATTTCATCCAGGGACTCCAGTCACAATGCTCAATGCACCCATCCTAGCTCTGGATGCTGACCAGGGCAGCAATGCCGTCGTGACCTATGAGCTTCTGAAGACATCCCAGGACCTCTTTGTTATCAACAACAAGACAGGTGGGGTGGCTCAACTGGTCTATCCCTAGCCCAGGGCCACCAGGTCCCCATGTGGTCTGCCACCAGGCTTTTCCCCTCCTCCAGGTGTGGTTTCGGTGAAGCCTGGCAGGGTGATAGACCGAGAGGCTTTGCTGGACCCTCACCTGGAATTCACGCTGGTGGCTCGTGATGTGGACGGGCTGAACAGCACTGCCAGCCTGACAGTAACCATCCTGGATGAAAATGACAACCGCCCTGTCTTCCAGCCAGCATCCATCACAGCGCGGCTGTTGGAGAACAGCCCTCCAGGTCAGGACTGGATGTGAGGGTGGGAAATGGGGTGACCTGGGTGTCCCCTTGGGACTGTGAAGATCCAGCTCCCAATGACACAGCTGACCAGGATGGGGTCAAAAGGAAAATCTGGGAATTGAGGCTGCCCATGTTGCTTGATGGTATTTGCCTTGGGACCAAGGGCTTGTTACTGCTGCCCTCCAACTCTTCCTTGAGAAGACTGTGTCCCACCTTTCCAGGCTTCTCCGTCCTCCAGGTGACAGCCACAGACGCTGACAGTGGCCTCAACCAACAGCTGGACTACCGTATTGAGGGTGGTGGCCAGGACAGGTTCCTGATTGAGGCCACCACGGGGGTGATCCGTGTGGCCAACATCACCATTGACCGGGAGGAGCGCGATGCCTACCGGCTGACGGTGGTGGCCGTGGACCAGGGCACCCCAGCACTGTCGGGCACGGCGACCGTCAGCATCATCATCGACGACATCAACGACTGCCGGCCCGAGTTCATCAACCCCATCCAGACCGTCAGCATCCCTGAGTCGGCTCCCCCTGGCACCGTGGTGGCCGAGGTGACCGCCATCGACAGGGACCTCCACCCTCGCCTGGAGTATTACTTGCTGGGAATCGTGGCCCGCGACGACACGGACGCGCTGGTGCCCGATCAGCAAGGAGCATTCACGGTGGATTTTAGGACAGGTAGGAGAGCGGGAAGGGTGGCGTGGGCAGTGTGGACCCCTCTCCTCGTTTCTGCTTCTGCTTCTTCTTCTCTGCCTGGAGGTAGGTGTCCGAGGTACAGGGAGGTGATGTTCCTCTCCTGCCTCCCCACTGTCCTCCTCCAGCTTCCCTGTCTCACTCCGCCCTGTCTTCTCTTTCCTGTCTGACTGACTTAATATTGCTTTCTTCTCCATCTCTCAGCCCGCCAGGTTTGTCTCTGTGTCTGTGCTCATTTCTGTCTCCATGCCACCCATGGCCTCCCTCCATCTCACCCATCTCATTGGCAGAGATGGCCTCCGTTGCGGGCCAGGGGCTGCTCAGCCTTGGCAGACTGGACCCAAGCCCCCTCCCTGGGGGAGCAAGGGGGCACTCTGGGGTAGGTGGTGGGCTCCTTTGGGGAAGGAGGGCCAGGAGCTCCCTGTGTCTCTGTTGGAAGCACAAAGCTGATCCAGGAAAGAAAAATGTCCCTTGTTGGAAAATATACAGGACAAGGTTGTCAAAGATGCTGAGATCAGGTGGATGGGGTGTGTAGGGGAGCAGCAACAGCTGCTCCCAAACCCCTTTTGGATGCACAGCCAGAACCACCTGAGGCCATGTGGAACAGGCAGGTAGGAAGGAGATTGATAGCAGAGGGAGGGCAGTTGTCTCTTCCTGTTGGGTGTTTTCCTCATTCACCCTTTGGAGAGGCAGAACAAGCATGGTGTAGGATGCAGCAGTCGGCTGGTGCACGCCACCCTGCCCAGGACAGGGCTCAGGCACAGCCTGTGACATCCATCTTTTGGGATTCCCAGGAGCTGTGAAGATCAAAACTCCCCTCAACCGTGAACTAGTGGCCACCTACGAGGTCACCATCTCTGTCCATGACAACGCCAGCGAAGTCATCGACCGCTCGGTCAGCGTCCCCAACGGTAAGGGTTGGCCCCGGGCAGTGTGGGGACGGGGCCTGGCACAGCCCTTCCCAGGCACCAGGGCAGCTCCTGGGTGATCAACAGCCCTTCCTCTCCATCCTGGCCAGCAACATTTCCAGTGGGACCAGTCCTGGACCAGCTCCCATCAGGTTCAGGTTCTCCCCTGAGGGCTCCTTTAGAGAATGTCCCAGACATCCCAGGGCTGCAGTGGGTATGGAAAGGACTGTGTGCCCATAACCTTACCATGGGAGACACTCATTTCTTCATTACCATCTCTACCACATCTTGCCACTCAACTATGGATAAATTCAGGTTCATGTGTGAGAAGGCATACAAAGATCAGGAGCATGTGTCCCACTGCAGCATAAGGACACCTACAGCATCCTCAGGGCATGGTGGCTTTGAGGCATATTGCAATTCTTCCTGATGAACCAGCACCAGCTGGCTCTCCTGGACTTTCACACTTGTGGCTTTACAATCCTCCTTCCTCCCAAGCTTCCCTCCCTTCTCTTTCTCACTTGTTCTCCTTTTCTTCTCTCCCCCTTCGGTCTCTACCATGGACACAGCCAAGCTGACAGTCAATGTCTTGGACGTCAATGACAACACGCCCCGCTTCCGCCCCTTCGGGGTCACCTATTTCACTGAGCGGATCCTGGAGGGAGCCACGCAGGGCACCACACTCATCTCCATCTCAGCAGTGGACCCAGACAAAGGTGCCAATGGGCAGATCACCTATGAGCTGCTGAACCTCTCTCCGGAAGGTTACGCCTGTCTGGAAGACCATTCGGCAGGTTGGTGGTTTGGGGAGGTGGGAATCTGGAGCAGGTTGGTGACCTGGGTCAGGTTTCTCATTTCAGGGTCTGCCATCCTCTAGGGAAGGTTGTGGCCAACAGGACAGTGGACTATGAGGAGGTGCAGTGGCTGAACTTCACCATCCGCGCCTCCGACAACGGCTCTCCCCGCAGATCCGCGGAGATCCCCGTGTACCTCCAGATCGTGGACATCAACGACAACAACCCTGTTTTCAGTCAGCCATCCTACCAGGTGAGCTGGGCTCCCCCATTAAGCTCTGTGTGTGCTGCTCAGCACTGCCTGCCTGGTGAAGGCAGGGCACTGAGCTGGGGGTTCTCCAAGGACACCTTCTCTTCCCTCTGCCGGTGCTTGAACCATTTGGAGAAGATGGTCAACCCTGCCACGCACTTTGTGCCAGCACCTTGTTGGGAGTCTGGCTGTCCCTAGTCCTGGGTGCCACCTGTGCCCTTGGTTACAGGGCTGAGCCAGTCCTGCCTGCTCCCTCCATTGCAGAAAGCTGTCTTTGAGGACGTGCCGTTGGGTACTGTCATCCTGAGCGTCACAGCCACTGATGCAGATTCTGGGCAGTTTGCTCTCATCCAGTACAGCCTGAGTGATGGAGAGGGCAAGTTTGGGATAAATCCCAGCACGGTAAGGAGCCAGCCAAGGCTGGAACAGAGCAGGGAAAGGGAGGAGAGGCTGAAATGGTCCCAGCTTGTGCCTTGCTCCCACACCTCACCTTCTGCCCCTTGAGTACCAGCTCTGCCAGAAAAGGTCCATCTGAAGGTCTCTGTGTGCTGCAGGGTGACATCTACGTCCTGTCAGCCCTGGACCGGGAGAAGAAGGATCACTACACACTGACAGCCGTGGCCAGGGACAACCCTGGGGATGTCTCCAGTAACCGTCGGGAGAACTCTGTGCAGGTAGGGCTTTCCTCCTTCCATCACCCCTTGGGTGTTGGTCACCAGCAAGGAGGTGTTAAAGCTCCCCCTTTCCTCCCCAGGGGCTGGACCGGGGGAAATTAGGCTGAAGGAGGAGTAGATGACGCCAGGAGCTGTGGGGTGGATGGTGCAGGGCACTTTGTGCTGCGGGAACAGCAAATCAGCAGGAGGGGCAGGGGAGGGTGACACTATTGTCTGCATATGCTGTGGCATGAATGGGTGCCCCAGCCACGGCAGCCCCCATTGCTGGAGGCAGGAATGCAGCTGGTGGAGTTAAACAAATAGCAGGAAGGGCACCTCTCCCCAGCAGCAGAGCTGCAGGTCACAGCAGGGGTATGGCCCCAGTGGCTGTCCAGCCTTCCCCAGCCTCACGTCACCCAGCTGGCTGTGCTTTGTCAAAGGTGCTGATCACAGTCCTGGACATCAACGATGTCAGGCCCCAGTTCAGTAAGAGCCAGTTCAGCACCAGTGTCTACGAGAATGAGCCGGCAGGGACATCAGTGATCACCATGAGTGCCACCGACCTGGACGAAGGGGACAACGGCGTGGTGACCTACAGCATCGAGGGTCCTGGAGCGGGTAGGTGCTGCGTGCAGGGGGCTCTTCCCCAGGGAGGAGGAGGAAGGAGTCGTAGGCACCAAATCTACACCCCATCTCCTGTGGCTGTTTTGGACTCCTGGGAGCAATACTGAAAGCGTGGAGCTTTCTGTACTGCTCTGCAGTTTCCAGTTCCTCATGGTTAGGTGGGATGTTAGGACTTTGCCTGCCTTCATTCCGCAGCCCAGCCTTGGCTTGTGCTCTTGTCTTCCCCACCCCAGCAGGACTTTTTGTGTACACCAGTGAGTCTTGGAGCAAGCTCACTGCCTGCTTTAGGTGAAGACTTTGAAGGGCAAAGGGGCATGGGTGGATAGTGATAGTGCCTGAAATCCAGTACATCTGCACACTGAGAAATTGCAGAAATCAGGCAAAAGCTCCACTGTTCCAGTCTGGGCAGGAGTGAAACACAGACAGGGCTGACCAGGGAGCAGGTCCCAGAAACAAGAATGTGGCAATGGGCTGGGATACTCTGAAAGCCCTGAGAGCACCCACACCCCTGGCTTACTGTGGGGGGTGGACTTCAGCTGGTGTACTTATTTCTAGTCATAATTTATCTGGTGCAAAGTGTCCTGAGCCAGAGATGTGAGGTTTTTTTCCTGTCCCCAGAGGCTTTCAAGATCAATAAAGACTCCGGGCTCATCACATCCCGTCGGCGCCTGCAGTCCTATGAGAGGTTCAACCTGACTGTGGTGGCCACAGACAAGGGGCATCCCCCTCTCTGGGGGACCACCATGCTCCACATTGAGGTCATCGACATCAATGACAACCGCCCCGTCTTCATCCGCCCGCCCAACGGCACCATCCTGCACATCAAGGAGGTAAATCCCTTGGGAGGGAGCAGGGTCATGGCAGGTCGAGAGCGTGGTCAGGAGCACTCCCGCCTGTAACAGCAAAATCCAATCCATCTCCACTTGGGATGCAACAAGACCTTGGTTTAGCATGTGGCAAGAAGGTTTGGGTCGTGGGGGTGGACATTCACAAACAGCCTCTTTCCATACGTGTGAGCAGGGTGAGGGGGCAGATTTGGGGAACAGAAACCCCAGCAACACTCAGAATTAGTAAACAGTGCGTGCAGAGCGTGTTTATAAACACGGGCTGGAAATGCTGACTCTTCAGATGTTTCTCCTTTCTGGGAAGCCAGGCTTGACTCAGGCAGTCCCCAGGGCATGTCTCAGCCAGAGCCCAGCCACCCAGACACTGTCTCAGCCAGTCCCCAGCCACCAGGCCACAGAGAATCCTGTCTCCCTGTTGCCAGCCCCCTGTTGTGTTTCGGATAGTGGGAGCTTGCTGAACTCCAAACCCAAGGGATTTTGGACCAAGGGGGTCTGGAGGGGCAGGGGGAGCAGGGAGCTTGCTGAACTCCAGACCCAAGGGATTTTTGGACTAAGGGGGTCTGGAGGGGCAGGAGAAGCAGGGAGCTTGCTGAACTCCAAACCCAAGGGATTTTGGACCAAGGGGGTCTGGAGGAGCAGGGGGAGCAGGGAGCTTGCGTGCCATGCCCAGGCTGAAGGGTTGTGTGTGTGCGAGCAGGAGATCCCCCTGCGGTCCAACGTCTACGAGGTCTATGCCACGGACAAGGACGAGGGTCTCAACGGAGTGGTGCTCTACAGCCTACTGAAAACCGGGGCAGGGAACAAGGACTGGGAGTACTTCAGCATTGACTCTGTCAGCGGGCTGATCCAGACGGCCATGCGGCTGGACCGGGAGAAGCAGGCAGTGTACAACGTGAGCCCAGCGCGGGGCTGGGACAGGCCTGGGGGCTGTGGGCCCAGCAGGGGCTGCTGGGGCGCAAGTGATGTGGTGGGGATGGCATCAGCTGACACACTTGTGGAGATACCACACCTCAGCAGGAGCTGGGTGCTTATCAAATGTCATAGGGGGGGTTGCATGCTGGTGGGCCAGAACCTGATTTCCTGTTAAATCCCCCTAAAATCCTCCAGCATCCAGCTGTCTGCTCTGTCCTGCCGCAGTGATGTCTCCCAGCCCATGTGGTTTTTGTCCAGGACAGCCCTTTTGCCTCTCTCCCCAGCTGATCATCGTGGCCTGTGACCAGGGCCAGCCACCCTACGAGACCATGCAGCCCCTCCAGGTAGCGCTCGATGACATCGATGACAATGAACCCATCTTCCTCAGGCCACCTGTAAGGCAGCAGGGTGAAGGGGGTGGGATGCAGGGAACGCAGGGGATGCAGGGTATGCAGGGGATGCCAGCGAGCTCGTGTGATGGAGTGTGCACACCTGGGTGTCACCGTGGTGGGGAGCACCATGGGATTTGTCAGCTTTTTTTTAAAACAACCCCAATGCTCATAACACTCCGTTCCCTGGGGTCTCTGGCAGAGGGATAGTCCCCAGTACCAGGCACTCTCTGTCCCCGAGCACTCACGGCCAGGCACTGTGGTGGGGAATGTCACCGGTGCGGTGGATGCAGATGAGGGCTCCAACGCCATTGTTTACTACTTCATAGCAGGTGGGTGTAGAGGTGGCAGCTCTGTGTCTCTCACATACCCCTCACCCCCGATTTCCATCCTCTCCTTGCTGCCTCTCTGCCCTGCCCAATGGGCAAGGTGGAATTTTGGAAGTGCCAAGCCCAAGGAGGACTAACTGGGCATGCCATTCTGCACCCAGCTGGGAACCAGGAGAGCAACTTCCAGCTGAGCCGAGAAGGGAAGCTGAAGGTCTTGCGAGACCTGGACCGAGAGAAGGAGCCGTTCCACTCCATCATCGTCAAAGCATCCAGCCAGAGGAACTGGGCTCCTCCCCGGGGCCAGCAGGCAGGAAAAGCCCAGTTCTGGAACCTCAGCGAGGACCTGACCCTTCAGGAGGTGCGGATCTTCCTGGATGACATCAATGACCAGTCCCCCCAGTTCACCAAGTCAGAGTACACAGCAGGTAAGAGGTGCCAGGGGGAGGGGCTCCAGGAGCCAGAGATGCTTCCAGGACATTCCAGCAGGATGATGGGGCAGCAAGAGCCAGCCTGGCCCCAGGTCCCTTTCCCATCTCTCCCTCAAAGGGGTTGCCACCGATGCCAAGGTGGGGTCAGAGCTGATCAGAGTGCTCGCAGTGGATGCTGACGTGGGCAATAACAGCCTGGTCCTGTACAACATCCTGGGCATCCGCTACATCAAGCAGCACTCCAATGACTCTGAGGAGGTGGCCAACATCTTCAGCATCGGTGGGTGCCCAGCCTCCTGCGGGAGCATGGGGCTTGGGCAGAGATGTCTCTGTGACCAAAGATGTCCCAAAGATCACTGGGGTCACTAATCTCGGGTTTCTGATCATCCATTCCACAGGAACCCTCGATGGCATCCTGCGAACCTTTGACCTCTTCACGGCCTATAACCCCGGCTACTTTGTGGTGGACATTATAGCCTCTGACCTGGTGGGCCACAATGACACGGCCATTGTGGGGATTTACATCCTGCGGGATGACCAGCGGGTCAAAATCATCATCAATGAGATCCCTGACAAGGTCAGGCAGTTCGAGGAGGAGTTCATCAGCCTGCTCTCCAACATCACGGGTGCCATCGTCAACACGGACGACGTGCAGGTACCCATCTGCCTTTGAGGCTGCTTTGAGGGGTAGATGACTTTCCACATTCTGTTTGGGAAGTCTTCTTTGAGGGAGTCCTGCCTGGATAACCACAGACAGCCCTGGGCTCTGACAGTGATGGATACACCCCAGGTTGGGGTGTACTGAAGGGGTCCACACTGATGCTTGAGGGTCTCTCGCCATGGGAGCACACCTTGAGGAGTGCTCAGGAGACTCCTCTCCCACACTGCAGACCTTGCTGTCTCTCCCCAGTTCCACGTTGACAAGAAAGGCCGGGTGAACTTCGCCCAGACGGAGCTGCTGATCCACGTGGTGAACAGGGACACCAACCGCATCCTGGACGTGGAGCGGTACATCCCCACCCAGCCTGCCTTCCTGGGGACCCTTATTAATGCCAAGGTGCCCAAGCAACCCTTCTCTTCCCAGGGTTATTCAGATGATAGACGAGAACAAGGAGCAGCTGAGGAATCTCTTCAGGAACTACAACGTGCTGGACGTGCAGCCGGCCATCACTGCCCGGGCACCGGATGACCTCTCGGTTCTGCAGGTAAGGGTCCAGCTGGGGTTGGAGGTGCTGCTCACAGAGGGGGTGGTGTCCCTTCCCATGGGGACTGGAGAGATGTTCCACCCATATAACTTTGGCCATGTGGCCACCAGCGGGTACTGGCTGAGTGCTGGAGGTTTCCCCCGTGCCTCTGTCTCCCCTAGATGGCAATCATCGTGCTGGCCGTCCTGCTCTTCCTGGCTGCCATGCTCTTCATCCTCATGAACTGGTACTACCGGACAGTGTGAGTCACTCCCGGGCTCTGCCCAGCCCCTGCAGTGTCCCCTTACACCAGGGGCACCAGTGTGGCTTGTCCTGGCCCCAGAAATGCCAGCAAGCAAAGCAGGGCATCAGCTTCCCAACACATCTTCCTCCAAAACACATGGTTTTAACACTGATGGTACCTCTCCCCTCCAAGCTCCCCAGTCTGATTTAATATTTATTATTTAATGCATGCCCCGTATGAAGGATTATTGTCCTTCTCCTTTCCAGGATCTTCCTTATTTTTTTTCCCTGATTGGCTGTGTTTGTTTTGCAGGCACAAAAGGAAATTGAAAGCCATCGTGGCTGGCTCCACTGGTGAGCAGCATTTGGAGTGTCCCAGCTGCAGGGGAGAGTGGGGTGCACAGAGAGCACGGAGCAGGGTCACAGGGAGGCGTGGAGGATATCATGGGGTGCACATCACAAGTGATCCTGCCCAGCGAGGTCTGATGGTGGGAGGCTTTTCTCAGCATCAGGCTGTGCATTACCTGCCACGCCCCACCGTGTTTCTCGCTGCCTTTTTGGATGCTCTTTATCCCTCCCTGGTAAAGAAGTGTCACCCCATGGTTTGCTGCTAAGTCCAGCAGCACGCTGCCCTGTAACTCTCATCCCTGCCTTTTGCAGGGAACAGAGGCTTCATGGACATCATGGACATGCCAAACACCAACAAGTACTCCTTTGATGGGTGAGTGCCACCTCCTGGGGCTGCAGGCTGCTCCCAAGAGAGGGATGCCTTTGTTTTGGAACCAGGAGGTGGAGACATGATGGAGTCTCTCTGCTCTGTTCTGCTCTGCATAGAGCATTACTGATCCTGGGACACGTGCTTGCTCTGAGAGCTTTCTAAACTGAAAAATATTATTCATTCTGCTGTGACACAATCTCTGCCAATCCTGGCCAGGTTTGGGGTAAACAGGGATAACAGGCAGGGTTTGACACGCGTCTGGATCCAGAGCAGCCAAATGCATACCTGTCCAGGGCAGGAGGAGGCAGTGCAGCCTCAGCATCCAGGCTCCGCTCTTTGCCTGCCCTGATGGCTGTTCCTGTCCCCGGGCAGGGCCAACCCGGTGTGGCTGGACCCCTTCTGCAGGAACATGGAGCTGGCGGCACAGGCGGAGCACGAGGATGACCTGCCCGAGAACCTGAGCGAGATCACCGACTTGTGGAACAGCCCTGCCCGCACCCACGTGAGACACGGCCCCCGCTGGGACACCGCTGTGTCCCCCCGCCTGTCGCCCGCAGCAGCTCCTGAGCCGCCCTCTCCTCCCGCAGGGCACCTTCGGGAGGGAGCCCTCCGCCACCAAGCCCGAGGATGACCGCTACCTGCGGGCAGCCATCCAGGAGTACGACAACATCGCCAAGCTGGGGCAGATCATGCGGGAGGGGCCCATCAAGGTGAGTGCTGAGGCGTCCTGCACTCGGGAGTCTTCTCTTACAGCTGCACCTTCCAGGTTCATTGCGTCGGAGAGTGATGTTGCTCCAAAAAACGCCGGAGTGGAGGCCAGCCTCCCTCTGATGAAATCATCTCCCCTGGATAACTCACAGTCTCTCCCCCTCCACCCAGGGCACTCTCCTGAAGGTGGTCCTGGATGATTACATGCGCCTGAAAAAGCTCTTTGCCCAGCGGATGGTGCATAAGGCCACCGCCAGTCAGGGGGACCGCTCCTCGGTCTCGGAGGTAGAGGGGTGTGCACGGGCGTGGGGAGGTGCTTGCCGTGCCCTCTGGGATGCAGTGTGGCTTCCTGGTCCCACAGCCTGTGGTCACTCCCTGTGGCCATGGTCCCCCCATCTGTTGCTTCATCAAAACAAGCCAGATACCTGTTTTCCACTGGTTCCCACTGCTGTTTTTTCACTGGTTTTCCAGGCTGCTGGTTCCCCACAGTGACTCCCTGTGTTTCCTCTGATTAGCAGCAGCACCTTCTCCCTTGATCTTTCGGGGAGGTCACTCCTCTTTGCAGCTTGGGCTCTGCCCATCAGCTCCCATTTCTGCCAAGGCTGGCCAAAGCTGTGGGGGATCATCTTCCCTGTCTTCTGCTTCTCTTCTTTTTGCCTCAAAAACACAGTTTTTGAGGCAAAAAAAATGTTGGGATGGAGGATGTTGGTGTAGAAGGGCTGGTATGGGAAGAAGCAACTCCTCCTGTAGCTTTCTACCCTTTATGGGAATACAAAATAAGGGGCAAAGAAAGCAGAGAGCAGTGGGATGGGACATGCCTTTCAGCCCTTCTGCCCTCCATCTATCCATGCCCTTATTCCCCTCCAGCCCCATCCAGCTGCATCTCCTTTCCCTGTCGGCCTCCTGCCTTTCCATCCTCACACAACACAAAATTCCAACCTGTGTCCAAACTCCTCCTTGGACACTCTGGGGGTGGCTGCGGGACACACCACCCACCTGGCAGCCGGTCCCTGAGCCGGGGCACGGAGGATGCTGAGGATGGAGCAATCCAGCTGGAGATCATCTCCTGCTGATCTTCATCACCACACTCTGAGGATGCTTCAGAAGAGGAGGGCCCTTCCTTTTGGCTGCACTCCAGCATTGCAGGAGTCAGGGAAGCGAGGAGCTGCTGTGTTGATTCCCTACTCCGTGGCTGTCTTGCAGCTGATCCAAAAGGAGCTGGAGGACGAGGAGGAGGAGCGCAGCCCCAGCCAGGGCAGCCTGCGCTTCCGACACAAGCAGCCGGTGGAGCTGAAAGGTCCCGATGGCATCCACGTGGTGCACGGCAGCACGGGCACGCTGCTCGCCTCCGACCTCAACAGCCTGCCCGAGGATGACCAGAAGGTGCTGGGCCGCTCGCTGGAGACTCTGACTGCCGACTGCGGGGGCTACAGCGACCACAACGCCCGCACCGAGTCGGCCAAGTCCACCCCCCTGCACAAGATGCGGGAGGTGATCGTGGAGAGCCCCCTGGAGATCACCGAGTTATGACGAGCGCTGGTGCCGCTGGTGCTCCTCTAGGCAAGCTGGGGTCGCTGGGGAACGAAGCACAGACCACGGGGGCCGTGGTGGGGGCCAGGGGCAGCCCGAGACCGGTGCTTGGCCCCCCTCTTCCCCTGCAGGAGTCCAGGCCACCCGGTGCAGATGGCTCCGGCAGCCTTGGAGAGCTTGGCCCCGGGAGAGGGCTCTCAGGACCGGAATGCTTTTACTCACCTGTCATTTATCCATGAAACCATTAAATTTTTTTTATTTTTCTTATTAAAAAAAAAAAAAAGTTTTTTTCTAAAAAAAAAAA
>VZTB01017970.1:371493-417657 GCA_013397245.1 Thryothorus ludovicianus | reverse complement strand
GAAAAAAAAAAGAAAAAAAAGGAAAAGTTAAATGAATCTGATGAGTCCAGACTGGGCAGAGAGGGGAAGGTGCAGTCAGGATGCAGAGGGTGGTGCTGCCACAGCATCCCTGGGCACAGGCTGGGGACAAGCAGCTGTCACACCTCAACCACGAGCATGAGGAGGGCCAGGGAAGCATGGGGAGAGACCGAATCCTTTTGGCATTAACATCACCTTTCCAGTAAGGAAAGACCCAAAAAAATGAAAAAGAAAAAAACAATCTCAACCCAAAGACATTCCTCCATTTCACCGGCTTTACCAAAACTTGTTGCGATGTCAAAAAAGAGAGAGAGTAACTGGGGCTTCTGGATGTGGAGTGCTCGTGTGTGTCTTTTGTCGCCCTTTTCTTTCCCCTTCTCTCTTGCATTTGGGTTTGTTTGTTTGGGGGTTTGTTTCCAGTCGTATCCTTGTGGAGAGTTTCGGGCACGGTCTGTTACGGGACTCAGAAATACACTGTCTATAGCTTTGGGTAACCTGTCTGTCGTCCTTCCTCCCCGGATCCATCAGGCCCAAACCCCCTTTTGAAGAGGAGACCCTCTTTTCACTCACTCCTCAATCTATCATCTTCACGAGATGCCACCCTGGGTGTTGCTGCACCTTGGAATTTGGGGGAAGCATTTTGTGTTCCCCGGGTTTACGCTCCCACTGCAGCCCTCAGCACAAGGAGGAAGGACACAACCAGCCAGGCTCACGGGAAGAGTTTATTTGTGATGGGATGCTCCCTTGCACGCCCAGGACCAGGCACTGTGGGCATCCCCCCATACGGCGGGGGGAGATGAGCCAGCACCAC
Organism: Thryothorus ludovicianus; assembly: GCA_013397245.1. NCBI lineage: Eukaryota > Metazoa > Chordata > Aves > Passeriformes > Certhiidae > Thryothorus > Thryothorus ludovicianus. The sequence goes on along the minus strand of VZTB01017970.1, from coordinate 416,828 downwards.
CACCACGGCCAGGTCAGCACGGGACCCCCAGCAGGGACGGGGGTGTGAAAGGAAATCCTTGCACCCAAACTCATTCATTTTATGTTCAGGTGAGGCTGCGGCCAGACAGGAGTGGGGAGCTGGCATTTGGGTCGTGGAACCCAGCCCAGCCCACGGGGACAGATCCACCTGGCAGGATCTGGGCTTTACGAGTGGTTCAGGGTGGGATGGAGAGGTAAAGAGGGGATTGGGGAGGGAGACAGAGGTGGGTAATAGAGGCTGGGGATTTTGCAGTCACCCTGAGAGACATCAAGGCTGAATCCCTAGTCCTGAAAATATTAACGAGTCCCTTAACCTGATTTGGAAATCCAAGCCCCAGGAGGGGAAGAGGAAGTGGCCGAGGCCGCTGGGGTTCCCCGCAGCCCCGCCAGCCTGACGGGGCCAGTTGGCTCCTGCCATTGCCGTCTGTGAGTGCAGGCACGTCCCGAGGGAAGGGAGCCAGGATCCCGAACCAAACGGCAGAGCAAGTCCAGCCAGCTGAGGAGACGGCTCCTAGTTCCACACGTGACGCCGGCAGTGTGCGACAGCCTGCGGGAGGGACGGGGCGGGATGGAGCTGGGATGCAGGGAGCGCCGGCACCCCCCTCCAGGGAGGGACACGAGGGCACTTACATTACACTCGGCCGCCGTGGCCATGTTCTTGCACCAGTATTGCGGGCCCCAGACGCAGGGGGCCGAGCCCAGGAGATCCTCCTTGCCCGAGTCACAGGCTCTGATTTTCTGCATCGCAAAGGGAAAGGGTGAGAGGGAGGGGAAGAAAATCTCCATCGGGAGGCTCTGACCGCCCTGGCCCTCTCCCCGCCCGCAGGCTTGGACAGAGGATGCCCATCTTGGCGGGGGCCGCCCCGGGGGATGGAGACACTCACAGTGCAGACGAAGGTGGGGTCCATCATCTGCACGAAGAGCCGCACGGCCGCCGGCTCGTACTGCAACACGAGCTCCTGGCACTGGCAGGGAGAGAGGGGTGAGCCCGGAGGGGGCGCCGGGGGTGTCCCCGCCGGGCCGGGTGTGCCCCCCCGAGCTCACCTTACTGGTGAGCGGCATGGGCAGCATGGCACAGCCCTTCTCCAGCACCTCGCCCAGCTCCTCCAGAGTCTCGTTCTTCAGCAGCTCGTTGTCGAAGTAGGTGATGAGGATCTGGCAGACGTTGCAGAAGGCGCCCGCACTCACCGCCAGCTGCTGCTGCAGGGATTCGGCCCCTGGGGGACAGGGCCATCAGCACCCGGCGGAGGGGACACGCTGCTCCCCGGGGCGGGGTGCCAGCTCACCGGGCCGGGTGTCCTCGCTGCGGGGGCAGCACCGCACCATGGTGCAGACGGCCGCGGGGTCGGTGGCCTCCAGCAGCATGATCACCACGGCTTTGCCGTAGGAGTTGACGAAGTCCTTGCACTGCCCGATGACGCCGTGGGGCAGCATGTAGCACACCTTCTCGATGTCGTTCACCAGCTGCTCCTGCGGGCACAAAGGCAGAAGAGGCAAAGCCCGGCTCCCTGCCGCCCCTTTGCCCCCTGTGCCAGCCCCCCAGCACCGGACCGTAGCCGTGGGGCTCACCTCTGTCACGTTGTTCTCCAGGAGGCTCTCGACCGTCTTCACGGTGAACTGGCACACGTCACACAGCGGAGTGTTCCCCACCCTGTCCTGTCGGGACAAGCGGGTGGGATGCATGCCGAGCCCCCCCAGAGCCCCCCTCATCCTATTCCGCCGTCATTCCCCACGTAAGGCATTCCCCACCTTGGATAAATGGAGGTGCTCGAGGAAGTAAAATACAAAACAAGGCTCCCCCTTCACAGTGTTTGGGTTTTAAGGAGCACAGCAGAATTGGGGGGTCCCCACTTACCCCCAGCATGCTCAGGACCTGCATCACCTTCTCTGTGAGCAGCGTGTGGAGGGGCAGTGCTGAGGTGGAGGTACAGAGCCCCAGCTGGCCACACAGCTCCACTGGGCCCTGGGGAGAGAGATATCCCAAATCAGGCAAGCTTTGGCTCCAGGGAGGGGAATTTCAGCACATCAGGGAATGGATCTCACTTACCTCAGCCTGCTACCGGTGGAGGGGCCAGAAAATGGCAAGAAAAAATTAAAACAAAACATAATTGCAGCAGTTGCAAGGCAGAGAGAAGGGGGGAAAAAAAACACTTAATATTTTGTAGGAATATTAGGCAGTGAGTTTAACTAAAAAAAAGGGAGCATTTGCTGATGAGGCCCCTTGGCTGTGCCACTGAGGCCCCCGGGTGGCACCCAGTCACCCCTGGCATTCCCGGGGAGCCCTCAGCCTCTTACCAGGTAGTGCAGCAGCTGGGCAGCCACGTCCGTGTACTCGGCCAGGGAGCGCTTGCACTGCGGGAGGGAGGCAGAGCGTCAGGGCCCGACAGGGCAGCCCCTCCCTCTGCAGGAGATGCCAACGCCACTCCCATCCAGGAGGAGAAGGGAGCCCATCCCTGGGAGTGCCCAAGGCCAGGCTGGACAGGGCTTGGAGCAACCTGGCTAGTGGAAGGGGTCCGTGCCCATGGTGGGGGCAGTGGGGTGAGATTGTCTTTAAGGTCCCTTCCAGCCCCAGCCCTTGTGTGAGTCCCTCACCTGCTGGGCCAGGCTGGGTGTCAGGGTGTCGCACACCCTCTTGGCGTGGCCCACCAGCGCCCACGTGAAGGCAGTGTTGGTCTCCAGCTCCTTCTCCACGGCCATCACCAGCTGCAGGCAGTCCCCACACACCTCTTCCATCTCCTGCAGGACAACAAGGGTTCGTCAGTAGCCCACGAAATAAAACCAATCCTCCTCCTCCCTGACCTGCATTTGCAGGGCTGGGATTTACATACTGGCTGCAATTTGGGGCAGCACTCAGACTGGCATCTCTCTAGTTCCCTCCTGTATCCTGAAATTTCCCTCCAGACTGGTGACACTGCCAGCCAGAAGTCATTTCAGCTCTGCAGAAATTTTGGGGGCTTTCTCTAACTGGTGTTAAGTAGGCGATGCTTTTAAGGGGATTCTCATCCCTGAGCAGCATCAGGATACTGCCAGAGATTGTCGAGAGAAGCTGTGGCTGCATCACTATTCCTGGAACTGTCCAAGGTCAGCTTGGATGGGGCTTGGAGCAACCTGGACATGTTCCCTGCCCATGGCAGGGGTTTGGAATGAGATGATCTGTAAGGTCCCTTCCGACCCAAACGATACCATGATCTCATGATCAGCACCATTCTTGCCTGTGCCACAGTACCTGAGCCTTGCCATGAGGCAGATCCTGGGGATGGAGCAGGAGGGGCACGTTGGCTACGAAGGGGGTGATGAAGTCAGCAAAGTCCTGGGTGGGGCCTGTGGCAGCTGCTGGTGGCTGCGGATACTTCAAGGTCCCCGTGGCTCTGTCCCGGGGCTGGCACAACCTGATGGTCCCACACACCACCTTTGGTTGCGACTGGGGGAGCAGAAGGGTGGGGTAGGGGCTTGAGGCTGCATCTCTTCCATCACAGCCATCCCCCCACCCCGGGTCATTCCCCTCTTCATCTTGTCCTTCAGATGGTTTGTCCCAGCCTCCAGGAGCATCCTTTGCCCTGCAAGCTCCCAGGACATCCCAAACTATGGGGAAACCCAAACCCGGGGGTCTCCCGTGCATTACCAGCACTTGCTTGCCCAGTTGGACAAGGACGAGGATTCCGGTGTCCACCATCCTCTTGCACTTGACTGACCAGTCCTGGAAGGGCAGGTACTGGCACCTCTTATCCAAGAAGAGCCGCAGCTTTTCCTGAGTGGCAGAGAGAGTGTTCAGGGCCTCAGTGGTGTTGGTGGGGAGGAGCACCAGCCCCACTCCCCCTTCCTACTGGGACCCACCTCGGTGCGGTTGTCCTGCAGGATCTTGCCCACTACGGAGACTGCCACCTGGCACAGGTGACAGGGGATCCCCTTCTGCTGAGAGAAGGAGAGGGACACGTTAGGATATGCTCCCCATATCCCAATCCTCCATCCCAAAAACACCCCACGTGAACAGCCCAGGTCACCCATCGACTTTTGCCATTGACTCTGCAGACACGCTGCTGCCGGATGTCGGGGTGGGCAGGCTGGGATTCTCCTGCCATCTCGGATGGGCCCCTCTCCCGCAGCTCCCCGCATTCTGTGCTCCCACCACGGTTACCCCCAGCGCTCGGTCCCACGCCGTGAGCCGGCAGAGCTCCAGCGCCCCGCACTTGGCCGCGGTCGCCACGTCGCGGCACCAGTCCTCCGGCCGCTCGCCACACTCGTGGAGGGGGCTGGCCCCGGCTGTGGGAGGGGAGAGAAGATTGTCAGCCCTCAAGGGACACCAAGAGGCCAAGCCCACCTCCCTGTCTTCACCGCAGTGAGGTAGGAGTGATGCTCCTCACCCTCCCGTTGTGATTCCATTTCAGCTCCCAGAGTCGGGGGTGGGGGGGGAGGGTGGTTTAATTTATGAATTATTTTTTAAGGACTGTTTTCCAGGCTGCCATCTTTTCCAATGGGATGTCACAGGGTCAGAAACAAAGGGAATTTGGGGCTCAGCCTCTCAGCACCCTCTAACACCCTGCGGAGGCGGCTGCTTGTAAAAGCAGCGATAAATCTTGTAAAACGGCAGCCGGATAGCCACGCCACGCGACGGCAACGATTGAGCAACCCCGCTTTTGGTGGGGTTCTTTTCGTTTTATTTCCTCCCCACGACAGCATTTTCTCCTGACGGTAAATCCCTGGCACGGCAGCGGCGGCGCGGCCCGCCCCGGCAGCGCGGCGGCGTGGCGCAAGAGCAGCGCTTTAATTGTCACCTTGCTGTGTCAGGACTCATTTTTGATGGGGCGAGGGTTTGTTTCCACCGGGAACTGTGCCCACCCAGGATGCGGCTGGGAGGAGGCGGCGAGAAGGCACCGAACCAAGCCCTCCGCCGCCTTGCTTTGGCCAGGGGCTGCTCCGGGAATTTGGGGGCAAATGGGGAGCTCCGGGAATTTGGGGGCAAATGGGGAGCTCCGGGAATTTGGGGGCAAATGGGGAGCAGCCACCGAGCAAAGGGGCAGACAGACCCTGCTGCAGACCCTCTTGGAAGAGGCGTTTCTCATCAAAGCACAACCCTCCCCGCTCCAAGCATTTGCATCCAGCTTTTATCCCCGAGCCTTGTCTGTGATTTTTCAGACCAGGAATGAAGCCAAAGACAGAAACTGTTCCTTCCACCCAACCCTGCCTTTATCTCCCCAAAAGCTGCTTTCCCTGCGTGCTGGATTTTGTCAACGCCTCCAGCTCATCCACCAGACTGCAGCTCGGAGGTGCCCAGGGCCACCCTGGAGAGCTCCCAGGGTTGGGGGGAGAGGGGTCCCAAGCCCCCCACCGCTCCCACCTGCTCCCAAAAGTGCTGGCGCAGCTCGGCGGGTGCTGGGTGGTGTTTCAGCCCCGATTTCCCCATCGGGCTGACAGCAGCACTGGGGCAGGCGAGCCCCGGGGCAGGGCGAGTCCCCCCGGTTTCCCAGGCTTCCCACACACCTTCCCAGCTGCGCGATGCCGCGCTCGCCACATCACCTGAGAGGGTATATTTATGTTTTTCAACCCTGGCCCCAGCATCAGGGCAAACAGGAATGGCAACTCAGCGGAGGCATTAAGGAGCAACACCAAAACCAAGGAGATGGGAGACAACAACCCCACAGCTTTTTCTGAGCTGGTTCCCCAGCATCTCCCATAGACCTGTGCCGGAGCCAGGACCCCACAGTGGGGTCGGGAAGATCTAAAAGACACTGGTGGTTTTGTCCTGCACTTTCCTGGCCCACACAGATCCTCAGCTCGGCACTTACTCCTCACCCTGCTCAAGCTGAGAGTCAGGCAACAAGTGCTGGGCCAGAGAGTAATTAGAGCTAAACATAGCACCCAACAGCTGAGAGCAGGGGGAGCTTCCCCAGGTGGAAACCACTGCCACGGGGTGAGTAACTGGGGCAACTGGTGTCCTGTGAGCTCTCCTACACGTTTCAAAGCCGTGCTGGAGCCACCTCAAGCTGCCAGGCACACAGGCAGCCGGGTTATTAAATGATGCCCTTTTTGACAACGGAGCAAGGCAGGGATGCTCCCACAGAGGCCACTACGGTCCCAGGCCGGCCACGGCTGCCCTATTTGTGTCTGCCAGGCCTGGGGAATGGGGTGGGCTTTGCTCAGGGGGGATCCAGCGCCGAGCTGCAGCCCCGGCAGGGCCGTGCTGGCGTTCTGCAGAGCCCCGGAGCGCCCCGGCCGAGCCGGCCGAGCCTGGCGAGCCGGTTGTGACGTAAACCCCGAGGGTGGCAGCGTGGGCCTCAGCGCCCCAATTCCCGGCCTGGCGCACGCCCCTGTTACAGCAAGAGCCATCAGCACGCTCTTCCCAGCTCCCAAGCCCTTCTCCAAGGCTCCCCGGGTCCGCGGTCCCGCAGCACCCCCGTGCCCTGCAGCCGGCTCCCAGGGCAGGTGTCACCCCAGGGCTGGACGGGAAGCACAGGTGAACTTTCCTGCTCTGCCTGCTGCTGGCTGGGACACCCGGACTCGTCCCCCCCACCCCGGGTCACGCGTGTGCACCCTCGAGTCCTCCAGCACAGAACCGGGGCACGCCACAGTGGAGGAGCCCTGCCTGGGGTAACCGGGGGGCCAGGGGGGCTCCTCACTCTGAAACAGGGGGTGCTTGCAAGAGCAGGGCGCCACTCACTCAGGGGAAGATTTCCCCAGGAAGCAGGAATTTGCCCTCAAGCAAGGGACAGAGGTTGGAAGCAGGTCTGTCCCAGCCTGTTTCCTGGGGACTGGCAGGGGATGACTAAGGGGCAGCAGCAGAGGTTTGCCCGCAGGAGGATTCGCTCACAGATACCCAAGTGCAGATGCTGAGAGGGTTTCTGAGGTGAGCAAAGCACATCACGCCATCGCCCTGCCCAGAGCTCAGCAAGCTCAGCAGAGGGAACTTCCTGACTCCTACATCTCCTGCGAGGACCCTCAGGAAAAGGGCAGCTTCAGGTGGCAGCATGGTCACTCTAGTGTGACAACCAAAGGGATTCTTCCCCCCAGCTCACACAGCAGCAGCCAGGCCCCAGTGCTAAGGGCAGTGGAGAGAGCAGCCCCTCTCCCCCACTGCTGCAGACACTCCAACTGGCCTCCCTCCATCCATGCCCCAGCATGCCACCAGCTGTGCCTGGATCCCAGAGAAGGGAGGGAACAAACCCCTTTTGCCCTGAGATCACCTTTAAGGGCAGAAGTTCCAACTCTCACCTCCAGGACAGACAGCACTGCCACCTTCCCCAGCTCTGCCCAACTCCAACACCAGAGGAAGCACATTGTGGAGCTTAGACAGCAAAGGTGGGAGCAGTTTTGGGATTCAGCAGGGTTTTCTGGGCTCTCCACATTCTACCTATCCCCAGGCCTGGCCTTACCTTGGAAGGAGCCCAGGCACACAGAAACGATCAGCACCAAGCCACTCCATTTGCTATCCATGCCGTTCCTAGGAGTCCTCAGTGGCTGGTTCCTCTCCTATGCTGCTCCCAGACTGAGGAATCTTGGATGGGCTGGGAGAAGCAGTGAGAATCCACACCTACGCAGGGCAATTACCACACCCCTCACTTTATGCCTTGATTATAAAATCATCACCAGGGAGGGAGGGACCAGAGCCACGCAGGTATTCCCAGGAGGTCAGAAGCAGCCCAGAACCTGCTGCTCCAACGCTAACCCGGCTGTGCAGGGTGGGCACAGGGAAACCATGTGACAGCACTGCGTGCCCTGCCTTTATATGACATTTTTATATTTTATTTGGAGCCAAGCAAGGAATGAGGACACAGGGGAAGCCATCCTGAGTGCGAGTCAGCAGGGAAGGCCGGTATCAAGAAGCTCCTGTGGCCTGTGCAAGGCAGAGATTGCAACACGGGGCTGTTGCCTCACACCAGGCGTCATTGTTTGTCCAGGGAAGAGCGGCAGCAATCCCAGGCAAGCCTCTTCCACCCCTGTAACCATCCTCAGCAGCACCGAGGCTTGATGGGACACGCAGCACAATGGGAACCTGAATCCATTCAGTCCCAGATTCCCGGTGACACCTCGGGATGTGCCCTCTCCCCACCCTGCAGCCAAGAGGAACCTCAGCAGGAGCCTTTGTCAATTCATTGAGAAAAACGGAACACGCGAACTTATTGGTTTACAGAAGTTTTTATTGTTCATTGAGGAAGCNAAAAAAAAGGAAAAAAGTCAGGACAATGTTCTTTAGAAAGCAACTGCACAGTGTCCCCCCCCCCAGCCCCCCAGCATGACTCAAGCAGGTCAGGTGCCACAGCCCACAGGAAGGGAGAAAACTAAAGGGACTCCTAGCAGCAGCACAGGACTTCCCCTGGCTCACCTCGGCCAGCAGGTCACCAGCATGAATCCTACTAAAAACCCCAGGAAAATAAAACCTTCCCAACCTGCCAAGTTGTCAATGCAGCCCCCACCTCCCCCCAAGAGAGATCCACACCATCCAGTTTGGAACACCAAACATCACCCTCCATGCCATGGTGCAGCACAAGCCATCCCTCCAGGGCAGTGATGCTGAACAGAGCCCTGCTCCTATCTGCTCCATCTTCCCCAGCTCAGATACACCACCAGAACCACTGCACAAGCCTGCCAGGACAGAAAGCTGTTTATGTTTATGTTTTTAGGGGAAAGCTTTCTTCTTTTTTTTCCTCTTGTTTAAAGCCGTGAGTGCTTCAGCATTCAGGAAACTGGGGAGAACAATCTCTGTTGCCATCTGTCAGTACTGCCCAGGCCTTCAGTATGTACACAGATCAACTAGAAACCTGCACTCCAGTGGTTTTCCAATGAAAAATACTGCTACAGCATTGTCACTGGAGCTCCTGCATGCCCCACACACCACAGGAATGGCAGGAGTTACCAGCATCTTTCTGAACAGGGCTAGAATTTTCAAAGCTCCACATCTGCCCAGCTACTCCTTCCCAAAGGTCTCCTCAGAGCTACTTCAGTGCCTCTGCTTTGGAGATAAACTTGATCAGAAGTGCATACCCAATGCAAGGTCCATCCCAAGCAATACAAGCAAGGTCTCCTCAGAGAAGGACCCTTCACATCAAGGGCCTGCCATGTTCCCAGGGTAGCAGCCTGCCTTGAAGGCTATTTTTTGGGGGATTTCAAGCCAGTTAAGTGAAATTCCAGAGAGGTGTGAAAAGTAGGCTGTCAAGGGTGCCAGCAGAGCTTCAAATACCTACTTTAGTGCTCCTACCCCCTGCCATCTCTGCTTGCTGCATTTCCCAACAGAAATGGGAACTCTGGATAACAATTCATACCTCCAGTTACTCCGAAGGGCGTCAAGTGAGAGTGTGTGGGCAGCAGTGGGAGGTGCCCCCAGGCCTCACACCACCTCTCAAATTTTAGATGACTGAAATACACTGTGAGAGAAAAAACAGATCTGGGAACAAACAGGTTATAATAAAAACTCCTTTTTCCACAAATTCCACCCTCAGTGCTCAGCTGCCTTTGACATATTCCCAGCTCCTGCTGACTTGATCCTCCTCCAGGGATAACTCACGCTACCTCCTCAGCACCCAGCTGGCTGCTCATGGGAAGCTGCAAGACCAAGCAGAATTGAGCAACTAGGATAAGGCCTAAGGGAGTCATTTCTCAGGTTGGCCAGCATGCTTCAGGACACTGACATCCCACTGGACTGGGCGTGGCAGCAGAACACCCTGACTGCTGAGAGTGAGCAGTCCAAGGAAATCAGAAGGATGTGATGGAAGGCTGAGGGAGGGTTTTCCTTAGCTACACCACCATGAGCCTCAAGCGTGGTCACTCAAATGCAAAAAGCTGATCACTCAAATGCATCTTTTTAAGTACCAGTGACTTTGAAAATTAGCAGGGCACACAAAGCCCCCTCCTCTGTATCTGCAGAGCTTTGAAAATTTCAGCCAAAAGGATTCCCAGATTCAATATTATCCCTTAGAGTTCCCATACACAGAAAATAAACATTCCAGCCAGATGTTAAAAATGCAAAGCGTGTAAAATCTTTCCAATGTTGCCTACAGAAAGACATTTGAAAGCTTAGTTGCTATCTTGCTTTTTTTTAAATTAAAAGATAAGAGCCTTGTCTCATTTCACCATCTCTGTCATTCTTTCCAGCACATAAAAAACCACTTCAGCCTACTAATTAAAAAAAACAAACCAAAATCTACAACACACTGACTATTTTTAGGAGCATAATGGGTTAAACTGTACAATCAGAAATATCTTTGTTAAGTCAAAAACGAAGATCTGATCCTTCAACAGCAGCACTGCTACGGAAGAGTTACAACAAAGGAACTTGAAGGTCAAATTGTTAATGAGGCAGAGAGGAGGGACAGGTGAGATACAGCTCTCTGCCAACCTTGGCCCACATTTCCTAAGAGCCATGGCAAACTTTCAGAACTGGAAATTCTTCTTCTAGTTCCACACGTGACGTTTGCAGTGATCAACAGCCTAAAGGGGAACAAATAGCTGATATTAATGGAAAAAAGCCAGTTTGCAAACAAGCAGTTCAACTCCTTATCCTGAGCCAAGATCTCAGAAGTAAATCTCTTTTTCTTAAAGGAAGTGCCATCAAAAAGAACTAGAATAAATAATATCATGAGCCCCGCCAGGAGCTTTAGGAAGGAAGGCTGATGACCCTTAGCCATTAAGGCCTGGCAGAAAAAGCAATACTGGAAGCCAATTTTTAGAGCTTGCTGAGAGATTGTGACATGGTCTGTTGGCTGCAGAACACTGACTAAATATAAAGCTGACACTGCACCTTACTATAGATTCTGAAATACTAGCACACAGGTGTGGGACACAAAAAGGAGAGGAAAGTCAGCTTTGAGAAAGCTAAAAGACCCTCTAACCAAACTAGTACCCTGTGACTTTATTTGAATGGGAATTCATCTACTTTGAGGTGCAGCAGAAGCCAAAATCAGCTCAGAAGGAGCTGTCAAAGATCAGCAGGAAACTGGGAGCAGAATGGTGCTTTACTTACATTGCACTGAGCAGCAGTGTCCATGTTCTTACACCAGTAGCCTGGACCCCAGACACAGGCATCATTCCCCAGGAGAGGCTCTTTAGCTGACTCACAGACTCCAAGTTTCTGGGAAAAGAGCAGCAGCACAGTCAGTAAGCACACCAGGAGATCTCAAGCCCAGCCTTATGCCTGAGCTTCCACCTGGAGTGAGTGTGGAAGCTGCAGGAGCTCTCACTGAGGTCACACCTGCAGCTGAATCAGCAGCCACATAACCTGACCCAGGGGAGAGTTAAGTTACTGGAACTCCCTTGTATCAGGTTTTGAAAAACACATCTTCTAAAAAGGGACCTTTCTCAAGAAATGCCTCCCACCACATTCAGGGCACATCACACCCTGTCACTGAACCTCAGCAGTGCATAACCACTGGCAGCTCTCTCCTTCTGCCCTCCCTTGTGCCAGGCTGGCAGGCAGACAGCTGCCCATTCAGGAAGCCCCAGGCCTTGTCCAAGGGGCTTGCTCCAAGCACTCAGAGTGCTTGATTTTGGTTCCAGCAGAGTTTCTGCATGCTGGGCACTGACAGGCACCCAGGACAGTATCAGAGGTTGCACTCCATAAAACCAAATGCAATACTCACAGTGCAAACAAAAGTGGGATCCATCACCTCTGCCAAGAGTTGCACAACCACGGGTTCATACTGTTCCACAAACTGCACACACTGTAACAAAACACAGGGTGGGAGATTTTCCTGCTAGAGCCTCTGAAAGCAGAGCAATGAGTGGTCTGCAGCAGGCAGGCCTGAGTGCTACCCCAAACACCCCAAAAACACACTCCACAAGGATAAAGCAGAGGCTTGAGCTCTGCACATGGCAAAGGAGTCAGGCACTAATCACACAGCTACATCATTGCTTCTGCTAGCTCATACCTGCAGCTGCCTGTAGACACACTATGGGGAGATGAGGGGTCACAAGGAAAAGAACCAAACAGGGCAGGCTTTGGGAAAAGAACCAAGCAGAAGAAGCTTTGACTGCAAAGCTTCGTCTCTGATCGTGGAGATCACCCCTGTCTCAAGAGGAAAGCACACAGAACCAGCTGGAGACAAACATCCTGGGCAGGGCAGCAGCAAGGACTCCTGAGCACTTGTACTCAAGTTATTCCCTCAGACAAGGCAGCAGCTGGGGCACTTCCTGCTTTTTCTCCCCCTCTAGTGGAGAGGCCAGCTGCAGAGCTGAGGAAGATGCTGCTGCTCCCAGCAGAGACAGGCAGCACCAATTAATAAACCAACCACAGCTATTAAACAGCCTCACAGCAGGAAGGGCTGCTCCACAGCTGCTTTAAGCCTCTATTTTCTATCCCCTGTAAACTTGCAAGCAGTTGCCACTTGCTGACACTCAGCAGCCACAGAATAAGATTTTTTTCAGGTAAATCTTGCTATCAGTGGTCTAACAGGTGTCCCACTGGAATGATACCAGCCTATTTCTAATTACTTCATTAATCCTCTGAATAGGATTGGTGTTGAGGAATAAAAAAAATAAAACCTTCAACTATCCCACCCACTCTTCTCAGAGGATTTCCAGGCAAACCTTTCCTGACTGCAAATTAGTACAACAATCCAGCCAGTCAATTCAGGCCCTTAAAAGCAGACATCTATTCAAGGGACTGCCAACTGCCAAGGATGGGAACTGAGCAAACCTAATCCCCCTGCACCCCAAACTCCTCCCAGCCTTCAGTAGAAAAGGCTGTTACAAAAACCAGCAAGAGAAGCTGCTCTCTAGCTTTCCCAAACACACTGCAAGATATCTCTGCCTGTGCCAGGAGGTTGAAATTAGATAGTCTTTAAGGTCCCTTTCCAAAACCAAACCATTCCAGGATTCTGTGTTTCACCCTTCTGTTCATCTACATCTGCCTTGCCCTGACTGGAAGGCAGGCTGCCACACAGCAAGATCTGCTAGGTCATTCTATTGCCTCAGATCAAGCCTTTTCCCCCTTTTTTTTGTTTTTGCTGTACTACCCAGGAGAAGCTGCTATGCTTTGGTGCCAATTAGTAAAGGGGAAAAACCTGTGAAGGATCAGGCTGCTGGACACAAGCCAGCCCCAGCTGCACCTGTGGACAGTTTGTCTCCAGCCAGAGACAAGGCATTTAGCCAAACACAGAGACCTCTGTTAGGAGTACCTGGACATTTATAGCAGAAGTAGAGACACTTGAGAGACGGACCTAAAATTAGCATATAGACAGAGTATCAGATTAATCACTCAGAAAATGAGGTTAAGCATAACTGTCACTGTTAGGACCTATGTAAACCCAACAAATCAACGGGGACAGCTCCCAACCACCAAAATCATGACTTTTTAGTCTGTATCCTGCACAAACACCTTACCTGTTCACTGACAGACTCTGGCAGGAAGTGACAGACTTTTTCCAGTAAAGCTTCAATTTCAGCTGTTGTGGCATTCTTCTCTAGCTCTTTGTCTGCATAAGCCACCACCATCTTGCAGATATCACAGAAGCCACCTGCAGGTTTCACTACAACTGAGGAGCAAAATAAAAAACAAACCAAGTATCAGTGCTTGGGTAGTTCACCCCAAAGAGAAAATAGGAGGCAATATCAGCAGTGGCCTCAAAATTTTGAGATGTCACCACAGGTGAACAGCCCATTTGGAACAGCACAGACCCCTCACCACCCACCTGGCTGCTGAGGAAGCTTGCTGGCTGCACAGCATTTCAGCATGGAACACACAGCTTCAGGACTTGTTGCCTCCAAGAGCATGTCAATGACAGCCTGGCCATAGACCTCGATGAAGTCCTTGCACTGGTCCTTGACACTTCCCGGGAACAGGCGGCAGACCACCTCCATCTCGTGCACAATCTCCTCCTGAAGCACAGGGCAGGAGGAGGGAATGAGGGGGAGAAACCTGACCTGCTTCACAAGCATACCCTTTTGTCAGGTTTTATGGTTTTTTGCTGTTTTTCCTGGCAAAGCAAAAGTCCTTTTCCATGCCCGAGATGGGAGAAAAGAGCAGAAACTCTTCAGGTCTTGTGTTCAAGGTTATCAAGTGTTTATTCAAGCTTATCTAAAACATTCTTTCTCTGCCCTGCCAAGGTCTTTCTGGCAGGATGGTCGAATGCATTCTCCCCCTCAGAGGGGGTGTTTATCTTTTACACTAAAAGTTACCTACAGATTATTTACTAATTGTCTCCAATACCTATTCTCTACATTAGACAGTCAGTTTCTACTCTAAACTAATCACTCATGCCATTGTCACAGCAGAAATGCAGAAAGTGAAGGAAGAAACTCAAAAAGCCACGAGGTTCCTCCATCTTGGCAATACCTTCCCCCTGTACTAAAACCCAAAAACTACTTTTACATCCTGTAACAAACTCACTGCTGCTCCATTTAAACTCTTGTGACCTGTAATTCTTCCTTTAAGGTTGACAATCGTTCCACAGGCTAAAATCCAAATCACAGGTGTTTTGGGCTGTGTTCCAAGATTTCTGAGACCCCTGCCAGAGACAAGCCCTGGTTCTCACACCCTTTCAGTCCTACCCAGGACAGAAATTTTGCTCTTGTGAAAACAGGCAATAAAAGGGACTTTCCTTCCCCCTTCAATGCAGCCCCATCTCAGCCAAGCCTAGGCAGGGGCACGATGCCCACCACTCACACACCTCTGTCTTGTTGCTCTCCAAGAGGCCAGTCACTTCTTTCACCATGGTCTCACAGATTTCACACAAGGAAAAAGTCTTCTCTTGAACCGTGGCCTTCTGAGTACACAGAAGAAACACACACACACAATAAATCAGCACTGGATCACATGTGACAGGGACAATTCCCAGTAGCATTTACCTAGCTGCTCAGTTTGGGCTGTATTCAAAAGGTCACACAGAACCCAAAACCAGCCCCAAAGGTCTCAGTAAAAAGCCTGTCTGAATGAAAAGGCATTTTGTATGACTAATTTTAAGACTACAACCCCAGGCTGTACAAGGAGGTGAATTTAGTAGACACAAAGAAATAAGCAATCCCACAGAGACAGAAGTTAAGGGAAATATATAGTGGCTTTTAAAATACGTTAATGGAGGATAGCATTTCTTAGAATTGAGAGCACCCTCCTGTTTGGAAAAAATAACCTTTGGAGAAGCCAAAGTGCTTCCTGAAACTCAGAGCTTCAGCATTCTGACTCTGATCCCTCATCTGCACATGCAGAGTGCTGTCCCATTTTTTAAAGGGATCAAAGTATTACTCCAAACAAAGAGCAGAACTCAGACTGAGAATTTACATTTAAGGTGTCATTCAGAACTGCTGGAAGGAGAGCTCCCCTTTCAATTCTGTGGCATTACCTTGTAGCTCTGGTTCAGTGTAGGCTCTGCTGTTCAAACTAAGCAATCAGCTTTCCTGCTTCACAAATCAGCATCAGAAGCAAGAAAAGGCCAGGAATTTATATGCAGGGAGACTTGGATTATTCTGTATGTGAAAGCTCATCTTTTTCACCTAGTTTGTTACATTAAAGCAAAAGGAAAGCAAAGTACAAAAAGGCCATCTTACCTCCACAATTTCCATTTTCACCTCATGAACCACCTGAGCTGGCAGCAGAGGCTGAAGGGGAACGGACTTCACAGAAGAACAGAACCCAACCATGGCACAAATGTCCTTTGGTTGCTGGAAAGAGATGTATAAGCAATTTTTTAAAGTCTAGAAGTCTCTACCCTTTCTACAGGGCCTGTGAGTGGGCTCTGAGAGCAACATTTTAAAAGGCTCCAACACAAAGTTTCATGACTGCTTCTACTTCAAGTATTGCCAAAGCATTTGGTAAGGTTACAGGCAGGACAGCTACTGCATGGAATTTAGCAGTTCCTGTTAAAGAGGAAGAGGTTAAAAATCTCACTTAAAAAAACCACGTCCCATGAGCCACACTTTGCAAGCCCTTCAAAAGGAGTTGACTTAAGAGCTACCAACACCAAAACAAGCCACCAGCAGCATCAGGTCCAAGCTGCATCCACAGAGCTGCTGCTCAGCTTTAAGTAATCACAGCAGAGGCCAATTATCCTGACTTCAGAGTTCATTCAAAAGCTGAAAGAAACTCCTAGAAGAAAGAACCTCTTTCCTCATCCACAAACCACCTTCTTTAAAAAGCTGCCAGAAAAATCCCATTTTGCAAACAGGAACAGTTTCTCGCATTACTGAACACAGCCTACAAGAAACAGAAGTTGAGCTTGTTAAAACCTGAGCCTAACCATTTGTACTGCAACAATTGAACTTGCAGTGTTCTCACAGTAAGAGAAAACAGCAAACAGAAACCAAGTCTTTAAAAAGGCTTTCTTTCTCAAAGAAACACACTCTTCATGCGTTTCATTTTTTGAAACATACATTACTAAATGCACAAAGAAATGCCAGACACGAGGCAAAGTGCTCTAGGGAGGATACCCAAAGTGAGAAAGGCTGTACAGAGTGAGACACAAAAGACTTGCATTTTCCAACCTAAAGTCTACTTAAGCTAGAAAAAGATACCCTTGGTCCTATAGGTAACCAGAAGATGACATTACACCCTGTTACAAGCTTCCTACAGCAGAGGCTTATCCCAGAGTTAATATTAATACATCATGCCACAATGTCATGCACAGGCAAAAGCAGCACCTCAGAGACACTGTGCTGCTTCAGACTACTCCAGGCAGCACCTTTAAGTCAAGGCCTTTGGTTCATGCATTGTAAGAAGCAGTCCCAGGTATTAAAGTTACAGCAACACCCACAAACACACACATTCCCTCACAGAGAGATGACAGACACAAGGTCCCACAGGACAGGTTAAATTAAAAGCCCAGATTTCTCTAGGGAGCCTTCATCTTTCAGTTTATATACTTCAAACATCTATGCCATTGTCCTAGATTTAAAGGTTAACCAAGGAAAGACCTGGGGACAGCTTTGCTCAAAAAAGGGCAAGACTACCTCCAGAGAGTCAGGACAACACTCAGATGCACACAAGGTGTAGTCATATTCCAATTTCAGGTATTTTTGAGCCCTGACTTTGAACCAGCAGCTGTCAGGAGCCACTGGCATGCTTTTTCCACATCTATCCTTCTTCTATAAGAGGGAGGATATTTTCTGCCTTACTGGCCAAAGCATAATCAAGTTGAAACCCTAGTAGCACAAAGTGGTATCTGGAGCTGGAAGTAGGACTGATGCACTGGAGGAAGCCTACAGTCTCTGTTTTAATCACATAAATACCCCTTGTATCTGTCAGCACTGAGTACAATCACACCAAGTGTACAGCTAAGAGAGCAAGAAGTGAACTACAAGCCCTTTAAGAGCAAAGGGTGAACTACAAGCAAGCTACCACCACAGGCAAGTTGCTCACCTACCTGATCCTTCTGTTGACAGGGGAGATTGAAGACAGTGGAAGAAAGGAGAAATTGAAGATAACAGTTAAGAGAAAAAAAAATATCAAGCACTTGAAGCTGCATATATTCTTTCCACAGAGATAATGGAATATGACAGAGTCCCCACCCCAAAGATCCTCAGCTACAGCAACTCACATTTAATTGCACAGTGCTAACCAACATTATTCATCTGCAGTTATGGAGTCTGGACAACACTCAGATGCATACGAGGTGTAGTCATGTTCCAATTTCAGATATGAACAACATACTACATTGAAATGCTTAGAATGAGAAACTAAGGGCTGTTGGTACGAACACTGACTTCCCCCCAAGACGTTTAAACAGGATGAACTTCTAAGTAGCTTGTAGCAACTGGAAACAAACAAAAAAAAAAAGGCCACTATGTTGCCAAATTCAGGTTCAAGTCAACCACATTCACCTGTAATTTGCTATGTCACCTGTGGCATCTACAGACTGCACTGTCTAAGGAAATCAGACATTTTTTTAAAAGGCCCTCAGCTCTCTGGATAAAGAGAGGTAAATGTATGTGTGAGGTAAATGTATGTTGCTGCAGAAGGTACCAGTCACTTTCCATGGCTCTGGTCAAGAGCCCAGAGAGCAGAAACCTAGAGACAGCAATTCCAGAAGGATGTTTAGCCTGCGTTTCAAGAGACACTTTCTCACACGTGAACTAATTTGGCAATACTGTGACAAAGCCAACTAATATCTTGAACACAGTATTTGGGAGAGGGGGGGAAGCACAGGACTGAGATAAAACAATATAAAGGAACATGTGTAACATATCTTCATATTTCAAAGGATTAGAATGCCATTTGTTCTGCAGAAGTGGTTATAAAATGGAAGGAAATGTGCTAAAGAAAGCATCCTGAAACTGGAATTACTATCCAATCAAACACCAAGTTCAAAGCATTAACACCAAGACTTAACAGAGCAAGGGCTCTCCCCAAAGTTTTAGTGCAGTGCTTGTTTCCTGCTTCCAAAGAATTTAGCTACAAGAGTCAGAAAAATGAACTGAGAACAAATACCACACTGCTGATCTTACCATGTGCATCATCATCTGGATAGCCAAGTCAGAATACTCAGAGATGTAGGTCTTGCACTGCAGAAAGTGGGAAAAGAAAGTCTTGTGACGATCAAACCACTCACGCTGTAGAGCTCATCTGGAATTTTCTAATACATCTCAAGGTATTAATTTAGCTGCTCTACTGCATAACAACAGATCTTTCAGAGCTTGGCCCAAATACAAGATGGCATTTCAGGTTACAAAACTGCTTTTCTCTTCCTCTCAGGGCAAAAAAAAAAAAAAAACCCTTCCCCATTAATACAACTACATTACCCATCTAGACCATTTTTGTGAAAAAGGCCTTTAAGGGCTAGAAGAAACCTGGAGGCTTTCTCCTCCTCCCCAGTCCCACACATCCCATCCAACTTTCCTGACCCTGAACTTCACAATTTCAGTTACTGTGATACTGTGTTAACTAATGCAACAAAGTCTCCTTTGTAATATTAAACAGAGAATATGACAGGAGGATTAAGGCACTAAGCAAACTGTTCTATGTTTGCTTACAGGAACAGAACTTTTCAATAAAAAAGGACACTCTACCATATCGGACATCCCAGGTCCCAAACGGTCACACTCCTCCTTGGCATGAGCAACCAAAGACTTCACAAAAGAGGAGTTTGTCTTCACAGCTTCCTGAACATCAGTGACCAGCTGAATGCAATCTTGGCACACATCCCCACTGGCCTGGATGAGGAGTGAAAGGAAACTGAAGTTGACACAGCTTCAGGTGACATTCTTTAGAAGCTCCTGTTACTACCAAGTTTTACAAGCTGTTCTGAGCTATGTACAAACCTGAATAGATACTCTGGAGAACACTTTGAAGCCTGAGCTAGTAGGGAGATGAGTTACTGCTGGTGTGTGCAGCAGCCACTAGATGGAGATTAGGTACCTACTTGGCTCCAAGGCTAAGATAATAATTAAGATAGCCAATCTTCAAACCTCTTGGTTTTGTTACAGACCACAATGGGGAGGTTTCTAAATGTGGCATAGATCTTACCTGCTCCACCCACAGTAGCTTGTTCTCTACCCACTCACTACTCAATTCCCACAACCCAGCTTGCTGCAACACTCAGCCTCTGCACTCAAGGTTCACTGCCTCATCTATTCCTCTTTGTCAACTATTTGTTCTTTATCAATCCAGTCTGTCACCCCTATATTCAGAGATAAAGCATCCCCTGAGGTGCATAGCTAGCAGGTTGCTCAAAACATGGGAAGAGTTGTTCTTCCTCTGAACCCTGCTGCCAAGCCTTCCCTCAGAAGAAACTGTTTCCAGCAAGACCTGCTTGATAACCAGAGTCCAGGATGGCAACAGCCCAGTAACAAGACTCATCTTTACAGACTGCAGAACTTAATCCAAGATTATACACATGGTCACTGCTAGAACAGCCCTGGCACCCTCACCTTGGGCTTCTGCTTGGGCTTTTCCTGAGGGTAAAGGAGAAGAGGCACGTTAGCCATGAATGGGGATGCCAGTTCAGAGAAATCCAGCTCTGGGATCTTGTTTGTCTGGAGCTGTTTCTGGAGCTTCATTGCTGCAAGGTGCTTCTGAAGGGACTGGCACAGAGCGAGAGCACTGCACACCACCTCGGGTTTATCCTGGGGGAGACAAGATACACACACAAAGCTCCAAACTGATGTCACTTTTAAATTTCAGAGTAGAGAGTCATTCAGCTGAAACATGGTAAGACAGGGGAAATATTTCATAGCAAGAAAGGAGTCTTCAAACTAATAGTACCAGCAATCCACACAGGACTGAAGGATCAATCGCACAATCTCAGGCAGAAGAGAAATCTGGGCATCAACAGGAGCACAACTTTTCATACCAACAGCTGAAAACCACTATCTACTTACGAGCTCTTCCTTGATCATATCCATGATAACTGGGAAGTAGGAATCCACGATTTCCTTGCACTCAGAGACGAGGCCAGGGTCAGGAAGAAACTCACACGTCTTTTCCAAGTAAGAGCGGATCTCATCCTATGAAAGATGAGGTGAGCAGAGATAGATTATCTCTCTCAAATGCTCCTTCCATTCCCAAAATGTATAATACCAACCCTGAAACAAGCTCCTCTCAGACTCAGGTAAGTCAAGGTAGCAACAAGCAAAACTAGAATGAGGTTCTACACTATGGATACAATTTTCCCCAGTTCTGGACCCTGTCACATGTCATACTGCTTGTGTGGCCTGCACAGTCCTGCCTTACCAGAACAGAACAGCTACAATTAAGAGGAGAAAGTGAACTTCTGGGCTCATGGGACAGTGACTTGTTCATTCAAAGTACTCACAGGCTGACAAAAGACAAAGGGAAGCAGTGCCCACAAACCAAAACAAAGGCCACGTGGTGCAACCACCCACTCCTAGAGACTGCAGTACCCCACCTTTTAATCTTGATGCCCCACTGGCACAAGAACAATTTTATTAAGCATCTACGGTCAATCAGGGATGTGTTAAGGCGTGGGAGGCTCTAGATTTTTTAGTTTCTAAACCAGCAGTGGCTGTTTAAAATCCTTTTCCCATGCACTCTAGTCCCTTTCAACATCTGCTTATGTGAGGAAAACAACACAGACTACTCTTTCACCCTCTCACCATGAGATCTTGAAACCAAATAGTGTTTTGGTGAGAAGTGAGTGAGAAGAAGCTCTGCTTACCTCAGTGCCATTATCCTTTAAAACTTTGCCAGCGACTGTCACAAGCTCCTTACACAAGTCACAGGGAATACTGCTCTGGAGAGAGAGGCAGAGAGTTACTCAGAGAAAGAACTAAGTGTCTGTAAGAGCAGAGCGTGAAGAACACCACAAAGAGCAAACATTACACCTGGAATGAAGCTAATGAAGAAATATTGGTTGAGGCCAGGGTGGGAAGAGGTATTTTTAAACAAAGAGTGAGGCTACTTCAAGCATGTCCAGCTACAGTTTCATCAGTAAACCAACACTGTATCAGGAAGCTGGCAAAGTTTCACTCTCACACCACCACTTCCTCATTTTACCTCCTCCCAGTCCCTTGAAATACAAAGTTGATTCCCCTAAGATGCCTTCTCCTTTTACCTTTTCCTTCAGAGAGTTCACACTTGCTAGAAATCTCAGAACATTTCAGGCTGCTTCAACCACTGTAGTTATGCTCTGACATTCCTCCTTCCCCCTAATTTTCCTTAAACTGAAGTATCTCTGCACAGACATAGCCAATGTGGACTGAATGCATCTGTGAGTAAAACATCTTTTTCTTCCTAAGAGAGCTGTGAAACAAGACCCAAACTACAGCTCCATCTAGAAAAGCAGCCCTCTAATGCAAATGCAACTCAAAAAGCTGCACTAAATGTAACATTAGTACTATTGCTTGCTATCATGCCTTCAATACTTTAACATATGCTGCATCTTTCTGGGAATTTTAACCTTTGAGAAAGACCTAAAGAAATACACAATCTTTTTGTAATAATTTTCCAAGTTCAGGAAAGACTCCTATGAATTAGGAGTCAGTAAAATACAGAGGAACAAGTGAAATCCACTAGCTCCATTCCATACATTGCTGGATGATTGTGCAACAGGTCATGGGAGAAGTCACAAGACAAGTTGTGTAATTGAAAAGCAACCTTTATCCAGCACACAAATTAAGGCACGGCGACCTCGGCAGAGTCGAATGCAGCACTTAACTCCAATCAGAGACTTGAAAAAAATCTTCCTCAGCATGTGGAAAGCAGCCACCTGAGCCCAGGTGGGAGCTCTCAGGGGTCAGCACTTACCACGGCAGGCTTGTTCCAGACGTTCTGCTGGCAGTGCTTCACTGCCCCGCACTGCGACGCCGTGCGGATGCTCTGACACCACAGCTCCGGCCCCTTCACACATTCCTTCTGCCACAGGACAGGGCTTGCCACGGCTGCAGAGAGAGCACACAGAATCACTGCCAGCTGCAAAGCAAGCAGCCTGACGCCACACACCGTAGCCACCTCTTTGTTAATGTTTTTAAGCGCATTTCACCACGGAAATTTTCTACCTGTCCCAAACGCGGGTTACAGAGTCAAAGAAAAACTTTGTAACTTCCCAAGTCTCAGCACCTCGGTAGGCTGTTCCCCCATCATCCATCTTTTGTAAGGAAAAAAATTAAAATTCCAAAATACAAAACCTCACTTTGCTCAGCACACAAGAACCGCCACTTAACGCAGGAAAACTGCTCATTACAGCAATCTACCCTACAACCAGCTCATTCCCAAAGCTACAACCTCCCTCTTCTCCTGCCCTACTGGCATTTCAGCTCTGAACCAGCTGGTAATTGCTGTCTGCATTCCTCCTCCCACATGAAGCATCCTGTTCTCACACAGCAAGGAAGAGAGAGAGGAAAGGAATTAGATTAGGAGCCACAACAATGTACACATTGCATGCAAGACTTAAGAGCAGGCACACACCAAAACACTAAACATAAACAGAAAGCTTTAAAAACATTCCTTAAGAATGTTCTATCATGATTTTTAAACCCATCAAATCTATTTAGACTTCCTTTTTTTCTCTTGGTCAGGGTCTTCAGCTGTGTACAGAAAAACCCGTGGAAGTAAAGTGTACCAGACCTTCATTTTGGACATTACCTGCTATCCCACATTTAGCAGGAATTGATAGGTATGGGATAAATATATGGAATTGCCATGCAACCTATAAAGCTTTCAATAGATAGAGAATATCTTTTCTGGACAGTTCTGGTAAAGAAATATAAAGTATCTGCACTATGAGTAATCAGCAGGACAAGGGAATCAAATGCATGTTTTCAGTGACTTCCAAGCTTCTTTTTTTTAAAATTGCCTAAGCCTGATGCCCAAGTTCTCCCAGTTTCTAAAACCATCCTGTATGTTGGTAAGCTGTTTCTTCAGGAGACAATACCCTACACTGCACTAATCAATGAAGAAACAGCTCCTAAAATCCTACAGCAGGCAGGCTTTAAAGAAATCCATCATGGTCTAAGCCCACAAGGCACCACTGCCAGAGCTTACAAAACTTAATAAAAAAACCAAAACAAGACATAAACCCAGCCTGTTCAAACCTATTAACTGTACAGGTGTCCTCTTTAGATCAATGCTGTTTGCACATCACAAAACCCTGTAAAATTTCACTGTCAAGCACAAGGCAGAAGTTCAGCTATATCATTCCTATGAAGCTTCTAGTAAGGTTGCAGCAGATGAACAATCACTCTCCCATTTCTGATGCCTTGTTCTAGGCAATTAGAGGATCGATTTAAAGCTGAATTACCAGAGCATCTACACAGCCACCACTCATCAAACAGCCAGACAGACATTGCTTTATAGGTGGAATTCTGCAGCCTTCTCAGCTGTTGATTTATAAAGCCTGTTTACGCTGGAATTCAGAGGAATTACCCATTTAGTTTAAGAAAAACGTGCTTAGCACACCTAATTTTTACACAAAAGCTTGAAGCTTGCCATCCTCTCTGCCAGTAAAAAGCCTTCATTGCATGTTATTCTTGAGCAGGACACACACTGGTACTGTCTGGGAGACTGCAGGAGTAAGACTTCAAAGCTTCTAATAATGTATGGTTAGCAAAATATTTACTGCCTATTCCAAACTCCTGCATTATTGATCTGGAAGCCCTAAGAACAGTTAATTTTCAAAGTCAGACTGGGCAGCCAAAGAACTGTCAGCTCTGGCAGGGTGACAATAAACAAGAATACACTTGGTTGAGGTAAAGTTATTCTTCCCTTTCAGATACTGGCATTGAACAGCAGCAGGAAGGCTCTGGAAGGCAGAGTCAAGCTCTGAATGAAGCCAGGCAAGACCTGGACTTTAATCAAGTGGAATAAAGGATTCCCATCTATTTACAAGTACAGCTTTTAACCTATGGCTTTATCAAAAGAAAATTACTCCTCCTACATTGAAACATACTGTAAACTACAAAACCAAACTAAACAACTCCAGTAATAGTTATTCCAAGCAGCCTCTCAAACTCTTGATTTAGGAGAGTGTTTTAAAGCCAAATGGAGGCTTTAAAACATTCATGCTGTACCTTGCATTGGTTTGAGCAGGCTCCAAATGAGCCTTCAGGTTTTGTTTGATTTTTTTAAGATCTTGTCACTGTATGACTTTTCAGACCTGTACCACCTTCAGCACTGTCTTGCTCCTTCTTCCTCACAGCCTTAACAACAGATCATTATTAATTGTATGACAAAAACACTATGCTTCAGATTGATTTTTACTTATCAGCTTTGCTGGCTGTGTGTCAAGACAACTCTAAATTTTATGTTTTCAGTACAGATCTTTCCAGCCAGGCAGTGACTAAGCAAATTTATCTGTTAGGGCCACACATGGCTGGCAGGCTGGCACATTTTAGAGCAGCTACAGAACAAAGATGACACACACTAATCATGGCTTCTTTTCTGACACCTTCCACAGTGACTTCAAGCACAGTTAAATTTTTATTAGTTTGTTCTGTATTATGGGGAAGTACTTTGTTTGAAATATATCTAATATGAAAGGATGCACATTCATTGCAACAGTATCTACCCTCCCTTTCTGAACCTCCTGGGAAAAACAGAAACAAAGCTTTAAAAATTGCATTAATACAGATCCTGCAGATTCAGAAAAGAATAGCTGGAAACTCTGTACTGTTACCACTTTTTCCCCTTTTAGCCTGTTCTCTTATTTAACTATGAAACAGAATTTTTCCCTCATATATGAACTCATATTACAACAAAAGTAGATATGCCAGTGAAGTGGGTGAAGACCTTGTGCTATCTCAGAACAAACAGTTTTGAGTTTTAACTCTTCCCTCCAAATAGCCTTTGCTACAAAAGGAGCAACACCTTAACCTGGTACTTCACATCCCCAGCATAGCAGCAGCCCAAGAGAAAGCAAAGCACCATCACTTACCCCACACAGCTCTCAGGGCTCGGTGGATAAACCCACAGCAATTACTTTCCTATGTTATCTCTGACATCTCTTTATTTTATATATTGTTCTTTACCTAAGGTCATCCATTTTTTTAACAGATTTCTCCTTTCTCAGTAGATCAGCTCTCAACATGTCACGTGTCATGCCCACCAAGACCTGGCCCCTTTCATTTCCTGAAGTTCTTTCAAGCCAATATTTTTAGAGCATCAAACAAGTTTATCTGTGAAGGCCAAGGTGTTTCGTTACTCATCCTCTTCACTGGTTTCTCCCTGTTTGAGCCACTTCAGATGCTTCAAATTTAAGAAAAAACAGCTTTTACCAAGTTTACCCTAACGTGCAGACACAAATTTGGGAAGTAAAGGTGACGACCCCCTCAGAAATTATCACCTTCTCCACTTAGCTTACAGAGCCCTGCATGTGGAAACACAGCTCAGTTCTTTACTCTTCTCCAGAAAACAGGAACCTAAAAAGAAGGAAGCTTATAATGTCTGGATTACCATTCTGTAAGTACAGCTACAGGAAAATTGCTAAGCCATTAACTTTCTTGGAAAACACCTTCCCTTCCCTCGAGCACTTGTCTCACTTTTCTTCCATGGAGAGCCAGTCTGAATTTTTTCCCCTCGATTCCCAGAAAAACATCCAAAGAAATCCCCTCCAAAGCTGCACTGAGCCTACAAATGAGACTTAAAAGTTTTAACACCTTACATAAGCACCAATGAACAGAGATTCTGAGGGGCCAGACCAGATTCCCTAAAGAGCCAAAGGATGACCCAGAAAACTACCATCCAGAACACAAAGAAAGTTCAACCTGAAGGCTCCAGCCTACCCTAAACCCAATTGCTAGGAAAACCCTTGGTTACAGACAAATTAACCAGTAATTTGGGAAAAAAAAAAAACAAAAAACCAAAAAAAAACCACGAGGAAAGTGCTGAGCTGCTGTTCAACTCGATTGAAGTAAAATGTGAAGATCATTTAGGGTGCTGTCAACTCTTATGCTTTTGTGACAGTCCAACCTGCCTTAAGTGCATTAACCTATTCATCAGGAAGGATGTTATTCCCAGGCTGTCCTACTTGCAATGTTGAAAAAAAAAAAAAAACAAAACTCATTATCTCCCAGAGAGACCACAGACAAGGTGAATGCATCAGCCTCTCCCATCTGTGCTCTGCTAGTTACTGACTTTCCCCACACTTTGGGACTTGCAAAAGCAAAGCTTGCTTAAATTAAAGAAGTCAAGAGGGATCAACTTCTCTTCACCCAAGTTTAGAGTGTCAAGAAGTGGTGATCCCAAGCTGAAGTTATCTGAAGGGCTCAATACTCCACAGCCTCTTTGGTCAGTTAATGAGTAAAACTTCAAAAGTTGTAACTGCATCACACACCAGTGACTCTTGCCAAAGGGCTCCTATGCCTCTGGATTAATGAGGCAGTAAAGTAACCTACACATTTGAGGGATTACAGGCAATTTGAAGAAAAATTGGAGGAAACATGATTAGCTGCTACCAGCATCCCAGATAAAAATGATTCTTCCTGTCCAGTATCTACTAATGAAAATCCAAGCTTGAAACATTTCTAACTAGCGTGGTGGGCAAGAAATGAGTTTGGAGTTAACATTACAAGCAGGCTCCTCCTCAAAGCTGGGAGCTCATTCTCATTTTGGCACACAGCCTCTGCCTCAGGTGCTCCCTTGCTTCCCTCACCAGAAAACAAGCATGGCAAGAGAAGCAATTTGTGTAGGTACAAGTAATCACCACAAAGTTAAAGAGAGCAGAGAACTGGATGAGTTGGGACAGTAAAATCACCTCTACTGGCCCAGTAAATTTCCCCAGGTAACTGCAAAGGTTGCAAAAGAATTTCCAAGTTGGCCAGATGTTGCCAAGCAAGGCCTGACTGCTGCCTGAGATTTTTCTATGGCAGAATCCACAAGAGGTAAGTGGCTGTTCTAGGACACCTGGTAGTCATCAGCAGTAATTGGCCCCATATAGTATGCCAAGATATTCCCAAAAAGTTATAAGCAGCATTTTTCCCTGCAGCAGATGCCTGTAGAAATAATCTAAAATGCTTGGGCCATACTTGTGGTCCATCTCCATTCTTTCTGGTTTTGTTCTGAGGGGATGCAAGGGAGAGACTTCACGTGAGTCTCTGCAGAAATCCTGTATTTAACATTTCTTTTTCACCAGACAAATATATCCACAGCACAAAGACTGGGAAAATCCATTATCAGACATCTGAAACCAAACACTGCCCCATGACCAAATACAGAGAAGCACCGCCCTAAAATAAATACATACCCTTCAACATAGCCTTGGTAATTGTAATAGGAACTCTGATATTTTAGTAGCAACAAATGAACTGCATTTAAAAGCTACTCCATTAAAAAAAAATAAAACAGAAAGCAAGTAAATCCTTGAAGAAAAAACGAAACTCTTTTTACGTCAGTGTTCTGAGGTGTTGCCCCAAACTGCTTTGAAGAATCAGATCTACAGGAGATACTGAAACAAAAACCCATGGCAGGGAGCAGTAACCGGTCCTGCTTCCCCCCCAGATACAAAATCAAGATTTTGTGTCCCTGCATCTCATACCAGAAAAGCCCTCCCTGAAATAGCACAGTCCAACCTCCCAGGGAGCCTCAGCTGACATCAGGTGACACATCCAGTTTTTCTGACGAGCTCCCTCCCTCCTGCTCCACCCTCCACATCACCTCGGCTCCCCGAGCAGCTCCTTTGAGCAGCAGGGGCCAGGGCTGCAGGAAGGCTGCCCTGGGCTTGCTCAACTCCTCCAGACACAACCAACACAACAGCAACCCTTGCTATTTTTATACCTGCCCAGCAAACGAGGAGGGGATTGTGCAAGGGCAGGTTCAGACAGGGCACATGACTGCTGTGCTATCAAAGCACTGCCTGAAGGAGCCTCACAGCCACAGCTACTCCTGAAAAAAAACATGGATTTCATTTCTACACAGTCACAGCACCATTTAGGAAAAGGCCTCCAAGACTATCGAGTCCAACCTGTGACCTTGTCATCCAGACCAGGTGCCTGAGTGCCAGGTCCTGACGTTTCTTTAACACCTCCAGAGACAGTGACTGCACCTCCTCCCTGAAGCCCATTCCAGTGCCAGACAACCCTTTCTGAGCAGGAACTTCTGATTTCTAAGCTGGGTGTACCCTCCAGACCCTTTCCCCAGCTCCATTCCTTTCTCTGGACACACTCCAGCACCTCAGTGTCCTTCTTGCAGTGAAGCCCAGCACAGGGGGATGGTCCCTGCCCTGGCCATGCTGGACACACAATTGCTGGTACAAGACACCTCCCACCCTTCTCCTAATTTCATCTGCAGCACAGGGCTTTTTTTTTTTTGTTAGAAACCATATTCACAGCAGAACAAGCCTGCAAACTACAGAACAGTCCAATTATCTGCTTTATCCTTATCCTCAAGAAAATTCCAGCCAGGCTAACTCAGCCTACAAATTTCCTGTCCCCAGGAAATTTGACCAGTGTTTGCTAGAGGAACTACACATTAACTTGAATCCTCCTCCCTTACAAGGTTTTAAGTCTGCTAATTTAGGGAGGGGGGGTGTGGAAAAACCATATCCTCAAAGTTTTTACTTTTCACTCCCAGCTTAACTTTTAATTTAGCAAAAGGAGGGAAAATATTCGGTTAAAGAGAAACTGAGTCTTCCTTTAACAGCATGCCCAGCCTGGCCTCAAAGACAAGGAATAATCAGAGTGCACATCAATAGTCACATCAGGAGATGCCAGGACCTGTACACCCTGCTTTAATTTCTCCATGTCTCCCTTAAAGGGAAGATGCACAGAAACCCTGTAAGTAGGTCAACCAAAAACCCTCACGGCCTGTAAGGCAGCCAAGTGACTCCATTAGGATCTGACAAGGGTGGCTGAATTTTTGCACAGCTAATTAGAGAGCTCGGCAGACAAAAACAGTGTTTTTGGACCGTCACAGCAAAATCTTCAGGAAAATCTGCACGGTAGGTGAAGCAATTGGCATTCATAACAGAACCCAGGTGAAAAAAGACAGCTGTTTATTTGTGTTAAACAAGTGACTTCTCCTAAGGAAAAACAGGCCTGACTAGTCTCCTGCTACCCTCAGCTGCATACCACAGGTAGGCCAAGTGAACTCTCATTGCTGAACTGGTTTCTCATTACAATTTCCCTAAATACACTAATGGGAAAACTGCTGGATACTTCAAGGTGAAGCCTTTTCACTTTCCAATGATTTCAGCAATTTGGAAACAGTCCCAGGAGGAGTGGTAACAGCTAATTCAGCACAGGGCAGATTCAAAGGAGACTGAAAGCACATAAACATGCAGAGTGAAAGCTGATACCTGCTTTCGTGCTTCCTGCCTGAAAAGTCTGAGATAATCCATTAAACTGTCCACATATCACTCTATTAAATATTATCAGCATATCTAGGGGAAGGTGTCCCTGTTAGAACTAAATGACCTTTAAGGTCCTTCCCAAACTAGGCCATTCTGTGATTTTATGGCATTAAAACTACAATAAAGTACAAGGCTCATGTACAACCATGAAAAATTTCACAGGATTATCTACTGTACTATGCCAGCTGGTTATTCCCACAGCCTTTAAAAAGTCAGTTAGTCTTTTTTCTTCTTTTCATTGACTTTTGAAACGCTGCAGGTGTAACTTGGGAGCAAATAAGCTTTAATATTAAAACAATATAATTTAGAGGAAAATCCTACAAGTAACTGTGCACATCACTGTGTAAGTTTGGGGTTTCTTGCTATTCCATCCCGCAGCCTAAAAGTGTATTACCACTCGTCAGACCAGGAATCATTTCTGTACCTCAAGCTTCTGCAATGTACAAAACACAAGCACTGCATGTTCTAACCTCTAATCGTACAGCTAAAGGGAGAAAAACCACCCATTCCCACGCCCCCACGGCTTTCACCTCAGCAACAACAGGTAACGAGACAGCGAGCAGGAAAATCGGCAGTTTTTTTCACATGGAGCAGGAGATCCTAATACGAGAACACAACGGCGAAGGCAACCTCCTGCCATCCGCAAGAAGATTAGCAGCCATCTCTCCCTGAAGCGGCGGAGATAAACAGCGCTGCTGGCAGGAGAAGCAGCTCCTCCCCGGTGTCCCCACCAAGGTGCGGTGAGCCCGGTTCGTGCCGGATGCCGATGCACACCGGGCACGGTTCCATCGGGAAATCATTTCCCTACCGGCGGCGGGAATGGCCGGATCCCCACGGGGATCCTCACCCCCCTTCCCCTTGCCTTTCCCTGCCGCGATTTTGGGAGACTCTCCCCCCGCCAAACACAGCCTTTTCCACCACAGCCATCCCGAAGGCGCCCTTGAATCCCCCACTCCCCCCACATCCTCCGTTTGGGATCTGGGAGCGGGTCCTGCTGGGGGAATACAAACAGCGCTGGGACTGCCCTTCGCCCCCTCAGAGAACCTCTCCCCCGAGCCCGCCGGGGCTCAGCGGCACGGGGAAGGGGCTCGGCAGGCCGGAGGGCAGCGCTTACCGGCGGCCAGGAGCCCGAGGAGGCTGAGGAGGCTGAGGAGGCTGAGGAGGCCGAGGTTCAGCGGCCGCGCCATGGCTCCCGCTCCGTGCCCGTCTGCAATGCGGCGCCGCCGGCACCGCCCGCTCCCGCCCTTATATAGGGGCGGGGGGAACGCGCGCGCCGCCCCGCCCCCTGCGCGCGCGCAATGGCGGCACCGGGGGCTGTGAGGGGCCCAAAATGGCGGCGGCGAGGC
Source organism: Thryothorus ludovicianus (assembly GCA_013397245.1). Lineage (NCBI taxonomy): Eukaryota > Metazoa > Chordata > Aves > Passeriformes > Certhiidae > Thryothorus > Thryothorus ludovicianus. The sequence goes on along the minus strand of VZTB01017970.1, from coordinate 385,811 downwards.
TGGGCATGGGCAACTGTGGCCTCCGGGAACTCCGGGAAGAACGAAAGCCACCAAGGCGATTTTCGCCTCCGCGGGCGCTGCTCTGAGGCAGTGGGAGTGCCAAAGGCAGGATTCCCCCCGCATAGACCAGCCAGGCTGGCAGCGTCTGGTGGAGGTGCACACCAGCACGGAGACGTGGTGTTAAGGGGTGGGAATGCGCCTTTCCCAATCTGCTGCCATGCGCTTCCCACCAGCCCAGGCTGGTCAAGGCTGTCTCTCCCACCTGGCTTTGAACAGTTCCAGGGATGGTGCATCCACAAACTTGCCTGTGCCACTGCCTCAACCCACTCACAGTAACAAAAGTTTCCTCCTAATATCCAACCTAGATTACCGCTCCTTCAAATTGTACCCATTGCCCGTTGTCCTTCACTACACCTTGTTAGAAATAAGAAGCTTAACTAGGCCAATATTCAAGCAGTAATCAGTTTATTAATTAATATGGTAAAGTATGAGCAAACAGTGCTGGGTACAGTGGGGGAGTTTTCCCTCCAACTGCACCCCGATAGCTGAGGCTCGCTGGTATTTATGGGGTACTCAGGAGCTTTCTCAGCAGTTTCTATTCCAAATTTTTACGGATACCTATCAGCAGTTTTTGTTCACAATTTTTACGTCACAATCTCATACACTATTGTGATTTAGTCTTCTCAGGATGTACATCCCAAAAGGAGTATCCCAGCTGGTGGGGTCCAGCTTTCAGATGTGGGTCCAATTCTTAATTTTAGGGNAAAAGGAGTATCCCAGCTGGTGTGGTTCAGCTTTCAGATGTGGATCCAATTTTTAATTTTAGGGACTATTAATCTTATGATAGTGATATCCAGCTTCCCTTAGTCGAAACTATTAATCATTGAGTTGATGTCCATCTTCCTTTCTCAAGCTGCTTTCCAAGGTTTGGGGTAGGACTTAAAGCATGCTCCTTTTTTTATACATTCTAAAGCTATAGTTTAAAAAAATCCTTACTGCAAGCAATATTCTAAAATTATAATTCAAAAGATTACTATTACAAAAATCTTTAAGTTTTACCTACAAGCAAAACGTTCCTGTAAAAAGCAACATCTTAAAACTTAAATTCAAATGCTCCTAAATCAACTTAAGACTTACAAAAGTTAATTGGGAACAAAGGATGGATTCAAAGGCCTTCTTCCATGCTTTACTTTCCTCAGTTATTTATTAGAATTAATCTTTATAACTGTCCCATGGTCAGGCTCCACACATATCACAATCACGAGTGCACACATTACTTGTATTTACCTGACACGAAACACAGCTTTGTATTTCACAACCTGCTGACAAAAAATCCCTCCCCAGCTTCCCTGTGGTTTCAGACAGCAGGATGTGCTGGGAGCTCTCCAAAGAGCCGAACATCGTGTTGGGGATGTGGCACCACGGTGCTTCCCATCCTCCTTGGGAGACAACACTGGTTTTTCCTTGCCTGTCACAGGGCAGCTAAGTATCCCTGCAATCCAAATGAGCAGCAATTAAAAGTATAATTAAGGACAAAAGCCTGAATTCGTTTGCTGTCTCCCAGTCTCTTACTCCTGCTTTGCCCCTTGCGCTGATTCAGCTAATTGGAAAAACAAACTAACCCAGAACGAAAAAAAAAAAAGAGCAGTGTTTTCCTGACTGGATCAACAAACTGAACCAGCTCCCTTATGGTCTCCCCAGGACTGGGCAGAGCAGCCAGACCAGCTCCCCTCTTCATCTAAACCCACACTCAAGGCTTGCTGGAGCTGCAAGAAGAGCCTGTGGTAACGCTTCCCACAGCCTGGGAATTGGGCATCCCCCGTGGCCTCAGCAGAACACAAACTTAACTCATCTAGAGAGCCTGGCCTCTGCCAGGTTTATCCTGCCCAGTTCAGGGGGACATTCCAGGTACTGCCCTTCATCTGAAGGCACATGTTTTTACCTTGTTAGGTCCTTACCTACATTCATTTTTCAAGGACCAGACTTGTTGATAACATTTAAGGTTTACTCACAGCATAAAGGTTAGGAGGAGGAAGTGGATCTGTTCTGTTTCGCTTGGCCAGGCTATACCAAGCACGATAACATACATTTCTCCTTTTCTTATAAGGACCTTTTAAAAGCCAAGCTAAGAAGCCCCAGTTACTGTGATTTTCTTCACAAACCACGTCAGAACTTGATGCTTACACAGGGCCCTTGCCCTGCCCTGAGCGAGCACAGCTTCATTAGGAGCTTCCAGAGTCTCTGCTATCACCACCATCGGGAGCTTAGGTAATTCCCAAACTGGAGCCAGGTGCACCAGCCACCCCAATTTTGGCCAGACTAAACAAGCAACCTTTACTCTGGCTCTAAAGCCACCTTGCCGAGGCAGGGCTCAGTGTGCTGCCCTTATCTCAGGAGTGCACATAAAGTGTTGACGAGGCACCTCGGCTTTCCCAACCAGCAGCCAGCTACTAACCTAGGAAAACACACACCAAAAGAAAAAGAGCTTTGTGAAGAATATTAAAAAGAAGGTTAAGTAAGCCTGTCTGGAACAGGAGAGCTATTTCAGCAGGCAGGGTGTTTTTCTTCTTGGAGCTGAAGGACAGGGGGAAAGAAGGAGTAGCTTGGAGCTAGCAGGTTCTACCCCCAAACTGTTTTCATTTCAGGCTAGCCCAGGTTTTCCTGGAACTTTGCCAATTCCTATTGATCCGGGACTTTTTCTTTTCTCTCTCAAGCAAACAACATATAATATTTGGCAATAAGAGATTATCTCTGTGACTTAGCTTTCCTGGTCTAGCCGTACTGTCTGCTAGTTTCCTCACTTAAAAATGGAATTAAACAAAATAAAGCAGCAATAAATAAAGTGGAAGAGTGGGAAACTCCAAAGGATGTCTCAGCCTCTTGGGACCAGTTGCAGTTCACAGATGTGAGCTGAGACCTGGCACTGAGGGCATGAGCCTGCCAGTGCCTGCCCTTTTGCTGCACTTCTGCTGAGATTTGGGGTTTTTCACAAAGATAAACCTCTCAGATAAGGTACCAGATGAGGCTTCTCAGGAAGGATCATGGCTTGTCTGTAGTGACATACAGCTGAGTCACTCAGCTGTGGCTGAGGCAGAAGGAGGCCTTCCCCAGGCTAAATTTGGTTTTTAGCCCCGTTTTCTGGGAGGCACATGCTCTGCCTGGAGAAAGCAAGCAGGAAGAGCTCAGAAAGCTGCAGCCAAGTGAGGGACTTTCCTGCAGCTAAACACATAACTCACTTCCCAGCTGTCTCCCCTACCAACGAGTTGGACTGGGCCAGCACCGGAGCCCAGCTGGTTTTGATGCTCAGCTTTGTTTGTCGTGCCTACAGCACACAAATTCCTTGCACGTCTCCTCGCCCTCCTGGCTCCCAATTCTGTGCTTTGCATAAGTGGGGCACGTGAGGAATCTCTCTTTGGCAATCCCTGGAGGCCAGCCAGAGGCCCCTGCAGGCTCTGGTTTCTTAGCCACAGCCAGCTCTGCAGGAGAAGTGTTCTTTCCAAAAGAAAAAAAAAAACCAAAACAAGTGAAATAAATAAGAGAGGCTTTTTCCGCAGCAGCCTGGCTTTCAGAATCTTTTGCATTTCCACTCAGACTGCAGCAGGAGGAGGAGAAGAAGCAAAGCCAGCCACAAATTACAGCCTGACAGCCTCGTGCAGAGCCTTGAAGTTTATTCCAGCCGCAGAGCAGCCTCCCTGTGATTCTCCAAATGGTTTGGCTTGCAGGTCCCTCTGGAGCGGAGACAGACACCCACACACACCCACCCTTCCTCACCTCCAGCAGGCTACAGAGAAATAGCTCCTGCTCTGACATTCTTCCCAGAGCAGAAGGCATCAGAGTGTGTTCCAGATGGGATGGCAGTGCTGCAGGGATTGCCTCCAAGGGCAGAGCTGCAGCTCAGGAACACCAGCAGCAGCCAGGGCACGTGGGAGCCGTCCCACTCCTCCTGGCACACACACACACACACCAAAGAAACAACCAAAAAACACAACCCTGACCCACAGAAACAGATGGTTCTTGAATGGATCAGGAGCCTGAATCAGCAGCCCAGGGTGCAGAGAGCAGCACGTGATGAGCCAGCTGGGCTGTAAGACCAGAGATTACAGCAGCTTCAAACAGAGAAAGCAGGTTTAGGTGAGATACAGGGAACAAATTCTTCCCTGGGAGGGTGGGCAGGCCCTGGCACAGGTTGCCCAGAGAAGCTGTGGCTGCCCCATCCCTGCAAGTGTTCAAGGCTGGGCTGGACAGGGCTTGGAGCAACCCAGTCCAGTGGAAGGTTTGGAACAAAATGGCCTTCAAGGTCCCTTCCAGCCCAAACCATGCTGTGATTCTACAACCCTACACATCTTCAGCCTCTCAGCCCCTTGCATCAGCACAAAGCACCACACCCTGCCATGCCCAGCAGCTGCTCTGGCTTTGGGAGTGATCCCTTCCTCTGCTTTGGGAGTGATCCCTTCCTCTGCTTTCGGAGTGATCCCTTCCTCTGCTTTGGGAGTGACCCCTTCCTCTGCTTTGGGAGTGATCCCTTCCTCTCCTTTGGGAGTGATCCCTTCCTCTCCCCAGGCACTTTTCCTGGATCTTTCTGAATGCCTGTGGCACAGCACAGGGTGGAAGTGCTGAGGGCCAGCCCCTTTGGCAGCCGTGCCACAGCACAGCTCTCAATTAACACTGGCTTGGTCACAGGCTGCATTCCTTCCCACGTTCAGCTCAGCAATAACTTAATTATCAAAAGGGGTTACATCAAGTACACTGGATTTTCCAAGCAAAGCATAACATAAAACCTCAAATCACTGCAGCTAATTCTCATTTCAGTATTTCCTTTGTCAGCTGTCACAAGTTGTGTATTTTAGTTACAAGCTGTGTTTTGTTTGGAGGTTTCATCAGCATTTTAGGTGCTACTTACTGGGATTAGACTCCTGTTTCAAGGCAAACCATATCTCAAGGCAACTGATACTTCAAACCAAGCAGATCAACACAAAGAGCATCAGCAGCCATAAAGGCTTTGCCCTCGTAAACCAGGATTTCTGACCAGCTCTAGCAAGAGCTGGAACAGCAACAGAGCTGTGAGAAAAGCAGGGGGGTTTTCCTAAATATAAGGGAATCAACAGTGCAGCACCAGCTCATCAAAGTTTTAAAGGATATGCACCAAGCTGCAGAATTCTGTTCCTGCTCCCATTGTGTCATCTTGTCAGGGTCATAAAGCTGTAAGATTGCAGCCAGATAAATCTCTGCCACAACCTTTGAAGCAGAGTTTCTTTTTTAGAAATGTAAAGTAACAGGTTTCTCTAAATCCTATTTAACCTAAACCCCCAAAAATTTACTACTGTACATCTAGGTTATCCAGGAAGAAAACAAACAAAAATGTATAATAGATTATAAAAGGATTATACAAGATTATATCAAGGATTACACTTAGAAGCTTTTTTTTTTTACACTTAGGGCTTTCTCAGCAGTGGAGGTTATTGCCATCCAGTGTTTTCCATCTGCTGTGACTCATTTGGGCTCACACAGAAGTGATTAGATAATCACGGGACTCCAGGAGCTACAGCTTTAAGGAAAAGCACCAAGAATTACAGCTTTTGCAGGAAAAATTAGAGCTGGCAGAGAACAGCTACAAAGGCTGCTGCAAGGGACCAGGCTGAGGAAACACACCCACCCCCTGCTAACTTGCTTCACAGAGTTTCCTTTTCTGTTGAAATACTTGCTTTCTCTTCCTTCATTATCCAAAACAAAAAGGATGGCACTAAATAGAACTCGTATTTGAAGAAGAAGGTACAAAATAGAAGAGTTTGAACTAATAAAAGCCCAAGTAAGCTGTCCTCAAAACTTTAATGAGTTAAAGAGCTGGTGTGTAGGAAAGAGAGAAGGAACAGAACAGGAAGATCATGTAGTTTAATATCTCAATAAACAGCCTGAGAAGTCAGGCAGGGATGGCTGCTTTCCTGCTCACTATTCTGTGATATTGCAAGGTCTAGATTTCTTTTTTTAGGTCACAAAAAGCATCAGGCAGCACCTCCTGATGTGTGACCTCACCTCAGCTGCGTGCTCATGGCCCAGAACTTTTCCAGGCTGTGGATTTCAGTGAAACTTGCAGCAGCAGCAGCAGCCAGTCACTGTGGCAGCGTTGGGATTAATCAAAGTCACGAGGCCACGGGAGGGAAGTGGGAAGTGCAGCTACTGTGGCTCCCACCACAAGGTCTTTCTTCATCACACCAGTGGATACAACCCACACCCAGAGTCATGGGCAGCTCAATAGCTGTCCTCTGCCCTCTTCTACAAAAGAGGAAAAATGCAGCCAGAGACTCAGTCTCTTTCTTCCAGTGACCCAGCCAAATCTGAGATTTTAACACTTTGGAGCAAGTTGCCCAGTGTGGTGTTCATCCCTTGCTTGCTCAAAGTCTGACAGGCATCCCACAGCAAATTTCCTGAGACTCTTCTATCATTTCTTCACCTTCCAAATTCATAAAGCAAAAGCATGTTTCATTCCCAGGAAAAAAACACCAGGACTGTGGCAAGAAGAGAACAAACAGCAAAAAGGTACAATTCAATACCTTTGGATTTCACAAGAGGATTCCCAGGAGCAACCTCCTTGCCTGTGTCCTTCCCACTGTTCACCCAACAGCAGCTGGGGAAACACTGGAGCATCTCCTTAAAACAGCAAACACAGGCAACAAAGATGCTTTATGAATTCCATGGGCAATGCTGACTAATGAAGTATTGGCAGCCTGGTTTTCCATGGCAGTCACAATTTCCATGAATATCACCTCATGTGTGCCTTTACACTTGCTCTTCACAGAAAAAAAAAAAATTAATAAAGGCTTATTTTCACCCTCAGTTTGTTAATCCTGGCTCTAAGAAAGTCAGCATCATGTACCCACACAAGCTCAGCTACTGCCAGGAAATAGCTGGAGCAAAACTCACCATTCTGCTGAGCTTTGTTTGCCACGATGAATGTCAGAGAAACAAAACCTTTCTTATCCTTCCCCAGGGAAGGGCAGAGAGGAGTAGGAGTTAGCATTCAACCTTGGGCACTGCAACCCAGTCAGCTGCAGAACAAAAGCATGGCTGAGCCCAGGGAAGAGAGAGGAGAAAAAAAGGCAAAAACCCACTTTTTCAAGAGCAGCAAATGGTATCCCTGGCTTAACACACCGGGTCACACCCAGCACTTGTGGGAGGACAGGGAGAAAAACCAACCCAAGGCACCTGCCACCATAAACCTGCTGGAAAATAATCATTCTCATTTCCCCTTACTAGGCCGCTGCAACTGCCTTTTAAAACTTATCAAACAGCTTCTTCCCCTCAGGTTGTAATTCTCATGCTGAGCTGCAGCTGGTCTCTCTCTGTGCTCCTTTAGTGGGACAAGGTTCAGAAACGTGTTCTGTCCTTGCTAGCAGATCTGCAAATGAGATTTAATTAACCCCAAGAGATTTGGAAACTTGTTTTTTCCATAGAAATGAGGATTATCAGGTTTGAGCTGCTCCTGTTACACAGGGAAGCTTAGGAAGCAAACAGGTTTTACTCTTATTTGCTTTTCCAAATGTTGCTGCCTGGGGCGATCAGAAGATATGTGGAATTTGTAGTGATTTCTGGTAAAAGTGTCTGGATTTCCCCAGCTTGCTCTGAACAGTTGTTCCAGTGGCAGCCTCTCTGCTGGCAGCAGTGGTTCCTCCTACAGGTGTGCACACAAAGCAGGTGATCTTGGTGGCCCCCATCCTGCTGTCCCTCTGAGACCCACAGGCTCTATACCAGGAGGGCCCTGTCCTGTGTCACACACCATCTCTCATTCCACTGCACACCTTTCAAATGAGACCCACCATGACTAGAGCAGCTGAGGTGGAGGAGCAAGTTCCATCCTTCCAGGCTGCCAGGATGCAGCAATGCCATTCCCTAGAGGTGGATCTCCCAAAGGCCCAGCTGCAGGGCTTGGCTGACCCTGTGGACATCCCAGTGAAGTCCCCAGGCTCCTGGGCTGACACTGGTTCTCTGTCCTTTATCTGCTCAGGTGCTTTTATTTAGGGTGCTTTTGTTTCAGATTCTTTTCTGGAAAGGCCCTTCTCTGTTATGAGCAAGGCTCCAAAGGTCCTGATGTCCTCATTGTGTGTAAAGCAGTGAGGATTTGGTTATCACCAAGCCAGAAAGGTCTCCAGGCTGGGATGTTATCTTCCCTTTGTAAGCAGCCCCACAAGGCCACAGCCTGGCTTTAGGGAATTGTCAGAAGGCACCAGGGGCTGAGTGGTGCTCACAGTGGAACTGTTCATGCCTCAGCTGGGCTGGAAGGGGCTTCCCTGTCACACCCTGGCCTTGCACCCCTGCTGCTTCCCTGCCGAGGGGCAGACTGACCCTGAGTGGACCTGATCAGCTCCTCAGGATCAGGGGGATCCAGCTCTAAGCTCCCCCTGCAAAGGAAAGGCCATAAAAGATAAGATTACAGGTTTACTTTGCTCCAGGTCTCACAAATGAAGAGAGAGGGAACATGTTGGGGACAGAAAGAGAGCACAGGATGGCCTTTCCCCTGCATTAGGTGGATTCAAGCACTCCATGAAATGGCAGGGCAACAAAAAGATGAGATACAAATAACATATTAGGGCAAGGAAATAAGCTGCACCAATAAACCTCACAGATGAAAGCATTCAGCATGAGGAACCTCTTCCAGCTTAGAGCTTCTTGAAGATTTTGTCAACATTTGAGAACACCTGGATAAAACCACACCATTTCATAAACATCTTGACACCAAGGGTTTGGCTTGGGTATTAATAAGTCAACGTTGCCAGAAATTCTTTCCATACTCTTAGGACTCACGATGTGCTGGGTGAGGAGCAGAAGAGGACAGCCTGCAGCAGAGACCACACTTTGGTCTGTGCCTGTGGCCCTGTGTGGCTCTTCCCAAGATAAACCCCGCAGGCACCCTGGCTGAATATCTGAGCACCCAAAAACCTGAGTCACTCCTCGGGTTTTCTGGGTGCACAGAACTTTCAACCATAAAGTGGTTCTCACTTCCTTCTTTTTGGAAGTGAGAGAATGAGACAAGTCACAATTTTGCAGACATTTCTTCTCCCATTGAGGCACAGAGTGCGTAACTGCTGCCATAGCACAATCAGCTCCTTTTTGCTGGGGTTTTCTTTTCACACACAGGCTGGTCAGAAAGAAAAGAAAAGGAAAAGAAAAGGAGCTATACTTGTTTGATCCTGAACAGAGTTCCTTTCCTTGAATGGTGTGTTGGGAAAGTGGGTTGGTCAGATGGGGAGTTCTCATGTTTGTAGAGAGCAGGGAGACACGGATTTTACCCAGCTGAGGATGCTGCTGACCTTACTGAGATGCTGACAGGAACATGATGGTACTTTTTTCACTGCAGGGCTGCTCCAGAGCCAATGACATTGGTACAAATGCACTTGCAGCCTGCATCTGATCCGCCCTTTCTCCTCACGTTCCTTTTTTCCTGCATGACAGAGGCTTCAAAAGCCGAACCAGAAAGGACAAGGCTTCCTGCTCACCTGGGAGAGCAGCAGACTGGCCTTGCTGGGATAGGGGACATCAGAGGCTTTTTCTACTGGTGTCACTTCTTTAAGGTTTGCCAGCCTCTCTTCTCGACAGAAATCCCCCTGGCTCAGCTGCTCTTATCATGTCGAAAGTGAAGCTTTTTTGTTGCAAGCTTGGAAAGCGTTTGCGATGATTAAAAATAAACCAACTTCTTTATTTCGCCCTCAGCAGTTTTAGAGAAGTGGAATTGAAAAAGGAACAGAAAATGAGGTGCAGGGTTATTTGAAGATTCTGCACATGTTTGTGGGGGGCTGAAGGAGGCAGTGAGGGAAGGGTGAGTGGAGCCCAGTCTAAAGCACATCAGCTCTCACAGCACCTCGATTCCCACTGAGCTCCCATCCTCATTATGAAGGCTTGTTTTAATTACACCTGCTGCAGAACTGGGGGAATGATCCACTGGAAATCTCTCTGGAGAGCTCAGATAAAGGGATGTGCTAGGGCTGCACAAGCCAGATAGCCAGGAAAGCAAACATGAGAAATCAGCCATGTCCACAGGTACTGGATAAAAAATAGCCAAGTATCAGTTCTCTGTGGAGAGCAGAACTCCTTCCTGGGGTGCTGAGCAGACAGTAAATCCTGCTGGCTTAGTGACAGCCCTTCTCATGCTGTTTGCTGGCTGTCATCTCCCCCAGCCCCTGGCTCCTGTCGCCAGGGACACTGTTTGGGCTCGCTGCCCTCTTTGCGGGCAATTTGCTTTTTCTTCTTTGATGGCAACGCCCTCCCCTCGACAGCTGAGGTACCAGGGCTTGTGCATCGCGGCGTCGGGTCTGAGACACCCCCGGCGGAGACAAGGGCTGGGCAGGGAGCAGACAGGAGCTTTTTTTTGATCACTCTGTGGAAGAGATGGGGAAAGAGGAACAGAAAAAGCAGATGTGGGGTCTGGCAGCGCTCGCTTTCCCCCTCCGACCTGGAGGGGCAGGAAGCACGGGGGAGAGGAACTCTCCAGAGCTTTGAGTGAGGGTTGCTGAAGCCGGGACAGGCTCTCCAAGAGGAGAGGGGGCGGTCGGCAGATGGCAGCAGGAGAGCGGCGAGAGGAGCGGCTGCAGCTCTGAAAATGGGCTGGAAACACGCGGTTTGCGAGCTTGGCTTTTTTACAGCCGCCTTTGACATCGGAGCCATCGGCGGCAGAGAGGGTGGAGCACGCCGTTGATGGGTACAAGGAGAGAGGTTTCCCAGTGGGAAGGAATGGAAGTGCTCGGTTATTCACAGAAACATAAAAACAAACAAAAAACAAACAAAAAAAAAAAAAACCCCCCCAAAAGCCAAGCAAAACCAAAACCAAACCAAAACAAACAAAAAACAGAAAGTAAATAAGCAAAAGAGACCAACCAACCAAATAAAAAAACAAACCTTGGAAAGTTTCAATTTTTCAGTAGTTCTGTGTTCCACAGGAAAAGCAGGGCAGCCTTGGCACAGAGGATGGAAACTCCCTTGTGAGGTTTATGTGGGAAGGTTGAAGAGGAAAAGTCCAAGGGCAGGTGGATCAGTGGTTATAAATGGCATGCATCCCTGGGAAGATAACGAGGATTTTCACACTGTCACCTTCCTGTTACCAGCCCATGGCCAGGGAGCCTTTGGAGCTCTCATTAAAGCACTGGAAGTGCTTTCCTTGGGAAAGCCTGGTGCAGGTGATGGGAAAATGGAAGCTGGAGCCCCTGGGATGGCTGTGCACACACTCACACACACCCTGCTCCCAACTCTGGGGTGATGCACCCACACCCTGGCACTGAGATCAACCTGCTCCTTCTTCAGAGGATGGGGGCAATTGTTTGTTATTGCTGATGATCCATGGGGAATCTCCTTTGGGAAAAGGAAATGAGGAAGAATTGTAAAGTCTTCTGCCAATAAACTGGATCCTTTGGGGTTTTCTGTTCTCACACTCAGCATCCACACAAGGCATTTTGTTTTAAATAGGCTTTGGAGACTCAAAAAGGTGCAGAAATAGCAATCCTTTATTATGTCAAAGGAAAGTGAAAGTTAGCCTGTTCCCTGAGGATTGGGAGATTTGCTTTTAACTCTTACCAGCTCAAAGGGATTTAGATAATATAGCGGGGAAAGTAGATTTCATGGTTGGAACTAGGTGAACTTTTAGGTTTTTTTCGAACCCAAACAAGTCTGCAACTCCCTAATATCTCCCTACATTTATTTTGCATGGTTTCCCACTTTCTGCTCCCAGCAGATGAAGCCACTGGTATTAAAAAAAGGTGGAAGTGGTTTGGGACATGGATCAGTCCTGCTGCTCATTGAGTTAGATGTTTTTAAAACTGAAAAGACAATATTGTGCAATAATCTGTGATGAAGATTTAGTTCCCTAGAGATTACCTCACAATTAGCCCTCAAAAGTTCATTTATTGTCCTCTACAGATTAGCACAGATTTTACAATCAAAAGAGCCCTCTGACTAGCTCTATCTCATCCTCAAAATGCTCATTCTCTCCCCAACAGATTGCCTACATTTTACCACTAAAAAAACTCCTGCTCTAGATTGTTGCAAAAAATTCTGTCATTCTATCACTCTGTCTCCTACAGATCGACTCAGATCTTACCCCCAAAACATTCACTGTGCCTTACAGATCACCCAAAGTTTTCTTGACAAAATTTTTCCTACCTGTTGATTACTTCATTTTTACCTGGAATCATTCCCTTCCCTACAGATTAACTTAAATTTCCACTCCTCCCCCATTTTGTCTCCTACAGTTTAAGTAGATTTTACCTCAACTGATCACCTCGATTTTCTACCCAAATCATTGAAGCAGATCCTGTGAGATGAAACAATGCTTTTTATCATGCCAATGTCCTAGGCAGATGCTGCCCTGCTGCTAACAGAAAAAAAAGCAGTGGAGGCTTTTTTTTTTAATTGAAGCCCGACCTGGTCACTGCCACATCATCAACTTGAATCGAGGGAGTAAAACCAGCGGCAGATGCCTTTATTCCTCGAAAACCCAGAGCATCCTGGTTGCTATAGTGACACGTCGCCCTTTCCTTGCTCCTGATGTCGTTCTGGGGAATGCCCGTGTGCGACACAGGGAGCAAGGAGAAGTATCTCTCATCCCTGGGGAACAGGAATGGGCGACGAAGGGAATGCGATCCCGCAGGTAGCGAAGGGTGGAGGAAACACAACTCCCTGCCTCTCCCGCCGCCTCTCTCAGCAGTGTGAGGGGTGGAGAAGACACTCTGCTCCTCCCCGTGCCAGCTTTATTATTGATGAGGCAGGAAAGTGATCTCCGTGTCCCGAGCCCCACGCGTGCATGGAGAGCAGGCAGGGGGCACACCTCGGGCTCAGGCTGTGCCCCACAGAGGGGGAAGGCCCCTCTTCTGCTCCTGCCACGCCTGAGACCACTGCAAAACACCCCACAAAGACAGTAACACCCGTCTGGTATGGGTGTTCAAATTCCCACCAGCCTCTCTCTGCCCTCATCTCGAAATTATTTTTGGATCAGGGTTGTGTTTTTGCCAAGATCTTTGCCCGCAAAATCCAAGGCAGAATGCCCTGTTCCAGTTAAAACAACAAGTTAGGAGCTTAAAAATGTTTTGCCGTTTCTCCAAACCCCACAAAACTCCTGCGGTGTGCAGCCAGCCAGACTTATCTGCTCTTTTATGACATGATCAACCTGACAGCCCACACAGCCCTGAGTTTGCCTCATTTAGGCAGAGCTCTCGAGGCACAATCCTTCACCCCAGCTCCATCAGCAACGCTGCAGAAGCCAAAGCCCTGGAGTTATCAGAGCTATCCTGCCTGTCTGCAGCTGGATTGCAAAGCCACTGGCTGTGGGTGCCCGCTCAAACCAGGAAAAGAGAGGAAGGGAACCAAAATTTCAGGAAGGAAGGAAGCAAGGAAGGAAGCAAGGAAGACCACGGACATCACACCCAGGCTTTCCTGCTTTGTGGTTTGCAACACCACCAGCTGCTGGCACTCCCTGCAAACCCATCCCCATCACCTTGGCTCACTGGATGCCACTGAGGAGTGATGAACGATGTCGGTCATCACACTTAAATGCCAAGAAAACTTGCACATGCACATGCGTCTATGCCACATGCGTAGCAGAAAAAATATGCCAGGAATGTGAAAGAAGGCTGAAAGTTTTTATGGGGACTAGTTTTTTGTATCTCTCTTTGCTTACAGAACCAGATGTCTTTCAGCTCCTCGGTGTCTAACATTATAAAGTTCTGAGGGAGCTGGGAGAATTTCTGCACTTCAGCCAAAATAGCAATTTCTGTAGGATTTAATGCTCCAGACCCTAAGCCTGCCCTGCAGGGACAGTGACATCCCGTGTCCCCCAACGCTCCTGGGCTGCTCCCGGAGGATAGTAGGATGCTCTCACTCCTTGGAGCACAGAGATGTGACCTCACCAGCACAGCATACCACAGTGGGACCAACCCTCCACAGCTCCTGTATGGGGACAAAGTGGAGTTTGGGGAGAAAGGTGCTGACCTTGAAGCCAGTTTTAGCCGAGGATAACAAAGAGGAACCTTGCCACAAGGTGGTCACAGGGATGGAGCCAGGTTCCTCACGTGATGGGATGGTGAGAGCTGGGGCAGGAGAAGCTTGGAGTGAATAGAAGAAACAATCTCTCCAGTATGACAGTGAGCAAAGAGAGGTTGTATTAGCTCCATCCTTGGAGGTTGCAGGATAAAGCCCAGAGAGATTTTGCTTTGGGCAGGAAGCCTACAGCCCAAATAACCCCGTCGTGCCTGGGAGGGGACTCACCTTGGCCCAGATGGGACGACTCCTCGGGGTGTCTGTGGGCTCTCCGGACCCCACTACCCCACCCCAGCGCCCCTTCC
>VZTB01017970.1:332044-370830 GCA_013397245.1 Thryothorus ludovicianus | reverse complement strand
AAAAGTCAATGGAATAGGATCGAGTTCTGCGGCAGCAGCGCCGAGCCTCCATCCGGAGCGGAGCGCGGCTGACGCGACAGAAGGAGAGACTTTGGAAAAGGAGAGTTTATCACAACCATCCAGGAGTTGCATCATCCGTCCTGTCAGTCCCTACTAGGGAGCACTGGAAAGTTGTTCGCACCCTTTCCCCTCCTGTCCCGGGGGTACCGGGGCACGCTCGCCCTCAGCCGGCTCCCGGCACCAGGGAGCCAGCGACATTTCTGGCGGAGCTGGGACTCTGACACCCTCACGGTCCCAGATGGCATGGGGGTATCCTGGGGGGAAAAGGCCATCCCAGCAGAGTCCCCCCCTCAGAGCCTGCCGGGATTTCAGCAGCTGCTCCCGGCCACACTGGAGAGAGCTGCCCACACCCCACTGCCTTTGCACCGAGCCCGACTTTGGTGTCTCCTTCTCCACAGTCAACGATTTACAGCACTGCACCAGGACAAGGATTTAACTCTGCAATTTTCCTACATCTGCCATGTTACTTCAGCCTATGGCTCGATTTCACACCCCGAGTCTCCCTGTGCTGACTTGAGCACAGGTCACTGTCCCCGGCCAACATCTCTTGCTACCAGTCCCTTCTGTGACCCTGGAGCACCACAGGCACCTGTCTCAGGCTGAAAGGGGAGCAGAGGCAGGCACAGAGAGCACAGTATCCCTGCTTTTGGGGTGGGTTTGGCGGAGGAGCTTCCAGGCGAGCGTGGAGCAGTGAGGGGAAGGTGTGTGGGGCAGTAGGAGGGTTCTGTGCCCCAAAGAAAGGGCTCATTGAAGCGGGGACAGGCATTTGCGGTTCCCAGTGTGGCCAGGGGCTGCCGGCACGCACAGCAGCCAGCATTGTGCCACTAGCACTGAGCACACAGGGCCGGGCAGTCCTCTCATCTGTCTTGGTGGTCTGCTTACAGCCCCCGTTTCTGCCCAGCAGTTCAGCACATTCGGTCACTCACCTTTGCTGCAGGTGCTGCAAACCCCAGCCCAGCCATGTCTGTGGTTTCCAGAGGGTTGGTTCCAAGGCTGAAGGTGTTTTAGCCGGGTTCTGGTCCAGATCCAACTCCAGAGGCTGCTCCCTGCCTGGCAGATGCACTTGTTTTACCCCCATGCCCAGCACTGATGTCTCTGAGCCCCATCAGGCTCACCAGGGGCAGGAGCAGCACCTCTCCTCTCTGCTGGGTCAGGAGAAAACGCCTCTCTTTGGACACCACCAAGGTGAGGGAGAGAAGAGACCAGTCTTTCCTGGCCTGGAAGCCTGGGCTGGTCCTGTCACCAACATTACTGTGCCCTCACCAGCCTCTGCATCCCTTCCACACAGTGGTTTTTGGGACATGAGGAACATGGACAGCGCATCTGGGTCATCACAGAGAGCAGGAGGGACAGTAAAGAGTGGACAGGAGAGAACCTCATGCACCCAGAGTTTGAGAGCTCATGCAATGATAACAAAGTTGTTTCAGTGGTGCCTGTTTGTACCAACCAACACCCGCTCCTGTTGCTGCTCCTGAGTGTCACCTCTGAGTCAGAAGTTTTTCCATTTCCATTCCCAACTTTCTCCTCCAATGGGCAGTTTCCAGGCTTCAGTCTGATGAAGGCTTGTGACTATTGTCAGCAACTTTATAAACATCGTAGGAGGTGACTTTTTTCCCCTCTTTTTTTTAGCTTGACTAGACATGTTTTTAACCAAAAAATACCTGCCTGGACAGGCTCCTTAGCTGCGCCGCAGGGCAAACCGAAGCAGTGCTATGCTCGTGCCATGCCTTGGAGGACAGCCAGGACCAGGATGAAAATTGCTGGGAGATGAAAGCAAAGTGGGAAGCTCCGGTGGCATGTTTCCCAAGGCCAGCCTTGGGAGGAAGTTGGGAACGGAAATAGTTGAAAGAGTAAATACTGAGGGGTTTTTTTTTCCCAGGTTGCAGACAAAGAGCAGCACAGAGAGAAGACAAGCCCGTTCTCCTTATCTCTTTGTTGTTCCGTCCCTGTGTTTTGCTGGTCCGAGTGTCTGCTGGAAGTCTGATGAAGCAAAGGACCGTGGAGGGAATTACTCAGAGCAGCAGCAGCGCCGGGGGCAGTGAGCTCAGCCACAGGTCACTGCAAGCTTCCATGGAGGGATGCATGGGATTAGATGGGGGCTGGATGGACAGAAGGATCTCAGGCAGGGAGGGAACTCTTCCAAGTGGGTACTTCATTGCCTTTCTGTGTCCAGAGCTCAGTTGCCTGTTGAGTCACCAGAGGAAAATGTGACTTCATCCAGTGTCACCTCCAGCTGGCTGCCCCTGGCAGCCACAGGCATCTTTCTTTCCTGGGTTTCACCTGGTGGGGATTTGGGGCAGCCAGAGTTGGGGAATGAGAGCCCCAAGGCTTTCTGTAAGACCTTCCCCTTCCCAAAACCAAGCTGAAAACCCCTGCTCTGCTCTTCCAGTCAAGCAGTCCTGTGGAATGCCCTGAAGAAGGGTGACAGGAGCATCCCTTCCCTCCTTCCTCTCACAGGTCCCTGCTCTCCTCAACCCACCTGCAGCACCAGTGGGAACATCCATCCCACAAACCTACTTGCTCCAGCGGACTGGAATGATTTGGGTCTCCATTACTGTCCAAGTCCTTCCTTCTTGATGTGGCAAGGTTAAGTTAACTTGCTGGTAGTGGCGGATCCCATCTGGGCAGATTTGCATGGAAACAAAATCCCTAACACCACCCAAAAAAAGCTCCTTTTCTGACTTTAACTCGTCTGGGAAATCCATAAATCCTGTTATCATCTCCGCAGTGGGAATTGCAGCTGTCGCTGCTGAATTGAAAAGCACTTCCAGCCTGAGGGATAGGGAAAGACAGGGAGCAGCATCTGAGCTGTGGGTGCTGCCATCTGGGGCATCTCAGTTTAGTATTCCTGGAAATTATTCTGCTTTGCTTTGGGATGTGAAGAGCAAGAGGATGCTGCCTGCCATCTCCAGGGATGATGTCCATCCGTCTGTCTGCTCGCACAGGTGCATTCTCCAGGAGTGGCCACTGGCAGGACACCCTGGGGTGGCAGCAGCATCCCAATGGTTCTCATCTACCCCATCCCAGCAGAGCCCTGGAGGGAAACGTGCATGGGACACAGAGCCCCTCTGTTCCCACTCACAAAGGGGCGCTTGTGGCTTGTTCGGTGCTCCAGCCGGGCTGCGCCTCACGGGCCCCAGCGAGGAAGGGCTTTAGGATGCCAAGTGGCCCAGGCAGCCTCACCAGGTCACCCGCGTGTCCCCGGCCGCGCAGCTCAGCCCTGACGGGGCCCCGCGCCTCTTGCTGCCACCCCGCGGGTCCCAGGCAGGACGTTTGCAGCCGGCTGTTTATTTAATGAATTATGTCTGCCCAGGGCCTGCGAATGAGGGTTTTGCCAGCGCTGCCGGACATGGTTCTCTGTGTCATCCCTGTGAATAATTCCTGGTCTGTGGCTCATTTGTGGTCAGGCAGCTGGGGGCATTAGAGGAGGAAAACCCCGGGCTGGCTTTGCCCAGGGATTTGTCTGAGGAAGCGGTTGATGCCATCCCCTGGCCGTGCGTGCTGCGGGGCAGCAAGGGGACTGTCCTCAGCCCCAGGCAAGGGCAGGGACACAGATCACCCCCCTGGGGATGCCGTGACTCCACTGGGCGCTGAGACACAGCCGCAAACCAAGGACTTGCGAGTGTATTTGGTTTTCTTCTCTCGCTTGCTCAAATATTCCGACAAGTCCTGTCATCGAGGGGCACGACCGAGGAGAGGGGATATGAGGGGGTGGCTGGCGAAAGGCATCTGCCCCGGCTCCTGGCCTGTCCCCGAGGAGCGGCGTGATGACAAACTAAACTAACAGGGCTGTTAAACACACACACACACACACACACACACACACACGCACACGTGTGCGGGGATCTCCGCGCTGCTTGCTGAAAGGGGGGAGCTGGGGGACCACTGTGGGAGGGCTCTGAGGCTGCCAGGGCTCTCCATAGTCCCTGCATCCCACTAAATCCCAAGTTTCCTGGGTGCGTGGGTGTGGATGTCTCTTTTTAGAAGGTTGTGCTGGAAAGGAGATGGCTGGAAGCCAAGCCTTGGGAGCTGAGTGGTTTGCTCAAGCTGGGAAATTCCTGGTCCTCACATAGAGAGGACTGGGAACCTGACAGGCTGGGGTGCTGCCCTGGCCACAGGGCACATCCCATCCCTCCTACCCACACTCCCTCCTTCCTAGCCGGAGGGGCTTTCAGTGAGCAACATTAAAAAAATGCATATTTTGGCCGAGCACTACTCAGAAGAAGTTGGGACGTGACGCAATGCCTGGCAGGGCTTCCCTGCTCCACACTCTGCCGGGGGCTGCAGATACCGAGGCTTGGCCAGGGCATCTCCCCTCCAACAAACCCTGGGGCCCCTCAAAGGATGGCGCTCTGCCTGGCTCCCCTCCTTCACCCCAGAAGCAGAGGTGGGACGGGCTGCCGATGTCGCGCTGGTGGAGCCAAGCCAAGGTGAAATAGACTTTCCCTGAGTCATCGAAAGTCTGGCCAAGAAAGCGGGATGGGTGAACGGCATCATCCACGCGGCTGGCCGGGCAGGTGGCAGGTGCCAGCAAGGCCTGAGGGTGTAAACCGGCACACTGGGGACCTGCCCAAGAGCCTCAAACAGCAGCTGTGGCCCCCAAAATCTCCATCTGGCGTGTGGGTTTGGTGCAACTCAGAGCAGTTTCCAGGAACACCCCGATTCAGACGCTAAAGGGAAGACTGGGGGGGCGGGTCTTTTCTGCTGAGCGGGGATGCCAAGTCTCCTGGTTTTGCATCCCACACCAAGCAGCTGCACCAACATTTGGGTTTTTTTTCTTTTTAGACAAAAACCTCCCCCAGAGCATTCTATTCCCCGAGGGAGACTGGCAGCAGCAGGGTTTTCTGGCCCGCTGTCGTTCCTGAAAACTCTCTGAGTTTCATTTTCGAGGCTCAGCAGCTGCTGCTGCCATGCTGGGTGAAGGCAGAAACTACTCAGCCCTGCACTGGGGCTTTACAGCAGAGCCTCCAACCCTCCCCTTTCCAGAGGTTGGGAGCCAAAATGTGCCAAAGATCCGGGTGATCCAGGGGCTCCCTCGCTGGCAGTAGCAGATTTTTGCCAGTGGGAAGCAGGCAGCTGTTGGGTGGCAGGGATTGGGTTTCAGCATGGGCAGGGGCAGCTGGTGGAAGTGTGGGAAGGGGTCCCGTCGGACAGATACATTTTGGGAAGGAGGAGGAGCAGCTGATGGAGTGTTTGGGCAGCTGCTCCTCAGGGGTGGAACGGAGCAGTAGGGAGGAGCTCCCTCTTTCTTACTGGTTTTGTCAAGCCTTTGTCAGCCTCTGCCTGCAGGGCAGGGAACCATCGCCATGCTAAGCCTTCTTCTCCCCACAGGCAGGGCTGGAAAGGCCCTAGCCCAAGACATCTTCCCGGAGTGCAGGAGGGACTTCGGAGTGTTCCCCATGGAGATCCGATGCGCTTTACCCCAGGATATCTGGGAGCTGCTGCACTGCTTGAAGATGAGGAGCAAGTATGCTGTCCTACTGGTCTTCGTCATCAGCCTCGTCATCATTGAGAAGGAGAACAACTTCATCTCCAGGTAGGCAGTGGGTACCTGAGCCACCCCATGGTTTGCAGCCCCTCTTCCCCAGTCCTGTGCTCCTGTGCAGCTGGAGCCCCCCAAGTCCCCCGCTGGGATGCAGGGTGGTCCCACTGTCCTCCAGGCTGGGCTGGGTCTCCCCACAGGGTGTCGGACAAGCTGAAGCAGTCCCCGCAGGCACTGGCAGAGGCCAACAGCACGGAGGTCAGCCCAGCACCAACCAAGAACAGCTCGCTGGCCTCACTGCAGGAACTGGACGCTGCCTTCTCCCAGCTGAGGTCCCACCTGTACAACATCACCCTGCAGCTGGCAGGTGACGGGGACCTCGGGCCACGGCGGCACGTCCTGCTGATGGCCACCACCCGCACTGGCTCCTCCTTCGTCGGGGAGTTCTTCAACCAGCAGGGCAGCATCTTCTACCTCTTTGAGCCCCTCTGGCACGTCGAGAAGACGGTGAGCTTCCTGCCAGGGGGAGCCAGCGCAGTGGGCTCAGCCTTGGTTTACCGAGATGTCCTCAAGCAGCTCCTCCTCTGCGACCTCTACATCTTAGAGAACTTCATCTCACCAGTGCCCGAGGGCCACCTGACGCCCTTCTTGTTTCGGCGGGGCTCCAGCCACTCGCTGTGCGAGGAGCCCGTCTGCACACCCAGCACCAAGAAGGTCTTTGAGAAGTACTACTGCAAGAACCGCCGCTGCGGCCCCCTCAACATCACGCTGGCGGCCGAGGCGTGCCGGCGCAAGCAGCACGTGGCCCTGAAGACGGTGCGCATCCGGCAGCTGGAGTTCCTGCAGCCGCTGGTGGAGGACCCTCGGCTGGACCTGCGCATCATCCAGCTGGTGCGGGACCCCCGCGCCGTCCTGGCCTCACGCATGGTGGCCTTCTCCGGCAAGTACGAGACCTGGAAGAAGTGGGCGTCCGAAGGGGAGGCTCCCCTGCGCGAGGAGGAGGTGCAGAGGCTGCGGGGTAACTGCGAGAGCATACGCATGTCGGCGGAGCTGGGGCTGCGGCGGCCGGGCTGGCTGCGGGGCCGCTACATGCTGGTGCGATATGAGGACGTGGCGCGGGCGCCGCTGCAGAAGGCGCGGGAGATGTTCCGCTTCGCTGGGCTGCCTCTCACCCCGCAGGTGGAGGAGTGGATCGGCAAGAACACGCAGGCTCCCCGCGACGGCAACGGCGTCTACTCCACGTGCAAGAACTCCTCGGAGCAGTTCGACAAGTGGCGGTTCAGCATGCCCTTCAAGCTGGCGCAGGTGGTGCAGGACGCCTGCGCCCCAGCCATGCAGCTCTTTGGCTACAAGCTGGCCAGCAGCCCCGTGGCGCTGGCCAACCGCTCCTTCAGCCTGCTGGAGGAGGCACAGCCTGCCTGGGTCACGTAACGGTGCGGGGCAACAGCGGCGGGGCGGAACGAGGGGCTGCGGCCGTGCTCCTGGCACGGGGGCAGGCTGGGGGTCCCTGCTCCCAAAAATGCTCCTCGCTGCTGCCAGATGGCAGCCCCAGGAACCAGAGCATCCTGGCAGAGCTGGCCCCAGGGTCCTGCAGAGCCTGAATTACACAATTTCTCTGGGAATGGGGAAACTGTAAGGGTGAGGGGTGGCAGGGTTGGCAACAGGGCCACCTCCCCAGCTCAGGAGCTGCACTGAGGAAGAGGAGGGTAACAACAAGCAGAGGGGGACAGGACCAAGCACCTCTGCCTTGCCACCCCCCATGCCAGCTGGGACAGGGCAAGGACAAATTCCGTGGTGCCAGCAAGCACCCAGACCGCAGAGACCTTCTTGGTTTAGTGCCTTCATACACCAGCACAGACTGGAAACTGCCCACAGAGCCCTGGACGGCACTTGGGCCACATCAAAATGAGGTGACTATGGTTTGGTGCTCTTCAAACTTGGTTTTGGATGTTTGGGTTTATTTCCTTTTTTCCCTGTGTATTTGCATACCAGGTGAATTTATTTATTTATTATGTGAAAGGGAGGGGGAGGCTGGTCAAGGAGCTAAGCCCAAAAATCAAAGCAGCACAATATACCACGAAGGGACACACCCAAAGCAGAGGTCACATTTTACGGGGAGACCACCACGTGTCCTTCTGTATGATCTTGGGAGAGCCCCCAGGGACTGACAGGCTGTAACCTCCCCCCAGCCCTGGTACGCCAGCGACTGCAAAATTCGGCGGTGCTGAAAGATGACCTGACTTACCTGATTAAAAACAAAACCACCAGCACAGAGCCCAAAGCACCTCCTGTCTCCCTAGTATTGGTGGGTGTCCCCTGCCTGGGGGGCGCCCCAGAAATCCAGGGAGTTTCAGGGTGTTTGCCATGTGCAGATGTTGACCCAGCGCCAAGCTGCCCCCTTCAATTCACATTTCATTAATTAAAATGCCTATTTTTAGCCCTCTTTGTAGCTCATTCTTTTTCTCCTCCACATATTTTGGTTTATGGCAGCCACCTGAGGGAGAAGACAAGCATTTTGGTGGAGAGAGGTTGTTTCCACCTCAGGTTTGCCAAGCAGCCCTGGGGGGTCCCAGCGGCCGCATGTCCTCTTCTCCCCAACCTAGAGCTGCTGGCCAAAAGCAAAAATAAATAAATGAAACGAGGCGGCAGCTGGCCACAGTTGGGCTGCGCTTTGCCGGCCGGGAGGAACGCGCTGGGGCTCCGGCAAAGGGCTGCGACTGGGCTGAGCTGACAAAAGCTGCGTTTTTGACCCAAGAAGGGAGAACAGAGGCGGCATTGAGGAGCGCGGGGCCGGCCGGCGGGGAGCAGCCACACTGGAGCCCCAGGCAGCCATCCGCCCTCCCGCCCCGGCTGAGGAGGTTTTCCGAGCAGGGCCGGGCGGCATCTGGCTTCAAGGTGTGATTTCAGGGTGCTCGGTGCCAGCTGGATGCGGAAAGGGCGCAAAAGTGGGGATTTTTTTTTGGCATGCCCTGATCGCTCACAGGCGATGGAGAGCGTCAGCTTCCTCCCCGCCTCACACGCAGCTCTCGGCATCACAAGCAGCCCCGAGGCTGCCGAGTGAATCGGGTTTTGTTTGGAAGCTTCCTGCTGGGAAAGCTGCAGGGTCACCGAGGTCAGATGGATATTCCGCAGCTGCGCGCTGGGAAAAGCCCACTGAGCTCGGCCAGCATGAGGGGGAACGCCGTTGGCCGCAGGTTCCTGGTAAATGCCTCTGGAAAAGCACCATTAGGTTGGCTTTTGCAGAGAAAGTAATTTTAGGGTAATTGTGAAACAGCGTGAGGGATGAGTAGCTACTGAGCTGCCACAGCCGAAGAAGGGACATTGGAGAGTGCCCAGTGTCCCCGTTCCATCCCGCCGTGGGCGGAGGGGCTCCGTGGCTTAGAAAGCCGGATCCAGGGGGCAAGGATTGGCAAATCCAGGGGCATGGGAAACAAGCGGCGAGGGAAGCAGGAGCTGGGCTGAGCCGAGGCCGGAGGAGGCGGCGGCGGCCGCCCGTTCTCACCTGCGCTGCCTCCGCCCCGGCTGGCTCCAGCCCGGCACTGCTAGCCAAGCATAAGCAATTGTTCCTGGACACCCTCCAGCTTCCCGTCAAAAATGTCACAGGACAGAGAGAAAACATGCCCCCGACCCATGCAGATTTCCGCGGGGCTAATTGCTCCCATTAAACCCACAGACTCCAGGCGCATCGGGGAGCCACAGGGGACATGGCTCCATTCGAGGCCGGAGGAGCTGAATTCCCCCTGAGCTGGCTGGGGGAAGCTTTGTCCCCCAACAAGAGGGGCCCCCTGCTCACCCTGCCCTGGCTGCTGCCAGGCCTTGCTCAGCTCTTTCCATAGAGGATGAAAGGCACAGATTTGGGAGGAAAAGCATGGATTGGGAAAGTCATAGCAAGAGACATACCTGCATCCAGACAGACCACGCAGGAAACCCACAACAGGAGCTGCAATGGATGCAGCCTCACCTTTCTCATAGACACCAATGCTGAAAAATAAAAATCCCTTCAGTCCTCTTTTCAAAAGATCTAAGCTTTCTAAAATAAAGCAGTACTAAAGCTTGGCTTAAAATAAGGAAATAAAAGAACCCCAACCTGCAGCTGAACTCCCTCCAGGCTCACCTCACAGCCTGCTGCAGCTGTGCTTTGGGGGGAATTTGGGAACATTGTGGTGATGCTAATTGTCACCAGAGACTTTTTTCACAAGTAGTCCAGAGCAGTGAGGGGACATGTGTCCTGTGGGACACGGCCACCAGTAAAAACTGCTTCTCCCTGGGGTCACTGCAGGTGACACAAGATGATGTAGCACCAGCGAGAGCTTTAACAAATGCTGGATGTGCTGTTCCCCTCTAAATGGGATCCTTCTGGGAAATGATTCCCTCCTGCCAGTCTAATCCAGAGTTGACTTTGGACAGCAGGTACATCCTGTTGTTTCTCTGCCTCCCTCTTGGAGCACTCAGGGCTGCCTGGAGCCATGCTGGCATGGCTGGGCTTGCTGTGGAGAGGCAGTTCTTGCTTGAGGCAGAAGCTGCTGGTGCCAAGTAAGAGTGCAGTCAAAGTGGGCCAGTCTCTGAAATGCCACTTTAGATGTCCTGCAGTTTAACACCCAAGTGGCCCTGCCTGGTCAAGCCAAGCTGTCAGGTTGGTCCATAGAAATCCATAAAATGGCCTTTTTCCAGCCTGGCATGAGATTTCTCCCAAGCAGCAGAAGTGGTGGCTGCTCTGCTGGCTGTCCTGACCCCTCATCCCCTTCTCCTCACTTGTTCCCAGCTGCATTTAATGGGATCGGATGAGTTAATCCCCCATGTCTCCTCAGAGCCCTATGAGAGGGGATTTCTGCACAGGGGTTGAAGGAAAGGAAATCCATCATGCCAGCAATTGCCTGCCCTCATCCAGCCCCACTGGCTTCTGCTGGAGGCTGGATCAACCCTTTCCTTCTCTCCATTGCAGGGCTTGGTGTGGTTCTTGCAGGGAGCTGGTCCATGGCTACAGCTACACCATCCAAACATCCAAACACTGGGTCAGTGGGGAAACCCATGGGCTAGTGAGGGACCCACAAAGGCTGCAGCACATATGGACATTTCAGCATTAAATGACAACCTTGTTTTCTGTTGTGTTTTTCTAAGAGACTGCATGCCTGACCAGACTGCATTTCTTGGTCTGCATCCCATATTTATCTTGTAATTACACCTTTGGACAAAGGCTGCCTGTCTGTGAGGCCCATTTTTTTCAGGACACAGTTTTATTCTATGCTCTGCTTTCACTGTAATGAAATCTGGGGGGCAAGGGGAAGAAAATTCCCCACATAGGGAATGAAAGCTGTTCTTTCTCAAAAGCTCCCCCAAGAGCAGAGCTCGCACAAGCCCTCTCTCTTTTCCCAAAGAAACCCCAGCCACTGACATCCTTTGTGCTTCTCTACCACCCCCCAAGGATTAATGCCACAAACCATGTTATCCCATAAAAGAAAGTTGCCACCACACTGTCAGTCTCTGGGCTCTGCTGCTGCAGGAGTCAGAGAATTTCCCAGGAGGTCCCTGCAATCCTTATAGCCAGGAAGCTGGCATGAATAAAACTGATAAAGCTTCTTGTTGGCACCTGACTGGATCACAGCACAATAAGGGATGAATTCCCACAAAAGCATTCCTGTAAAATTCCAAATGTCTGCTATATGCTTGGATCTGGAGGGGTAGGAAAGATCTGCATGGCACAAAACCCAAGGCCAGTTGCAAGAGCTGTCTGAGCTGGGGTTTCCTCCAAGGGGAAGGACAGCCCTGCTTGGTCCCTCCTCACCCCATGCCAGGAGCTGACACGAGCCTGGCCACCTCCATTTCCCCAAAACCTGCCTTGGGATGAGCCCAAATTTGTAGGTGGCAATGGCAGGTGAGGTGAAGCCTGTCACCACAGCACACTGGGCCTGGCAAACTCATTCTGCTGCAGGAAAAGAGGAGCTGGGGGGGCACCTTGGCACAGAGCACACTGTGATCCCAGGAAAAAGGAAAACAGCATTGTGGCACAGCCCTGGGATGGAGTGGAGGGAGATCCCAGCTCCCCAGGGCTCTTCTCATAGATATCAAGGTCACCTTAACTGCAGAGACCATTGCATTTCACCCTTGGGGTTTTCCCACCCTTTCCCACCCTTCTCTGGGTGGGATCTGTGACCAGTTCATAGGCTGGCATATACAGAGATGCTGCCTGTAAATACACATGACTGGTCCAGCCTGATCAAAACAGGGTCATTTTGGTGCTGTCATCCATGGGAAGCAGCTAATCTTCTCAAGCCACTGAAAAACTGGAAATGAAAAATGAGGTTTGTCGGGGAGAGAATAAATGTAAGTGGGACCTTGTTGATTTCTGCTAAAAATAGATTTTTATGTGTAAGGTATAAAATAGCCAGTGCTGATGTTTAAAAGCAGCCAGGAAATGTCTGAATTGTTGTTTTCAGGTGATTCTTTGCCCTGAACTGACACGATTCCACCTTGGCTGAAGCAGAGCTCCCTAACGCTTGTGGGGGCAATCAGCTCACCCAGGCAAAACAGGGAGCCATGGGGCAAGGATAGGCCAGGCACTTTGAGCAATCTCTCATCCCTGGGAGACTCAAAATCCTCATCTGCCTGAAGCAAAGCCTCCAGGGGCACAGTCAGAGAGCTGCAGCCACACTGGTGCCACTGGGGCTGTCACAGGACGATGTGCAGGACGTCTGTGGGCAGAGGGAATGTGGCATGTGAGGCTGCTGATATAGGAGAGGATATGGGGGTTTCCAGAGATGGCTGTGAGCCAGAAACAGAGTCTCCAGCAGCTCAGCCTTGGCAGGGAAGGATGGGGCCTTCAGCCTGGCCCAAGTGGGAGAACTGCTCTCTGGAGGAGGGTGAAGGAGGAATGTTATCCCTCATCCAACTATTTCAAAGTTAGGGAGACCAGACTGCCCTGATGATCAGGGAAGGCAGGACAAAGATGCAGAGGCTTACAGGGACTTGGGCCAGTGCATGGATTGATCAGTCTCTCAGTTCTGGATGACGTTGGGTTACACCTGATGAGGAGAAGATTCACAGACAGGTACATATACCCATGCTGCCTGTCTCAGAGTGGCAAACTGGGGAAAGAGTATCTCACAGAGCCGTTCCCTCCACCTCTTCCTTCCCACTGGATCCCTGCCATCCCACAGGGAGCTTTTGGTCCATGGGGCAGCTAGGAGGAAATGTCCAGGGAGCCTGGAACTAGCAGGGCAGGGCAGTCACTGCCCCGTGCCTGACCACCTGTCTCTGCCCACCAACCACCAGCAGGAAACAAACCCTTGTCTGAGGCTGATGAACTTCCACATCGGCCTGTAGCCAGCTGGAGAAGTATAATCCAAACATCCCATCTGCCAAACCTGAGCCCTCACCTGCACATGGAATGCTTCCACTGGCCACAGCTTTGGGCATTCCAAGTTTCTTCCTGTTTGTCTGCGGTTGGGTGTGAGGTTTTCACAAAGGCTCCTTTTATCCTCCCTTTTTGCTCTGGGCACTCTTTTTGCCCAGTGACGTTTTCTTGCTTGTTGGTGCATCTCCAACTCACTGGCCCAGAAGATCTTTCCCCCTTTTCCTTGAAAGGTTGCCCTGATCTTCTGTTGTCTAACTGGGTTCACCTGAAGGTAGCCTTCATATATACCTGGAGGGGGAAAACACCAGGTAACAGGGGAAATTACCAGAGTACTCCTGGAGTAACAGATTGCTCCCAGCAGTGGGTATGTACTGTAAAATAAAGGCAAATGACTGGCATGAAAAGATCAAAACTGCCTCTGGAAAAGACAGAGATGGGCACAAAGGTGCTGAGGAAGGGGGACAGGGAAACAGCATTTGGGAAGTGGCAACTCATCCTCAGCATCTTCATCTGCTAGGAATGGGCCTTTGATCCAACTTTGTTTCAGCAAGATGAAACACCAAGGAAGTTATACAGGTAAGGACAACCCTGCCTTGACTGGGATAACTTCACACACAAGGGGTGTCAAACAAGACTGTCCATCTAATTTGAGGGAAGAGCTTAAGCCAGATTTAAATTGCACAGTTCATCCCTTTAGAAATTGAGGTGGATTTGGCTTTTTACAATTTTTGCACTGAATTATGCTTTTCCAAAGCCAGCCGTTGCCAGACTCTTCCTCCTCACAGAGGTACCATGTCAGTCCCAGGAGAAAAGACAGGGAGCAGACCTGGAGCACTGTTTCCCTGGGGATATTTCCCAGCCTCTGGACATTCATAGCTCCTGGATCTCCTGGCCAGGACAGGTGCCTCTCTATTCAGCAGCTCTGAGGGTTTATATCGCACAGATTAATCGAAATTTTCTCCTATTGAAAACTTCAGCATTTCCGGATGAGTCCTGTGTAACAAACAGTGCCAACCTGCCTTGGGTGTATTTCAGTGGAGTCATGGCCTTCCCCATCAAGGGCCTTCTCCATTCCAGCTTTATTGTCCCAGGCTGAGGAGCGTGGGGTGCAGGAAGGTCCCCCACTCCTTTCGCCCCCTTCGTCACCCTCTTTCCCCCTCCCCGAGCCCCTCCTGCGGCCCAGGCGAGGGTGCGCTGGACTCGGACACCGTGCCCCGTGTCCCCACGGCCGAGCTGGCTGCACCCTCTGGCGGCAATCCTGAGTCCAGGCCCTGCCTTTTCCAGGAAAATTGCTTCGTCGTCTCCCACCCACGAGGCTGGAGTATGTTTTGCTAGGAGTGGGTTTTGGCACCGGGCTGTTTTTCGCTGAGGAGAGCTGAGGAGCAGAGGGAGGAGCCGGAGAGTGTGAGGGCAGCTCTGCCAGCTCACAGCACCGCAGTGTGTGCAGCAGCTATTTTTATCCACGAGGCCAGCAGCTATATTTATCCAGAATGCCACAGGAGCTGAAAGCCTTTGGGGCAATTTCGGTGCTGTGGGGGAACACGATCTGGATGTCCTTTATACTGTCAACCTTCTCCAGTCCCTACTCCCCTTCTCCAGAGCCCGTCGCTGCCTCCTCAGCCCTTCCCTCTTTATGTCCCACTACCTCCGCTGAGCTCCTGTCCCTGCCCATGGTGGGGAGGTTGGAACTCAATGGTCTCTAAGCTCCCATCCTACCCAAACCATTCCAAGATTTTGTGATCTTCCCTCTTGCACAGCCATCTCTGGGCTCCCTTTCCTACTCCACTCAGAGTAAATACATGTTTTCTGTGTTTAAGTTGAACATCAGGAGGAATTTCCTTACAGAAAGGATGGTTAGACATTGGAATGGACTGCTCAGAGGGGTAGTGGATTCACCATTCCTGGAGGTGTTTTAAGGAAAGGCTGAGTGCCATGGTCTGGCTGACATGGTGCTGCTTTGGTCATAGATTGGAGCTGATGATCTCAGAGGTCTTTTCCTAATTGATTCTGTAACTCTGTAATCTTAATTTCCCTCTCCAAGGGTTTGTTTCTTCGGGTGAAGCGGGCCATCCTCTGCTCCACTATTCACCCAGCCTGCAGACTTGCGAAGTTAAGAGTCGAGCCCTCGCTTTGTAAACCCCTCTGCCCCCTTCCCGCGGGGGGGATGTAGGCGGGGGGCTTAGGGCAGGTGAAGCGCTCTGCTCTCGGGGCACGGCGCTCGCCTGGCAGGATCCGCTCCCTGCCCGCGGCTCTCCTGCNTCGCCATGGGCTCCCGCCTGTCCCTGGACGGCTCCGTGCGGGTCGTGGTGGTCGGGGGCGGCTTCGGAGGGACGGCGGCCGCCAGCCTGCTCAAGTCCTGGGCCGTGCCTTTCGTGCTGGTGGACGTGAGGGATGCTTTCCATCACAACGTGGCCGCACTCCGGGCCGCCGTGGAGAGCGGTAAGGGCCCGGGCAGCTCCCCTGTCCCACTGGGATCTGCGGAGGGACGCGGGAAGCGACAGGGAACGTGGGGCTCGCTGCCTCCTCCGCCCTGCGATGGTGAAAGAATTGATGTTTTCCATCTGGAAAACAAATACTTGGCACCGGGAGGAGCCACAGCCTGTCTGTGGTTAAACTAATTGTACATCTGCTGGGAAAACTGAGCAAAAGCTGCTCAGGCCATCCCTCTGCCCCCTTCCCCCCTCCCCCTTTCTTTTTTTATTTTTTTATTTCAAGAGTTTAGAAAGTGACTAAGCTAAAAGCAACAGTAGCTGGAAGGGGTGAGTCAATCGCTTTCCGTACCTGGCCCTTGAAAAGTGGAGCAATTGAGCAGAGAGGCCCTGGATGATAAAACCCTGTCAGAGAGCTGCTCAGGCCAGGCTGGGCTCTCGGCTGGAGGCTGGGCCAACCCCATTAGTCCAGTCAGTGGGGAATTTAAATATCACATTCAAAGCTGGGAACAAGCATCAAAAGGATAGCAAAAGTTTGGTTTGTGAGGCAGATTACAGCAAAAACACTTCTGACACCAGGCTTGAAATTGCCAGGACCACAGAAACAGTTACTGGTAAACCAGTACAGGAGATAAGAGCAGAGACAAAGCCATCTAGCCAAGGGTGTCATCTGATCTGAGACAAAGGTCCTGAAGCTCCTTGCTGGGCAGAGATAACACCCAGCAAAAGCCCAGTCCAGATTCCCAAATGCATGCCATGCTTTTGTCTAAGCAAGGATAGCATGAAGGGAGAAGAGGGGGGTGAAGAGGGCATTGTTAGCCTCCAGAGAAGGAGATCCCTCCTATTGTCTCCTCTTCCCACAGGATTTGCCAAGAAGACTTTCATCTCCTACTCGGTCACCTTTGGGGACAGCTTCCGACAAGGCAAGGTCGTGGGCATAGACCCTGAGAGGCAACAAGTCGTGCTCAGTGATAGGGAGGTGGGTGTTGAAATGACCTGGCTGCCTTATGGCATCGCCTGCTAGTGCAGGGAGCCAGCTTTCACCAGGCTGTGTTCCATCCTCCTGAAAGAACTTGGCACCTTTCTCTGCATGGCCCCATCTCTTCCAGCCGAGCTAAGTGGCCTTCAGCTGTGCTGGAATGTGGGTGTGCAGTAAACAGCCAACCCTGTCTCCTGCTCAGTTGAGCTTTTATTCTTAGAGCTGGATTTAGAGCTCAACAATTAAACCTGGGGCTCAGATCCTTATTTAACTACAGGAAGAGCCAAGAGCAGCAGCATCAATCACTCTTTTCAGGCAGAGCATCTCATCTCTGTTCAGGAGAGAGTGGAGGAGAAAATATTGGGTTATTCCCTGTAAATTTAGGGTCATTTCTTTAAAGCTCTCAAGTCACTGGAACAGTGCTTAGCTCAGACCTTGACGAAGTTACTTGGTGTGACCTGGACCAAGTCTCTTCTGAAAGTCACTTCCTGACAGTGACAAGTACTTTTCTGCTTACCAGCAAGGGATGGAGATGAGGGAATGAGTGACCAATACCTAGGAGGCAACCACTGTGTTCTAGGCTCTAGGCTCTTTTTTTTAAGAGGTCTAATATCCCATTCTACTTTCTGCCCCCCCAGGAGCTTCACTACTCCCATCTCATTCTTGCAACAGGCAGTGATGGGCCATTCCCTGGGAAGTTCAACCAAGTCATTGACATGGAAAGTGCCATCCAGACCTATGAAGACATGGTTGAAGAGGTGAGGAACCAACTCTTAGGAAGCTCAGCCTCCCTGTCCCAGATACCATTGTGGCTATCTGGAGCCAGCTGTGTCTAGGAGAAAGGGACACAGGGAGCAGCCAGGATAAGGAGCTCATCATGGCTTCTCTAGCACAAGGAGAAACCTAAAATGCTCAACAGTGTTACAGGGTAGGCAGGAAGAGTGCACAAGGTGCTCCTGTCTCATTGCCTCTTAATGAACAAAGAGGTTTATTGCTGTTGGGCTGTGCTGTGTCCCAGGATGTTAATGGAGTGGCTGAAGGCATCTGGCTTCCTGTCCTTTGCAGTTCTCTTGTAACAGAAATTTTCTCTTGAAGATTAAGAAATCTCAGCGCATCCTGGTAGTGGGAGGTGGTGCTGCTGGAGTGGAGATGGCTGCTGAGATCAAAACAGAGTTCCCGGACAAAGAGGTAGGAGCATCTTCATCACAATTAACTTCATCCTAGACTTCCATGGCTTCCTAGACTGTTCCCTGAAGGTGCTGCTGGAGGTGCTTGAGATGACTGCACATCTGTCTGCTGAGCCTGTAGCCAGCCACCAGCAAGGCCTGTGGCACTAGGTGCCCCTTCCTGTCTTGTTCTTGTAGGCATCAATTAGTGTGGAGGGAGGCCAGCTATAGCTGCTCCTACCTTGCACGTAGTGAGTCCTCTTCTGTTCCTGAGTCCCCATTTGCTGTTTTGTCCCCAACAGGTCACCCTCATTCACTCAAAAACTGCACTGGCTGATGTGGAGCTGCTAGCCAGTGTCCGTCAGGAGGTGAAAGAGATTCTCCTCAGGAAAGGAGTCCGGCTTCTCTTAAGTATGTCCTTAACAATGCCTGTGAACACCTACAAGCTGCTCTTCCTTTAGCCAAAGCATTTCCTGATGTCCTCTTTCTGACTTTTTTGGTTACACATGGCTCCCTTGAATTCCTGTTTCTCTGGGTTAGCTGGAAACCACAGCCTAGCAAAGGTTTGCGACCCAGGGCTCTCTATTGCAACAGGTGAGAAGGTCAGCGACGTGGAAAACCTCAGGCCAAACCAGTTCCAGAAAGACACGGTAGTAAGGACAGAGAAGGGCACTGAGGTGGTTGTTGACATGGTGGTGCTGTGCACGGGGATAAAGATTAACTCTTCTGCATATGCTGCTGCATTTGGTAAGTGAAAAAACCCAAACTGTGGGGTGGGGAGGAGGAACACAGTTCTTCAGTCTGGTGCCTGAGGGGTGTGAGGTGGGAAATGGACCCTGTACAACCTGTGGGGGTGATTCTACCAAAGTACCAAAAGATGATGCATTGCACGAGACTGCAGTGATTAACTACAGCAAGGCAAAAAGCATCTCTTCCCTGATACATAGAAAAGAAGGTTAAAAATCCCTCACTTTGTGTCAATTACAGCAGCAGCATTTTGGGGTCTCAGGCCACAACAAGCAACACAAAGCTGCTTCTAAAAACTTGCTGTTTGGCAAAACAGGTGACAAAATGGCAAGTAATGGTGCTTTGAAAGTTAACAAGCACCTCCAGCTGGAAGGTTACGAGAACATCTATGCCATTGGGGACTGTGCAGATCTCAGAGAGCCCAAGATGGCCTACCATGCTGGGCTCCACGCCAACATCGCGGTGACAAATATCATCAACAGCCTGACACAGAAGCCTCTCAAAACCTACGAGCCAGGTAAGGTCAGCTCCTAGCACCTGGCCTTAGGTGTTGGGCTGCTTTTGTGCAAGGAACAGCTGTCTCACTCTTATGGGACTCTGAACTCACTGAATTCACTGTGAAGGAACTCTCAACTGGGGTTATGTCAGCTTATACTTTGCATTAGTCCTTGCCAAAGACACAATGTAGATATTAATTACCTGGGTCAGTCTACCACACAACATGTCCTTTCTTCACTAAAGTCTTGATAAATCTACTGGTGGGAGTCTGCTATTCATCAAACTTGTTTTCTTTTCTTAAAATCACTCACTGTCCAATTAAATCTCAGGAGTAAGAAGACTTCCCTTTTCCTTCTTTCTCCCCTTAAACAACAAACATAAATTGAACAATCTGGTCCCAAAAATCTAGCTGGGTAATGGGTCTTCTTCTTCATGAGCAATGATGTAAACACTTACCAGAACTATGTTGAAAGCTGTTCTATTTGGGTGCGGGGGAGCTGGACAACAGTTGCTTCACTTACACCTCTCTATCTTCTTTGCAGGGTCACTAACATTCCTGCTTTCCATGGGCAGGAATGATGGTGTGGGCCAGGTGAATGGTTATTATGTGGGACATCTCCTGGTGACCATTGCCAAGAGCAGGGATCTGTTCATCTCCAAGAGCTGGAAGACGATGGGACAGACGATGCCCTCTTAAGGGGGCACCAGTAACAATCCAGCAAGGAGCAGATCAGCTGGCAGAGGGTGCACTTCTATTGCTTGGACTGACTGCTATTGTCCTCTGCAGCACCTCCTCAAGCCACCTGTCACCATGACACATAAAAGGGGTGCCTGCCTTGCTGTGCAGGGGAAGGAGGCACTTCCCAAATGAACTGCACACAAGTTCCCATGAGAAAAACCATGGGAAGAAATGTTTCTTTTACTCCCCCCACTGAGAGAGCTCTGAGCAACAAGCTTGACTTACCTTGATATGTAACAATAAACACCGTGGTTTTCTGAATCTCTGTGGTTTGTTTGTTATGTGTTGTTTTTTTCATTTTTTTTTCCCCTGACTTTCTCTATTCTTGCTCTTCTAAGCTGGACCTGCTTCTTACAGATCTGGCATCTGCTCTGCAGCTTGCAGGGAGAATGGCTCACAGTGCTGCCAAGGTAATGCCTGTCTAAAACCTAGAAGGGGATATGGTAAGCCTGGAATTCAACAGAATATAATGCAGCTTTGTGTCAAAATCTCCTCAGCAGCTTTAATTTCGTCACTTATGGCACCAAACTTCAGCCAGAAAAGCTGTTGGTTGTGATACACAAGTACTTAATTACAGATGCTGCTGCTTTTTTTTTGTTTGTTTGCCTTTTTTTTTTCTTTTTAGGGTGAGAAATCCCCAGAGCAAAATTAGGGTTTATAATAATAACCACACTTGACACATCTTTCTCTTTTTTTCTTATAAAACAAACAAAATCACCATGAAATATTCTCAGTAATTACAGAGGTTATTGTGAGTTAAAAGCAAAACAGAAGCTCCTCATGCATCACTTCTAAAACCCCTTTCACCTCTCTGTGGGTGGAAGGCAGAAGTTTACCATCTACCCTCAAAGGAGGGGAAAAAGGAGCAGAACATTTTTAAGAGCTTTTCTCAAAGTGGGGTGTGTGTGTGTGTGTGTGCATGTGTGTGAAGAAATCACTACAAATCTAAAATGAGGTTACTCTTTAAAAACTTCTAAACTAAAGTTACAAAGGACATTAAACTCCTGAAGCCAGATGATAACTCAATTGCTCAAGGTGATAAAAATGGCATGAAGAAATCAGACTAAACCCCTCTCATCTCTAATCACAGCTCTCGATCAAGTCACAACACGTCACACTATTACCACTCCCCCTCATCATCACATTGAAAAAATAAAA
The DNA here is from genome assembly GCA_013397245.1 of Thryothorus ludovicianus. NCBI lineage: Eukaryota > Metazoa > Chordata > Aves > Passeriformes > Certhiidae > Thryothorus > Thryothorus ludovicianus. The sequence goes on along the minus strand of VZTB01017970.1, from coordinate 350,221 downwards.
CCCACCTCTAATGCTTTTAATGCTACTCAAGTTTGTTGAAAAATAAAGTTTCATTTGGCTGCCGTTGCTACTTAGTGTCTAGCTTGGCCATTTCTTGCACATAGATGCCAATGCTTTCACTGTCGAAGAGCAGAAAGTAAATGTTCTTCAAAGAGGAGGAGCTGCTGCCGTCGAAATGGGTGGAAATAGCTCTGAGGGTCACCTGGGCTGCCGTCTGTTTTGGGAAGCAGTTTCTGTGTGGTCAGGGAAGAAAAGAGAGCAGGTGAGCATTGGGCAGTGATGCTGAGAGAAGCCAGCCAGAGCTGGTCCAGCCACAGGCTGTTGAGATAGTGCCAGCTGCAGTCTGGCAAATCCCAAGGTTTTGATAGCAATATTCACCTGCTGCTGAATTCAGTTTCCTTGCTGGCATAGCTGCTGTTTTCATCTGCCTCTACTTCGTATGACCACACAATTATTTTTAATGCTTGCCCTTAAACTTTTTTGCCATGCTGGGCAGGCTAAAAATTTCAAAGGATGATTTATTTTTTTTAGCTGAAAACTGATAAAACACAAACCCAAAACATCACCTACTTAGCTGATTCCTCACTCTATCATTAAAATACTTTGCTTGGGTGGGATTCCTGTGAAAATAATTGAAATTACAACTCCAAGCCAAATTAGGGTTGAGATGCATTCATTCATTCCTCTTGAAGGTAATATCTTCTAACCTACAATCATATTGTATGTCCCCACCAGTTATGTCCCATAAAAAAAGATCTGGCACAACTGAAGTATCCCATCTATTGCAATATCACATCAGTTACTGTAAATAGTGCCTAAGATGGAACAGAGAAAAATAAACATTCACAGAACTGATACACATTGTAATTATTTATCTACCCACTAAACCAGCATTTCGTGTGCAGACACGTAGGTAAAATGACAGCAAAACCAGGAAGTCATATTTGAAAAACTGCCCTTTTTTTCAGGAAATTTTGAGGTCCTTTGATAAATGAAGGGTAAACCAGCAGCACCTGGTAAGACTCTCTTTTTCAGTTAGGAGGAGTAAAATGGAACAAAGCAGCAGAAGGATCTGCACTAAGACTAATGGTCCAAGAATGGATTATTCTGATTCTATGCTCTTACAAGACATGAAGTCTAGGAACTATTTCTATTGGCATGAAAAGCTATAGTTAGTTTTTATATTAAAGACTGTTAAAACATTTTGCTTTGACTGAAAATAATAAACAAAAATATCTGTATATTAAAAAATTATTAAAAGTTGCACTGCCCCTATATTTATTATTTTGTCACGATCCATAACAGTCTATTTTGTATCTGTGTAAAAATGGCATTTTCACCTTCTGTGTATTCAGTGATGTGTGGTGATTTCACTGATCAAATGCAGTTTTACTTTCATTTTATTCACTGTCAGGGCTGTACTATGTACTCAACTCTTTGGGCACTACTACCAAAATCAGTAGATACATTTCAAAATAAATATAAGCACGTGACCTCTAACACAAAATAACTACTGCAGTTAGCAGAGCTTGTGTAAGATTTCTTGTCATCAGAGACCCACAAACTTGATTCAAAAAGAAATTTGAAAAGAAAGGGAAAAAAAAGAAAAAGATAAATACTTCAGATTTCTCAGTCAAGCACATTCTACTTGCTACTTATTGAGAAAGAAATGTGTGGGTTCACATTTGGTTTAGTAGTTTTCCCTTCTGAAAGCAGAACTACATTTGAGAAAGAGATTTTCTTCTGAAAGAAAAGTTTTGTGTGACAAGTCTTTTAAATATCTCTTATCAGAAGGGCTTAAGTGAACACCCTACATCCACAGGGGCAGCATCACTGTTACCTGCCTTCAATATTATGCTGGTATAATCTTATTAGTACAAATGCAGGTTTAATAAGACTCCCCACAGCAGAATGAAGGGACACAAAACCCGAGGTGGTGCAGAGGAATGAAAATGACTGCCTGGCAATCAAAAACACAGCAAGCCCACTCAGCTCTCCTGTGGATTGGCTAATTTCTGTTTACAAAGGCTCTCTGGCAGTTTCGTGCCAACACTGCACTTCAGGCTGGATTCCTCTGGAGCAGCTCTGTGTCAGATGGCAGCAGCAGAGGCAGGGTCACAGAGCAGAGGGCACCTCTCTGTCACAGCAGCAGCTCTGACAGCCAATTCCACCTCTGCTACCTGACACAGGGAGTCCTACCTGCCGCTGGGAAATGGGGGGAAAGCCACAGACTTCAACTTCTTGTCTTCTGCAGCTGTTAAGCAGTTCTTGACAGTCTCCTCGAGCTGCTCTTCACACTTGTCCGAGCCCCACTGTGGGATGTGACAGTGGATGACAAACTTTGCTGCTAGGCCGCTAGACTGAGTGAGTGCAGCTAACACAAATGAAAATATAACATTTAGTTTGGAATAGAAACCACCCTGCAACGACCTCTCAACCCAACGTACCTTCTTAATTACATCAACCTCTCCAAAGAAATACATTTGGGATTAAAATACACCACAAGGGCTTGCTTGCAATCATAACCTGCCTCATCGTTCCTTTTGTGATCAATTGTTATTTCTTTGGAGACCAAAGAACCCAGGGCTCATTTGGTTAGCACGGAGCTACTCAATAATGGCTTTTAGTTCTCTCATTCAGCACGGCCTCTGGGTTTGTTTCATGCAAAGCACAAGGATCTTGCCCTAAACACAGTATCAGTAATCCCCACAGACATTTCTGCAATGCTGTCACTGAGTGCTTCACACAAATATCCTGCACCATCTTCATCTTTACAACTCCAGAGTGTTGGGGAGTAATATTTAGACCCACTTCACAGCTGGGTCATTTCAGACAAGGACATGAAAGTTGAAGTTTTTTGTTGAAAGTCCCCACCAGTTATGTCCAATTAGGAATCTCAGATTAATTTTTCAGAAAGTGTAATATTTCTCCAGGACCTGCAGAGCTTACAGCACACCATCAATTTTCTTTTTTTGCAACTGTCGCCATCAGCATTACTGAAAGTCTGGATGTCTTGGTAATCTCAAGTTAAACACTCTGAAATCAGCTCTGCAGGATGGAATTAGCCCAAGGATGAAAATCCTGGATGAATTCACTTGTTCTCCATCAAAGACAAATTCTTTTGCAGGCCCAGAGGAATTATGTGCTACTTAAATTTTAATCAGCTGTCTTAATAGTATAAAAGGAGTCTATCTTCTAGTTAGGTAGTGATGTTGACAGAGAAAAGTAGTTTACTTTGATTTTACAGCATATAAATTTGATTTGATATGAAAGTGAAGTGAATTATCTTATATAAAAGTTTCTCTATTATTTCAGATGATAAAACTAGGATAAAACTCAATTAGGAATTTTCAAAAACCAGACTATTTAAAGCATTTATTTTTTGGGGTATAGAGATACTAAGCCAAATAAGGCATATTGTAACTTTTCTCCATCTGTCTTCCAGGCACCTTCAATTGGTTTAATCTGTCCACAAAGGAAGCACAATCTCTCAGGTCCTAAACTATTCTCTGCCACAAACGTGTTAACCCTTGAAGGGAGCTCTTCTAATAAAGTAGTGCAGTGCCTGAGCAATTGCTCTTCAAAAAAAGTGTGCCAGTTCTGCAGATCATATAACCTCTTCTCTGTGCTCAAAGTAAGGTAATTATTTGGATTGTATACACTTATCAAATATACATAAAGGAGAAAAATTTATGAAGTATCACTAATTTTTCCTGTGTCTCATGTTAGGCTGAGAGCTGTTTCTAAATCTCACTAAGGCTGCAGCACAAACAGGGCAGGAAAGATGGCAGGAAAGATTTCCTTAATTTTTGGACTCCCATGGACAGAAATTGTCTAAGACAAATTGATCAGTCTAAAGATAGAATGTGCACAGCACACAGGTATCCTATTCCTTTTTTCCCTCTCAGCAGGCTGCCCATATCAGTAATAGTTTTGGGGAAACACATCACATAAGCAAAAACATACAACAACAGGAACAGATCAGAATGTGCAGAGAAGAGAACATATAAAATGAGCTGTGTCCAAAAGAGAGCAGAGTATCCTTTTTACCTTCAGCAACTTCCAAAGGTCCTTGGGACTTGCGAAGCTCTTTCACTGTTTCCAAGAACTCTTTTCCTCCAGCCTTTTCCAGTGCCTTGCCTGCAAGGACACAGAGCAAAAGGCCTTGGCTTCAGAGTATCAGTGTGGAAAAACAAGTCTACAATATTTAAAAGAACACTGTACACACACTATCCTGTCTCCCTCTATCAGCAGCAGCTGATTTTTATGTTTACCATTCTACCTTGCCACAGATAAAGTTTACTTGTGGAGTGGGATTTTCAGGACTCAGGCTTTCAGCCTCCAAAATGAACCCAACATTCAAACCCTACCACTTACTGACACAAACACAGCTGGGATGCCAGTGAAGGTCTTGATGACTGAAAAACAATGATCCAAAAGCTTGCTGCCAGATTCCTTGGCCCCTATGTGACTGTCTGAAGAGCTTTTTACCTTCCTCCCACTTAAATTTCCATATTTGTAATAACAGTATTTCCTTATTTCACATGAGCAGTATAAGGCTTTGTACGTGAGTATTTCTAAATTATGTACATCCTACAATGAAAGTCATAGTTACAAGTGTTATTAATATATAACTCTGCAATGCAATTTTCAGATGCAATTGTAAAAATAAGTCAATAAACACCTCAATAATAATTATTTACACCTTTGCTGCTCACGTGCTTCAACAAATTATCTGTGTTTTGCTTGTCATTAAAAGAAAACAAATGAGTGTTTTGCCTGTTACACCTAGTCAGATCCAGCCTGATTTTCAGAAGCTGTAAGTGATATTTTATGGGCTGGGGTAGATTTGGATGAGACAGGATGGGATCTCAGCCAGTAGACCAGCTACTGTTCCAGCTCTACATGTGTTTCTTCTGCATGTGCAGAGCCTCACCTATTTCCTCCTTGAGGTCTATTTCAGCAGTTGTAGGGTGAACGATGCCTTCTACTTTCATGGAGCCGATATGGCTGATGTCACTCTGTGTCAGAGAAAGCTGAAAAATAACAATGAAGAGGGAGAGAAAAAAGAAATAGTAATCTGAGTACAAAGTCATTTTCATATCAAAAAGCTGAAGTGAAAGAAGGCTAGATTCAATCTTTAAGAGACCAGTTATTTCATTCTGTTCAGTACGTGTGATTCAGACCCTTAACTTTTAATTAATTAATTTGCACACCACTCAGATTATTTGGTGATATGCCCACGACTTGGGAGCTTGCTCCAGAGGAAGTTATTGCCAGAAAACAAAGGTTCTGACATCACAATTTGAAGAAAAGGCTGATTTTGAAAATGCTTTGGTTTAAGAGACAAGCATCCTTCCCTTCATGCTAAGCCCCAACCTGTTATTGCTCTTTATTACCTTTTGTCCTGGCACAAGGCTCTTGGAGGACAAGATAGTAAAACCATCCCCAGGTCCATCTTCAGTTGTTGAATTTGAAGCTCCTTCTTTTTCATTGTCCTTTTGTTTGTTCTATTTGACGAGAGAAAAAAAAGCAAGACTTTTCAAAGAAAACAAAATAATCAACATCGACATCGAACAATCAGCATTGTTCAATAATGGAGAGATTTAATAACTTACTACAAATCTTATCTTCTCAGATCAATACATTACTCATAGCCCTGTAATCTCCTAAGATTATGTAACAAGAGAGGTCTGCACTGTTTATATAATGGTAAATCAGAGGTTCATCTGAGGCATTACATACTTTTGTAGTCACATTCAGAGGCAGGGCACCCACACCCATCTGTAGATTTACTGACAATTAAGGTTGTATTTATATGGGTGGGCATGTGTTAGTTTATTTTTGTTGCCAACAGAGCAGAACCTCACATTAAATCAAACTTAGTCACTTAGTAACCCAGTCAAATGCTCCAATTTGAAGAAAAAACAACATTATGATCTGAAAAACAAATGTTTAGTTGTTAAATGACAAAGCCACCTTATAGTTTACCTCCAGGAGCTGCAAACCTGCCAGTCCTAGAGGGCTGAGAGAGCATCTCCTCACACCACTCAATATTTGCTTTAAGGTATGTCAAGAAGCTACCACCTCCTAACAAGTCCAAACTCTGCATGTGCATAATNTACCCAGTGAAAAACTCAGCAGTGTTTCAAGGTGCATGCTCAGGAATGAAAAACCAAGAGCATTGATCTGGGTTACTGCTTTACCAAATTAATCCCTTTTGGATAGTGACAGAGGATGGGCAACCCAAAGGGAAAGTGCAGTGGTCAAGTTCTGATTGATTTATTCTTCTTTTTAAAATCACTAACAACAGCACAGCTAAAAACATATGAAATGAAGAGTTTGTCACAATGACATTGATGTTTCTTGTCAAGACAAATTCTCTGTACAGTAAAAAATCTTTAACAGCAACCCAGTAACTGTTCAAGGTTGAAGGCATAACACCTCTGGTAGAAAACATTCTAGAACACAGCTTCCTTTATTTTAAAAGGGTTCACTGCCATAGAGTTAGTGTGGAGGTAAGAGATTCTACACAATTATCAAGAAAATATTGCAGAGGGTGACAAAGAATCTCTACCTGCCCCGTGCTTACCTTTTTGGACGTCCGGGCCTTGGTAGACTTTGCTTTCTTCCCACTCTTTTTGCTCACCATGGATTTCCTCCCCTTCTTCTCAGGAGCAGGGGAAAGGATGGTCTCAGATTTGCCTTTGGCACCCCGTTTCTTGGCTAGAAGCTCAGGCTGAATTCTGGGCAGGACACCTCCACTTGCAATAGTCACACCTTTGAGCAACTGCAAGGAGAAGCAGTGTATGGAAGCATATTACAGATCCTCTTAGTCTGCACCACCAGAAAACAACTAGGGAGAAAATCCTCAATAACAAGGAACTTGGCAGGTGACAGCAAAGTCAGCCAGCACATCCTGGAGAATTCTGTTGCTGTACAATGATTCCTCCCCCCTTCCAAACCTGTCCTTGGTGACTCACGAGCAGTGAATAAGGATAAAAGAAGAAGAAGAGTATCTGTGGGCTACTTAAAAAAAGGACTGCACCCCAGGCCTGCTCAGAGGAGGATTGGATGCAGAGCTCTTTGGCAGGGAAACAGATGCAGTGAAAGCAAGGAAAAGCTCCAAGGACCTGCTTGGCAGAGGCAAACAACAGGAATGGGCTGTGATACCATCTAGAGGACAAAGTCTGGCTAATTCCTAAGAGACAACACTGAATCTAGATCCCAGTTCACAGGTCACTGTCCAGAAACACAGAGCTGGAAAAAGGGCTGGTAGTGTTAGCATACTTTCTCTTCTGGCCTGTTTTGAATTTTTATTCCACTTGACTGGAAACAGAGCCACATGACTTCATGGGCACTACATTTTCATTATTTAAAGCAGTCATATTAAGTGCAAGAGTATTCAAAGCATGACTGACATCATCCAGCTTCATCCAGAGGAGATACTCTGATGCTGACTGAACCTTTTCAGCAGCCCTGAACAGCACAATCTGCAGTCCATGCTGTGATCTCTGTCCTCACTCAACAAGTTTAGCAGAAGTGATCCCACAAGTGAACCCAGGAGCCAGAGTGCTGAAAACCACAGTTTGGGCAAACAGACAGGGAGGCAGCAATAGCAGAGAGTGAGCCAGATTCCAACACAACATGGGCCTCACAGCCAGTAAAATAGAAAACACACATTTCTACAGCTCTTGGGAAAAGGCCTTGCACATTTTCTCTAGTATTGAATGTCCCTGAGGATCAAGTGAAGCATTAAGACTACTTGTTTCAACAGGACTCATAGGCTAAGAAGAACCAAAGAGCTAAGATGAGGTATCTCAGAATCTTTGCTTTTTGTTTGCTTTTATTTAAGAGGGCACAATCTTCTGCTCCAGTAACTGTGATCTCATTCATGTCTCAGACTCAGCTGTTTCTACCTTCCCTGCTAGCAGCTTCACTCAAGCCACAGCACACAATTCCTGCAACAAAATGTAAACAGGCACCTGATTGAGTTCCTCATCATTTGCAACTGCCAGGAGGATGTGTCTGGGGGCAATCCTTCCTTTCTTGTTGTCCCGTGCTGCATTTCCTGCCAACTCCAGGATTTCGGCTGTAACACATCAAGATAAAGCCAAGTAACAAAAATGCAGCTTAGGTACATGCTGTAAAGACATTTTACACTGCTTCTCAATATCCATTTACCTTTTCAGGGATTCTTCCAGATTTAAAGGGTTCTTGCTACAGAAAGGCAGAAACCATTTAAATAAACTCATTTGTCCCTCCTAATTCCCTAAAGGAAAAAATATGCTAAGCTTGGTTCATGTAATTTCTTTTAAGAGTCCCAAGTCAGAATTCTCTTTCAAAGAGGCAAAAAATACCCCTAAAAACGTACATCAGCACTCCAAAAATTATCAGCAGCCCTGTGACAACAGAATAGTTGAGCATGCAGTGAAAACCCCAACCTAGAACAGACAGCTCTGACAAACAGCAAGGATTCTCAGGACCAGGGAAGATGAAGACTGAGGTGCATTTGAAGAAATACTTGGAAAGCCAACACACTAGCCAGGCACTGCTGGAATTCTGCATTAAAGGGCACTGAAAATCTGTGCAAAGCTTCATTTCAGAACAAGATATGAAAGGTTTGACTCAGATGCAAGCAGAGACAATGTGAGAGCTTCAATGCATGAAATATTGATAGAAGGGTCCTTCTCCATCTCTGGGAACAGGAGGTCACTTCAAAGGTAGTTTCTCTAAATTAACAGTAACATTTATACTGTAACCAAAGTCTCTGAGCTTTTCCTAATTATTACAGAAATACAGACACATCTTCCTAAGTTTATTTGGACTGTAGCAATCAGTATAGTTCATTAACTTAGATAGTTTGGCCTCTACTCAGAAGTTATTTCTCAAATAAGAACTCTACTGAAACACTGAGAAGGAAGGAGAAAGGATTTTTTTTCCCTCCAATCACTGATAAAAATCATATTCATACTTTGTTTCATTTTAAAAATATACTGTCTCCTTGTCATCTGGGTTTTGGATTTGCATTTGTCAGTAACAGGAATATGGAAATTACAACCAATCAGTATCCTGTTGATAAATTATTGTCTAAATGGCATCCTACTCCTTTTTACAGACTACAGAAGGAACTATAACTATTATGAAAAGAAGGATTTTTGTGAAAAATCTAGTGGAAATGTACATAATGTTTGGCTAAAATCCAAATGATTTCAACATGAGGCCTAGGTCTGGCTTATGGGAAAAATACAAGCTTTCAACTCCACTCAGTTAGAATAACAATAGTACAAACTTGTCTTCCAGCCTTCACTACTATGCAGCATACATATTTAACTGAATGTTGGAAATGTAAAAGCCTTTTTTTTAAATTTATATGCATATTCACAGTGAATTGTAAAAGTTAGGGCAGGAACCTCTCAGCTCTAGCATTTCCTAGACTGTCTTGGATTTTAAAGGAGGAAACTGAAAAGAGATCCTGCATAATCCAGCTGTATTCACCCCCATGGGGCTGGAAGTGTCAGACCCTCTCCCAGACCTCTGCCAGCAGAATTAACACAGCAGCAGACAGCAGGAACAGATTCCATCCATTGTGCAGACCAGCAGAGAGCAAGAAAAGAGACCCAGGCTCCTCCAGTAGGTTTTGCAGATGTGTGCTGACAGCAGAGGAAAATTGCATCAGGGAAAAAAAAAAAAAATCCAAAATCCAACACATACTTACCTGTCTGGGAACTGAAGTTCTGTCAGGTGTGCCAACAACAGGCACATCCTGCTACCTGTGTGCTCACCCCACTGCCCCAGGTTTGGGTCCTTTGGCCAGCAGCATCCTGATGGTGCACTCTTAGTCCTCTGCCTAATGTTAAGAGCAAAAAAGGCAGAACACTCAAATGCCAGCCATCCATCACAGGACACTGGGAAGAAGGGAATCCAAGGCAGAGGTGATGCATGGCAGACTGTGGAACATGTACATGACTTACCAAAGGATGCCAAACATTTGCTTAGGTAAATGGTTGCCTTACCTCCTTCTAATGAAGGTTTCTATGCATATTTTTTCTAATGGTGGAGGTAGGGGCTCACAATCTTAAAAATATAAAATGGCATTTACAAAATATGATATCAAAACTGGAGGCTTCAGCTATCAAATACCCTGCTGACAATAACAGATGCCTAAAGAAACTGCTTTACATTTCAAGTAGAAACATCTTAACAGTTGAGGTCACCTAAATGCTAAAAAGACTAGTCTGATAATACAGGCCATATAATAAAGTCCTGTACTGTAACAAGTCCTCTTGGAATTGAGCATTTCAATATTCTCAGCCATAAATTGGTTTTACTTTCTGTGCTCTAAGCACAGGCATTAAGAATAACATTGAAATCTCAAATAATACTGCTCCCTGCAAGAGTCAAAATCCACAAAGATGCCTCCACATCAGAAGTTTAACTTCAAATCCAGGCACCTTCAGAAGAACACAACTCTCTTCCAGCAGAGACAAGCTGCAGCCCAGCTATGATGTGAATGGGATTACACCCTCTCATCCTGTGACAAACAGGGGAAAAGAGGTTTCTTTAGCTGATCTGAAATGCCTGGGAACTAAAGCATCCTAGCCAGGCCAAAGGTTTTTGTTCAGCTGAGCTTGTGGGAAGGTGGACTGCTAAGAAAGGCCTATGAGAATTACTGACAGCAAATTGGAAAGATTTCATACAGGTTGTCCTGTTTTCCATCTCCCCTTCAGAATAAATTGTGTCAGCTCCTATTACACTACCACATAAAAATCTACCAGTGATACCTTTACTCGGTAAAATCTATTGGTGATGGAGTCCTCCATTTGCAGGTGGAAAACTATCTGCTGGATTTGTCTCTGCATGGCAGGTGAGCACAACAGGCAGAAGAGTATTCCAGATGATTCCTGTGAAGGAGGAAGCTTTTGCTGGCTTCTGTTAAGTTCTCTAACCAGCACAACCTGACATGACTTGTGCTTCCTCATCAAGGGGCTTCTGTATTCTCTGCCTGCTTTTTGGGAAGATGCCCTGCATTTGTTATGCAGTTGATGTTGATTTAGGTAGTTGTGCCTGCAGTCAGCTCTGTGCACACTCAGAGCATGAGTTTGTTGCAAAATCCATCAATCAGATGGGACTCAGACCAATTTTTCACAGAATTTTAACTCCGAAGCCAATGGAACTCAACCTTGTTTCAGCAAACACAACCTTCTGGATAGGAATTAAGCTGCAGTTTTACTATATGATTTTCAAGCCTAAAATGTAAAACAGCACAGAGAGATTAAAAAGAAAGGTTTAGAACAGTGAGGAGACCTTCACATTAGCTGATCAGCTGAGGTAAAACTACCTCTTCCTGAGATTCCACTGCCTCTACACTGTGGTGATTGCTGGCATTTTAATGATGGGGGTGATAAGGCAAAGTGCAGATTTGGGGGTGATGATGACTGTGAGGTGCTGCCATGATCAATCTTGCTTACAAAGGAAAAAACCAGGGGTCTAGTATCTCCTGACACAGAACACATAACAAAGCCAAGTAGATCTATTGGTGATGGAAACTGGCCCAGATTTATGGATTTTACTAAGAATGCCCCAGATGCACCCACTGGATGATGCCAGTCACAAGGCTCTGTGCTCTGGGGCAGCACAGATACAGGCCAGCAGCAGCTCATGCAGGACTGCTCACTCACAGAGCTCTGCTGGTCCATGCTGGACCCTGGAAGAATGCAGGCACTCAGGTGGTTCTGGTCCTGTTTGACCCTCCCAGCCTCATCGACCTTGCCTCTATTCCAGCCATGACTTGCTCCTTTCCCTTGGCAATCCACACCAAGATTTCCATCTCAGCAGCCTTTTCTGGATAGTCACCATTTGTTCTGCCTATTCAGGATCAACATTTCTGCTCAGGTTCTTCATTACCAGCACCTCCTCCATCCAATCCTTGGACTATTTCCTATTTTTTCAACTTGCTCTCCAGCTTCCTGGCAGGATATTTGGACACTCCTCAACATTTATTTGCCTATTGGTCATCAGTCCAGCTCTCCCCACTAGCCAGACCTATTCCTGTCCCTCTCTCTAACATCAATATTCCTCTTCCATAACCACTGCCTCCTCACAATGTTATGATCTGGGAGCTGAGAGAGGCTGGAAGGTGTTCAGTGAGGACCAAGTCTTCAGAGATTTTAGCTGTTAAAGTTAAAGAAGTCTCTGCTGAGCATGAGCAACCTGTGTTTTATCAAAATTAGAGCCTGGCCAAAGAGAGCAGATTTATCTGAGGTGGCAGAGACCACCCTTTCCCTTTTGTAAAGCATCAAATCTCTGCTCAAACACAGAGAAGCACTCAGGGGTTTAGAGTAGAAGTTTTCATGAAAGTTTTAACAACAAAAAAAAAAAATTCTGCTTCTGTGAAACAGCTAAAAAGTCACAGTCCCTTACTGCCACCCCCCCAGATTTAGCCTGAAGCAGTTTCCCTGCATGCAGCCTTTCATCCTGAGGAACCATCATTTCATAGCTGCAAATCCAGGAGAAAAGAATGGCATTTGTAATAGAAAGATCAGATAATGTTAAGAAAATTTAGCAGTTTGACATACACCTTAGACAACACCCTTGGATAAAACCTATTTTGTTTCTACAGGCTTCCCAAAACCAAAGACTTGATTCACCCATAATATTAGGAATAACTAGATCAGCAGGGTTAGATGTTGCAACACTGTTTTTTTAACTGAACTCTCCACCTTTGTAATATTCCCAAACAAAACCCTGGACAGAGCACAGGAGCTCTGGCTTGCAAAGAACACAATCCACCAGCAATAGATGTTTGCTCAGAAACATTACTCCATTCTATCACAATATATACAGGAGTTCTCTGCTGAACCAAGCAGCTGAAAATAGCATTCTCTTACAATTTCTGTAGGCTCCCAACCTACACCTCCAGCAATCTTCTTGCCTGGTTGACTACACATTCTTTTTTTTTCTAAAGCAAAGTGTAGGCCCACACATAACCTGCTCATATCAGATTAATGATTTAAATTAAATTGCTCTTACTATCCAGGAGCAGAGCCAAGACATACTTCCAGTTCAGGTAAGAGGCAAACAGTGCTGACCACAAGTCAGTCTGCACCACTGAAATGTTGCACATACCAGATGTGCTGCTGACAATTTATTACTGCACCTTGTAAAAACTTCCACTGCTCAAAACAAGCATCTCCAAATGTTTATCCTAGAAATATCTCCCTGTGGAGTAGGAGAAGCAAAAAAGTATTTCTCTCTAGACAGGAGGTCAGCAGAGTCATAATGCATCACATTATGTTATAAAAGTTATTGTGATTTCTTCAACACAGCAATATTGTCATTCCAGCACCAGAAGTAGCCTCAGGGAAAAAAAAAAAACATTGATTCTCATCCTGGAATGTACTGCCAAAAACATGGACATTTTTGCAACATACTATTAGGCCTCATGATTAATTTTAATAGTGAAATTTATTAGCGAGATCTCAGATTTTCTCCACACCTTTGAAAGAAAATAATGCTTTTATTGTCTGGTAGTGAGAGCTTCACGTGTAAAAGAAGACAGCAGTGTTTACATAAAACCTGTTGCATGGACAACCAGGCTCCATGCAAGCTTCTTCATGCCACCTTGGCAACAAATTACACTCCTGAAACACAACTCAACTAATTCCATCCAGGCTGTGACTCCTCACAGATTCTCTAATGCACCTCAGTCTTGATCCGTAACCCCCGAGTAACCTGAACCAGAATCCTCTCTGCACCCTGAGTTCTGACAATTTGCTGAAGTGCTATTTTCCATAATTAAACAAGAAACTCAGCAGGTATGATCACAGGACATTCTGAAATATTTCTGTACAGAATCAAAGTATAGTGTATCACCATGGGATACCTGCCCCTTCCTCAAAGTTCAGTTTCAGAAAGGCAGGAAAAAGAAAACTCAGGGTGTGTGGGAAGATTTAAACCCTGTAACACTTTCTTTATACACTTAGGCAAAGCAAAAGGGTCTTTAAAATTTAAAAAAAACAAACAAATCACCTTTATACTTCATAAAACTTTGACACTGTCCTGCAAGGAGAAATGCAACCAGGAAAAGAGTTTTCTCATTTAAAAAGCACAGAAGCAGTACAAGGTGGGTTTGGGTTTTTTTTCTGCTATTAGTCACATCTGGGTGTTTCAAAAAGCCTAATTAATACCAATTTTCTCTGGGACAGAAACTACACAGACGTGACTCCTCAGTCTACAAAGCAATAAAAATAACACTCCTAGTTAGCAAGCATGCTGCCTGTAAAGGAGAGAATTTCTACCCTCAGCCTCTCCAGAAATCAAATTAACTCCTTTCAGCAGGGGAGGGGCACCTGCAGGGCCTCATTTCCAGGAGCGCTCCGCACGTTCCTACCCCATCCCGTGGCTACCCCTGGCTCCCCCGTGTGTGTGTGAGGGGCACTTCCAGGAGCAGGCTCTTGCTTTACCTGCCAGGTACTCTATGACAGCTGCCATGTACACGGGCGCCCCGACCCCGATCCGGTACTTGTAGGTGCCTTTCTTCAGGTAGCGCATCATCCTCCCCACGGGGAAGATCACCCCGGCCCTGCTCGAGCGCGACAGTTTGGACATTTTCTTCTTCCCGCTCCGCCCCGACATCTTGCAGCCTCGTGCTTCTCAAGTCGCTGCTGGTTCTTGCTCCAAATCTAAAGGCTGCAAGAGAAAAGAGGTAGGATCGATGAGGGATGGCTTCGTGTGCTGCTGCTGTGGTTCCAGAAGGAAAAATCCAAACCTGCCCTCAATGCCCGAGAAAGTGCAGGCATTATTCATTAAAAGCTGGATAATTGGAATATTGTTGGAATATTGCTCTAACTTGGCTTTTGAACTGCACTGTCAGTGCAGCAATATCAGGAGCAAAGAAAACAAACCTTGTTTTCTCCTTTATTTTTCTGGCAACCACAAGGTAACAGATAAACAGCCAACAAGCCCTGGAATCTGCCACCTCCACTCCAAAGCTTGCATGTGGTCACAGTCACATCCCTAGTTCTAACTCTCAGTCAAACAGGGAAAGTTTTAACTCTATTTACAAAAATTGGTTTTAATTACATTTTCATAGCTGCCCTGGAGGCCTAATTATGAGCCTGATTACTCCTCGGAAGCAAACAAAGAGCACGTCTGCCACAGATGATATTTCTGTCAAGGAAGGCACAGTTCCCTCACTCTCAGCACTCATTCACCTCAGTGAAACAAGGAAACAACGAGGGAGACACCGAAAAGCATTAAAATTAATCCAGGTGATACTTCTAAATTTTATCAAATCTTTTCCTTTTTGATATAAAATCAGTAGTGACCTATAAAACCTTGGCATGTCCTTGTGTATCAGCTAGACAATTTTTTTCCTTCTGTGTGCAATGTATTATGTAGGCATGATAAAAAAACTTGGAAAAGATTAAACTAGTAAACCTATCAGACACACACAGGTCAAAATTGGTGCTGCTCATCACTCCACTCCAAATTCCCTGTCAACTGCCAGCCTGGAA
Source organism: Thryothorus ludovicianus (assembly GCA_013397245.1). Lineage (NCBI taxonomy): Eukaryota > Metazoa > Chordata > Aves > Passeriformes > Certhiidae > Thryothorus > Thryothorus ludovicianus. Next base: position 334,703 of record VZTB01017970.1, on the reverse strand, counting down.
TCACGAGTGGTGGTAACAGAGCTCAAAGGGAAGGTGAAAAGAAGTGGGGAGGCACCAGACTGGTCTTTAGGGATGCAAGAGGATGCTGTGAAGGTGGAGAGAGCAAGTGCTCCCTATAGCAGTGACTCCTAGAGAAGCTGCACAGCAAAGCAGAGAGGAGCACTGCACTCAGCCAGACAGGGAGGGAGGCAGCAGAATCTTCTTTCAGGACAACTCAAGGACAATTTGAGAAAGTATTTCAGAAATTAGTCAAGCAGCACTGGATCTGCCTCAGGACTGAAGGCTGGACAAGGTGATCTTCCAAGGTCCCGTCCTCAAAGAAACTTGCAATTTGTGAAAAATTCTTTATAAACTTTCAATTTTGTAACAATAACAACTCTTAAAACGTGTCCTTTTTCAGCTTGTGACAACTGACATCCAAATAATAAACCTAGGCTGGGAATTGGGCTTCTAGCCATCAGAGGAGCCAATTTCTGGAACAGCCTTCTCTTTAGAGCAACAATAACTCAATTAAAAGTGGAACTTAATAAACTAATGCAGCAGGCTACAAACAGGTTCCTGCAATGCTGGCAGGACAGTTGCACTGCCCAAGAGTTCAGTCCAGCACTGAAACCCCTACAGAGAACCATGCTGAAAGAATACACCACCTGTAGCAAAATCATATTAAGCTAACCCCTCATATATTTGTTCCTATAGCATCAAATCCCAGTTGAGCAAAAATCAATGGAAAAAGGCAAACGTCAAGGGATTAGATCCACAGAAAATACCATCGTTGCACTTAATCTCCATGACAAAAAATCAAAACATATTTGTATACAACTAACCACACTGCTCTGGGCCAGGCTGCTACATTATATAATTTTATGTTTAATTACTCACTTTTGGCATGACTGAGCTTTCCACCTCTGCCTATTCCTGTATTTCCCCCTTCTCTCTCACAGAAAGCCTCTGCTGTTATTTACTCCCCTGCTGCCAAGCTAATTTTTGGAATCTCAAAATATTTTCCAAACACACTGCAGGTTATGTTTGCAGAATTTTGTGAGAGCCTGAGTACAAGGTGTTTCAAAACTCTGCTAACACTGTCTCTGCGTTGCTATGTACGTGGACCACGGTGCACTGAGAGCAGCAAACACAACAGTGCACTCTTGTCTTGTTTTGACTTCTACAGGAGGCAATTCTTGGCAAAAAGACAAGCTCTGGCATAGTCACATCAGGACCTGGACAAAGAAAAACGCTGAGAAAACTCCTGTGGACCTGGGCAAAGAAATCCCACAGAAGAGGGATCTGGTTTCCCTGCAGGAAGAGGCTCATGAGCCCAGCCCTTCCCCACTCCCCTGAACTGTAACCAAGAGGTAAAGAGCTACAAGCCGAGCACTGCTGTCCTAATTGCTCTCTTCTGATGACACAACCAAGCCTCAAGGGCTTATCAGTTGAAAAGTCTACCCACACTCATTCCCTTCCTGCCAGCTGATTCATCATCTCTACGTTGCTCCTCATGAAGTGCAGCCTTCATTTAAAAATAAACCTGTGCCACTCATGCTAGGTCCGTCCTCACTGAGCTACAAGGGCTGTGTCTATATCTGGCTGCCATGACATCAGGCTTAGGCAATTTAAAGCAATTATTTTCCCCATCCCTTAACTGGTCACAGCACACTCCCACTCTGCCGTGACTCCAACATCCCCGTGTTGCTACGGGGGACTGAGTAGCTACCATCTCTACAATGTGACTGTGAGCAAGGCTTTCCTCTGTTAAGGATGCTCTTCAGAACCCAAGGCAACCAGTGACATTTTCCTTCTGCCTCCTGGAAAAATACCTAAAAGTCCACCTTCCACTGGACCAGGGTGCTCCAAGCCCCATCCAGCCTGGACTGGTACAATTCCAGGGATGGGGCTGCCACAGGCTCTCTGGGCCAGGGCCAGGGCCTCACCACCTGCACAGGGAAGAATTAATGGAAGAGTTCCTTCACAACATCTGATACAAATATCTCCTTTTTCAGATTTAAACCATTCCCCCACGTCCTGTCACTATCTGCCCATGTAAAAAGCCCCTCTCCCTCTTAGATACCCCATTCAAGTACTGAAGGGCTGCAGTAAGGTCTCCTTTCTCTTAAGAGCCTTCTCATGGCCAGGCTGGACATCCCCAGCTCTCCCAGGCTGTCTCCTGAGCAGAGAGGCTCCAGCCCCCAGAGCACCTTGGCTTCCAAACACTGAGAGAACTCGAACTCATCAGTCAAAGACTGAAATAAGGGACATGCAGGACTATCCACACACCTGCACCTGACCCTCACCTCCAGCTGAAGACCTATTAGAACAGTTAGGAGTTGACAAGGAACCCACGGACATACCTTGGATCCAGCCTAGGCTGCACATTCATTTACAAACGAAGTATTTGTGGAAAAATAAGGCAGAAGACCTAAAGCAGGGGCTCGTTTCCTAACCGAATTGCTAAGGCACCAAAGCACAACCACAGCGCTGTTCAGGGGGCAGGTGGGCCGGTTCCTGGACTCCAGAACCACACACACAGCGCGCATTGCCAGCGGAAGAAGCTTCCAGGGCACCCCAAACCCCGCGCGTCTCTGCAGAGGCAGCTCCCACCCACAAACAACATCGGGCGACCCCTGCGGTGCCGCACGGCTGAGAGCACAGGCCTCGGAACAGG
>VZTB01017970.1:305376-331463 GCA_013397245.1 Thryothorus ludovicianus | reverse complement strand
GAGGAGGAGGAAAAGGAGGAGGAGGAGGAGGGGGGTCGTGCGGCCGGGGCGAGAGGGAAGAAGAGGTGCAGGGCCTCGCCGCGGTCCCCGGGGCCCCCGCGCAGCCGCTCCGCTCACCTGCTGGTGCCGCCGCCGCCTCCTCCTTCTTCTTGTCTTCCCTTCCTCTTTTTCCTCCCCCTCTTTTCCTCCTCTCCTTGTCCCCCCCTCCCCTTTCCTCCCCAGTTTCCCCTTTCGGCTCCCCCCGCCCTCGCTCCGCCTCAGCCGCTCTCCCCGTATTGTACGTTTCGATGGCGATGGCGGCTGCTGCTGAGGGGGGCGGCAGGGGTTTCCTCCCGCTCCGCACATACCGCCTCTAGGAGGAGTCACTGCAGCCCGGGCCCGCTACAGCCCCCCTCTCTTGGCTGCCGCCCTCCTCGCCTGGGCCCCAGGGCTGCAGGGAGGGCAGGGACCCCCTCCCCGCCCCGCAGAGAAAGGCCCCCCCTGACCCTAGTCCCAGTGGGCTTGGAGTAGCCGGGAGCATAAAGGCAGAAAGCCTTCCATCCTTTCCCAGGGTGAAAGAGTTCAGAGGAGGAGAGGTTTCAAGGTAATCCCAGATTGGGCTAAAGCTCGAGGAGTACCTGGTTTTTGTTAGAGAGAGCCACCCATCCCTCTGTCCTTTTGGCAGGATGGCCTGTGTGCCTCGCTGTAGTGCCTCTAACCCAAATATTCCAGCATCCAAGTCGCCTCAGAATGGCCGTAACAAAGAGTGCCGGCAGCTCTTTGTGTTGTCTTGCCTTGGAGCGTTCTGGGCGCTCGAAGGCTTTCCAACTCGTCCATGAGGGCTGAAAACTTCCCTTCTGGATGGAAGCTGAGGGATTTTCTTTTCTTCCCTGCAGTCGCATGGATTCGAGAGCTCGAGCTCCAAGAGACGCAATAAGCGATTGTGTTACAACTCTTGGCAGCGCCAAATCCGTGAGCAGAGGCTGCTGCAAACAGGAGAGTACAGGGTTACACCACTTTAACTCAGGTATATTTTTCCATCAAACTGGGTTTATATCATCGCTCCTATACAAATACTTTGCATTGTTGCACTGATTTCATTATAAAGACATTTGGGTGCTACTGTAATGCACTAGGAGATAACATTATTAACACAGACCACTCCTGCTTGCAGTGTTACTTTAGGAGGGTGTCTGGGAACAACAGAGAGAAAGAGCCATTCATGCATTCAGCATTCTCTTTGCCACTGTAAAAAATCATGAAATATTCACTTGAGTTTGATTTTTGGCTCTGCCAAAGTAAGCAGTTCTGTGTCTGCGTAGAATTGGATTTGGTGGGTAAAAAAGCAATGGAATATTTCCCTAGGTTGTGTTAATTGTGGATCACACCATCTCATGAAGAAAGAGGGCATGAGTTCAGGACCTGCATTTTCCTGGGCTGCTGTGTGACCTTGGGCAAAACAGTTCACTTTACACAGCTGTATTTTGACTGTCATTAAAATGGAAATAAAGATACCTTTTCTCTTTTCAAGCATTGAGTAAGAGCCTCAATGCATTGCTGTGGATTAATTCTTTGGAGTCTGTTCTCTTCCTCACTTCTTTTTGAAAACAAGGTCAAGATGCTTTGAGACCATAGGAGAAAAAACTCATTTATGAGTTTGGCTTATTTTACATGTAAGAGGAAGCCTTACCTTGATCTTACCCACTGAGAGTTGGAATTTATCAAAGGAAGAAGATATCTGTAGGCTTGTCAGTGTATTGAACCATATTTGGAGGGTAGGAGGAAGCTCAAGAAGATTTTTAGGCACTAAGCATAAAAATTAATGGCAATGTAAAACCCATGTGGAAAAGAAGAAAAGCATTTACATTTTTCTATTTCCCGGTACAAATAACTGCATCCAATAACCCAATAGAATCATGCATGCAGTGCGTGGCTTTGTAATTAAAAATAATTTGAGATGAGGCAAAATAAGCATCTCAAGTTTTTGAAAACATTCCCAGTTTGTTAGGGTTTAACATCAAAGAGTTGCTGTGTGATAAGAACACGAGCATGTAGGAATAGTCTTTCAGGGGGAAAAAGAAAAAGTCTTTGTGTGAGGCAAACATTCAACGTTAGGAGAACTGACTCTGTTTATAACAACATTCTCCTGAAGGAAACAGGAGTGCTGGAGAAGTGTGACAGAGGACATTGAAGATTTTCACAGTGTAACACTTTTTAAGTCAGTCATAGATGCCTGAATTTTAATACCAGTTTTCCTGCTGTTGTTGTTTTTAGTAGTCTCACCATAAACTCATATTCCACTATTTTCTCCAGTGAATACAGCCTATCCTTAACCTAAATATAAACAGCATTACGTGGATATTTTACATTGTTTCAAATATTTCTGGAAGATTCAGAGTCTCTTTGTGACACAATATTTTTGAGTAGATCAGTCAGAGCAAGGCAACGCTGGAACAGTTACCAGGTGTGAGTTGTTCTGCACCCTTGGAACCAGTTGCTTTCTAGAGCAGGTAAGAGACCTCTGATCACAATCCCTGTATGTTCCAGCTACATAGATGGATTTGTTTAAGGAAGAACTGTTCCTAACTCTCCTTTATGCCATGCTGGAGTCAAGCAGAGCTTTCCCCACTCGGCAGGAGTGGGGCCTGCCCTTTCTAGGCTGTGCAAAGACCATCTGCCTGTTGCCTTCCAAGCACAAATACAATCTGTTACTTTGTCTAAATAAACAACACATCTATCTCATCAATCCTAGCCTGCTGCCTGCCTGACTCCCCAGCAATGAGGGGAAACAACCTGTTAATGGCACTCTCATTTTGAGGCAGAAACTATTACATCTCAAACATTGCAATGAATATTTCATAGCTCCAGAATCCAGCGACAGGGCTTTGCTGTCGCTCGGGCTGGCAGGCATTCAGGGTCATCCTGGCAGGACAGGAATGCCAAGTGCTCCAAAAGCTCTATTTTATGTGTGTATATAATCCAGGGAGCTTGATCAAATCAGTGTAAGCATTGCCCTGACACTAGGATAACCAAATACAATCCAAGTTGATGAGTGTCTATACTATGGTCATAGAGAACAGCTGTAACAACTGAGTTCTCAGCTAAACTATATTTATGTAATGAATGATTTTTCCCATTTTTTAGCCATTTTTAAACTCTTCCTCCCCCTTCCATATTGCTTATGTGCTTGTTATGCCAGTAGATTGGGTACAATGGCTAAAGAAGCTGGGAAAGCTACATCCTAACTTCCTTTTAGGATGAACTAGATGAGATCTCTCTTTTAATAGTACTTTCTTAAATTAGACCATCCCACATATTTCAGAATTTAGTGTCTTTGTGCATGTCAGATTCTGACATGTTGTTTAATGTAGGCTGATTAGCTGCAGTCACAGGTTAGCTGTAGTGTGTAAGCAAGGGGAAAGATCTTTTCTCCCCAAACACCAACTGATTCTCAAAGTTAAATGTAGCTTATTAGCTTAACAAAATATCAAAGATGTCTTTTCATTCTTCAAAAGGAGGTTTTAATCCTTGTTACTTATCCTTAAATGCAGCTATGCTGACTGCAGAGATCATTGTCTTAATTATTCCTTAGTCATATAAGTAAAAATACTAATTGAATGTTTGATCACAATCAGTATGATTTTCTTTTTTGTCTAATGGACATTTACAAATTTATCTTCCAGAACAAAGGAAAAAAAGAATAAGATAACAAACCCTAGAAAATAACATTGTTTTCAGCTGAGGAATATGTTGTAGGATCCCTCTCCACAACTCAGAAATAGTAGCCAGAAAGAGAATCACAGGTACAGAATGGCTTCTTTAAAGAACTAGGACAGGTCACAACTTCTAGCTAAGGAAACTGAGTGGTGGCTTGAGAAAGGACTGATGCTCTAGTCTTGGTGCTCTGTGCCTCCCAAGGATTGCAATTTTTACACAAACTACTAAAATCCCTATTTCAGTTTCTGAGTTTGAGGAAAGCTAGATGGATAAAATGATACATTTGTGAGTGGTGCTTTTGGCCACAGATCAATGTGATAACCAGGCACTGCCAAGCTAAGAGGCAAAAAAACTTCTGTCCCTGTGAATTTCTTAAAGAAAACTACTTGCAACAATGTTTGTGCATTTACTGTAGCACTGCTGTTTGGTGCAGAAAGTGACACATCCTTCATCTGGGGGCTCATGATGCAATAATTTGGGTTTGGCATTTGCAGAACTGTGTTTGTCAGAGGAGCAAAGATGCAGCAATGTGTCATTGGACTGTTTGGTCACCGAGTCACTCCAAATCAGTAGATCACACTTCTCAGCGTGTTGCAAAGGGATCTTAGATCTGACTGATCATTCCTGTGCTAATAAGGATGTCTGCCCCTTTGCTGTTACACCCTCTGCTGTAGTTTGGAGCAGTGACACACATTTCCTTTCTCCTCTGATGACACAGACAAGCACATTGTCTCCCTGGCTCAGACCATTAAACTCCAAATTCTTTCAAGAGCAGCTTCACAGCTAAGGACAGCATAGCACTGCTTGTTTGTCTGCTTTCATAACTGTTTCTGAGTTTGATTTAAAAAGACAATTTACCTCATTAGCTATTTTTTCCTGATAACTGCAGAGCCCTAAAGGAAAAAAAATAACTGTGTCCTATAAACAAATGAAAATGCTTTGAAACAAGCCAACCCTTGGGTCTCACATTTGTCTGTGGCAGGACAGAGCAAGCCTCTAGAACATTGATTTATTGTGCAAGTACAAAATTTCACTACTCTCCCAGGGTAGAGCAATACATACCAGGAGCCATCACTTTATAAACCAAGAGTGACCTTGAAGCCTTAAGGAATGATAAAAGCCAAATTTTCAAACACATACTCCATTCCAAGTTGGAGCATCAAAACATGTTTGTTTTCCTATATAACTTTATGCATCAGTCACTTAAACATCCAGATCCTTGAGGATTTTGCCCCTTGCTCCAAGCTCACTGTCTGTACACAGAGAAGGTTAGGAGTGAAGCACAGTTTTGCTTTCAGGAGTTTCAGAGCTAATGGTTTCTCATCACATCACTTTCATTCCAAGAAACCTCCACTGCATTGGTGATTTGGCTCACACAGAAACACTCCCTGGCATACAGGAGAGGGGAGGGAAAGGGCTGTACCCCTAAGCTGGGGGAAGGGAGAGATGCATGGACACCTTCCCATTGTTTCAGTTTCAAGGAAAGACAACACACAAAGCTGAGAATTACAACAGTTTAGCATGGGCATAACTGGAGAGAGTCTGTCTCTCCCTTCTTTGCCCATGTTCTCTCAGTTCCACAATTAGTGTGGGTTTGTGACTTATGGTTGATTAATTCCTATTGTAAGAGCAAGCTGCTGTTCATGCCATTGGAGGTTTCAGGCTTTCTCCCTTGCACATTCCAGTGTCTAGTGCTAGGGCTCAGCAGATGTTGCTGCCTTTCCCTTAGTTTTGGCAATAGGTAGGACTGTTCTCTCTCCAGCCATCTGATTTTATAGTGATAGCAGTCTTTTTCTGAGGTTTCTCTCCTCCAGTTCCATAGTTCCCGGGCCTGACTGGCAAACAGCAGATGGCGTGGTTGCCTCAGCATAGGAACCTAAAACCCACCCCCAAAGGGGACGTGAATTCACCTGTGAGTGAATTTATGGGCTATGATTTGCATGTGGTGTCATTTACAAAAGACACAAACCATGTGTAGGTAAACAGGCGTTTTTATAAAAGGAGAAGAAAGTATGTACATCGTAGGGAACAAATGCAGACTGTACTGGAATAGGTATCTATGTATGTATTTAATTTAGAAATTAAAATAGAAACCTCACTAAAACATTGACACAAAGGAGTAAAGCTTCAACACAAGGCATGGGGAATTCACCAGACTTCTCTTGGAAAACAATGGGATAACACCTTAAATATGATGCCATGTTTACCATTACAACCATTCCCTAGCCAGAGATAATTTTCATGATCTCCTGCCTGGCTTTTTAGCACACTTTTCGTTATTCAAAAACCCATTCCCCAAGCAAACTTCCTCCTAAAATCTCACATATTTGTTTTCCTAATGTAGATAATAAAATACCTTACTAAGGTAGGTATTTAAAATAGTAATATACAGCTGTGCATAGCAGTTTTTATCACAATATAAACCAGCACCTCTGATAATATCGACAGTGGCTTCTTTATCTGATAAATGGATACTTGGTGATTAAACATGAAGTTCCCATCTTTCACAAGAAGACAGAAATGCTTAGGGTGCTATATTTAAGCAACACTTCACTTTTACAAAACTCAGCTTTATTTACTACTGAGGATTCAAGGAGTTCTTTAAGTGTATCTCTGGCTTCCAGGACAGGGATGGTTTAATTGATATCACTGGATTAATTAAGAGACTCAGAAAATGTGTAACGGAAACTCAGCTTGTGTTCTGACATAGAAACTCCCAAGCTCTTTTTCACTCATATAGATGGAAATCATTTACCTGAATCCCTTTCCTTGTACATGTTGAATGTTTAGTCCTTTAGTGTCTTTTTAATCTTATATCACACTGAGAAAAGATTTGCTTAAAAACTTAATAGTGGAAAAAATATTTATAAAGAAACACCAAATAATTACAGTATTTCAATTCTGTTATGATCAGTGTAACTCCTTATGGCACAGCTGTCTCTGCTTTTGTAAAATATTGCTAGGAATGGTCAACATGGAATTCAGAATTCTCAGGATTAAAAACCAAACATATCAGCACTGTCATATTAACAAGAAAAAATTGAAAAAGAAAAGTAACATGCTTATTTTGACTGAAGAAGCTCCTACTGAGGTTGAAAAGCTTGTGGGAAAGAACAGCCCTTTGTTGTCTTCATTCTAGCAATTATTTATTGTGGAATTTTGTGGAAGTCCAAAAAATTCCAAGTAGCTAAACTATGTCAAAAGGAGTTGAAATAATGTCCTAGAAACAGCACAATGACAGTAAAAATTACTGGTAACACAAAAGTATACACAGCACGTACATGAATCAATGCCAAGTAACATTGGATATTCAATATACAGGCTGAAAAGCTCAATATGAAAAAACTCCAAAGTGTACAAAATGTATTCAGATTTAAACATCTCAATCAATCAATGTCTGTAAGAGAAACATAGAAACAATGCCCTGTCAAGGTCTACTCACAATTCATCACTTTACTGCAGCTACAATAAATATTCTACATCTTACGCCATCAAAGGGGAAAATCTCTCTTGTAAAAGACAAGGAAACCATATATGTAAGGACATAGAGTTGCTTCAGAAATCATTCTCCTGCAGGTCACTAGGGTTTGTCTGGTGTTGGCTGCTGAGCAGATCTTGGACAGAAAGTGTCCCAGTACCAAAGAATTTGGTGTCCAAGTGACACAAAGATGAGAAACGGGAGCAGTGCCAATGACACAAGCATTCCAGGTGTGGGAAGGGCCATCAGACATGCATTCCCTGATGCTCTGACTGCCAAGGGGGGATCAATGTGACTTTCTGGAGGAGCTAAGTGACCTGGATGGGAGATGGCCCACCCACCTCCAAGCCTGAGAGAATCCAGAAAAGCCTCTCCCTGCAGCCCCTCAGTGCACCCACTGGTGACGGGAGCCAGGAGAGCCCACGACATCTGCAGGCTGCCCCCATAAACCAGGAACTGCCTCCCATTGCTGCCCTGCTCAACACATGGAGCTCATTGTGCATCACTAAAGCTGTGAGAATGGTGTGGGGTCAAGCCATTCTTCCCTGCATCAGGGGGATAATCTCAGCCCCTTCAGGGTGGGGCTGGACACAACAGTGAATGCTCTGCCTCGGTTTGCTCATCTTTAAACGTAAGGGTGAGTGAGAACAAGGAATAGCACAGCAAAGGGAGTGGGAATGGGACAGGTCACGAATGAATGCTGAGGGACCAGGCTTGGAGAAGGAGTCTGCTTATGGTGGCCTGCACAGATGTGCTGCTTAGTGTCTCCCTCTCCACTGACATCACCCAGAAAAGGCTGTGGAATATAAGGAGCTAACTTTCTTCCTTTGGAAGAAAATAAAGGGTGAAACTGCTCGGTCTGGCACTGCTGGTAGGGTGCAACGTCAGGGCAAAAGCAAATCTTTGCAGGAGAGCAAAAGGGACAATTTACTGAAGCAACATTTTGAAACATGACTGTGAAAAAACAATGGAATTATCACAAAGTGGAATTTCACACTCCCAGAAAACCCCCACCGGAGGCAAGAGACTGACAAACAGCATACCATGGAAAGCAATGGTGGAAGTTGCACTCCACAAGCTCTACAATCAGTCATCTCATACCTGCCACTAGCATCTAACTTACTAAGCTTTGAAAAAGCAGTTCAACAAAGTCATGTTTTGCAGGAAAAACAAAAGTTCAGCTGGTTTTTTTCTTGAAAAAATCTGCAATATTCTAATTCCATTTAAAAAAGAACAAACAAAATCATTAAGAAAGCTACAAAACTGCACTGCCCTTGCTGCCTTTTAAACAGTAAAAACTTTACAGTCAACTCTAAAATAAATCACAAACATCTACAATCCTAATTGATATTTTGTCACAATTGATGTCCTCATCAGACCAAAAAGTTTACCAAAGCAGGCCTACAAGGAGGGAGGAAGGATAGCAGGAAGGGTAGATAATAACAGTGAGTGGAAAACAATCAAAACATGACCAACAGAGTTTTTCTGAAAAAGCAGAAAAGAAAGCAGTTGTTTTGTCCAGATCAAAGACATCTAGAAGATATAGGGACAAAAAAAAGGGGAAGGGAAGAAAAGACCGGAAGGGTAAAGGGAGACGAGACCTTCGTCCAGCAAAGATTTGCACATAGGCTCAGGGTGAAGCACAGCCTAAAGCTAAGCTTGAACCTGGATTTCTGCTGGATTCACAGCAGGGAAAACAATAGCAACAGACAGTACTACTTGAGCAGGTACCCTCCAAGAACTTGCCATCTTCAAATAAATGTCTTTGTAATTTAATTTCTCAGCTCTTTCTAGCCAAGCCTGTGATTCCAGGCTGCAGAATGTTGCTGAAGAGGACACAGCAACTCTTGCCAGACTTCACTGCTTTTATACAGACCACCTAAGGTGGGAAGGGACCATTTCCAATCGGCTGGTCCCTAACATAGCCCTTTTGATCTTTGTACATGTAAATTAAGAGTTGAGAGAGCAGCTTTTGTCTGGGAGAGCTCGCTGGCACCTGGTCCCTAGGTGTGGCCTTTGGGGATATGCTTATCCCCACTGAAAACGAGTTTGCTGATAGAAAGCACCTTTTCACTACTGAACTCGGGGAGAAAAAACACGACAGGAACGTCCTTAGGACATTGTGGGCGAGGAACTTTTATACACTTATTCCAAAAGCCCGTTAAAAATATACTTAAAAGAAAACACAAGAAAACAGAATAGAGCAAACAAATTGCCCTCCCAAAAATCATTAACAAAAAGTAACATTATCAAGCTATATATATAATGATGTTCGTTAAAAAATAAGAAAAAATGCACACCTACCGCCTGCAGTTCTGGTCAGGTTCTCCCTCTGCCCACCCCAAAAAATTTAAAAATTAAAAAGATACAAGTAAAATAAATTAATCTTTCCACCATCCTGATTCCCAACTGAAGCAATTTCTTCCCCTGCTACTCTATTTCCTGAATACATCTGTTAGAAACCTCAAGAAAAAAGGTCTGTAGTTCTTCAGATGAACTTGAAAGGACTTTTCTGCTAGTCTTTGCAAACTTGGACTTTTTTAACAGTAGACTTTCTGTGGATTGGAGAGAGGAGATGGGTGTCAGGTACAGATGTCCTTATCAGAAGATCAGAATTATTCCACCTGTGCTGACAAAGTGTGTTTAAATCTGAGGTTGCTCTGGGTTAATGGCATCCCTTTGAGCTTAAAAGCAGCAATTTCTCCCCAGCTGTAATGTGAATTGTTTAGCACTCAGATCTGTCTAGTGACTGAGATAACATCACTCATTAGCTCTAATAACAATGGCCCTGCCTCACTGAAGTATTTCAATATCCAAATGGCATCATTTAGGCCAGCAGGAATCACTCCCTCAAAGTTAAATATGTGGTTTAGTACTTGGGAAAATGGGATTCCCAAAGAACTCAGGGAAGTAGAGCTGTTTTGTCATATTCAAAAGATAGGTACTTATTTTAAGTTTGGGTTTTTTTAAATTAAATTGCTAGAGCTGTGGTGGAAAGACTCTCGAGCTTACATATTAAACTTCAGCAGTGGGAGTTGAGTAAAGGATGCCAGGTTTGCATGGCAGCTGGTAGGAAGTATCCAGGATTGTATATTCTGCCCTTCAGGCAGCTGGGAAATGTCCTCTGAACCCCACAGCACTTTGCCAAACCTTTATTTCCCTTTAGTGAACATATTAAAACCTGTAACAGTGGAACTGAACCTTGGTGATCCTTCTTTTCCATCAGGATGCACATCTGTGGAAATGAACACACAGCTGGGCCAGCAGAAAGCATTTCTGGAGGGCTCCAGACAAAGTACATCCAGAGGGTGCAGTGGAGCAAGTACAAAGGAAGGAAAAAGTACAGGAAGCGAAGGAATTAGTCACTGAAACCAGACTTTTTCCACACTCCACATTTTCCTCTTCTGACAACACATTTCATGCCTTCAGAATCCATAAAACCCAAACTAACCAATGTAATTTCCTTACAATTAAATGGGAAAAGAAAGTTTGTCATGAAAAGGTTAAAGATGGAATCATCAATGATGCAGGTGGAAGTTTGTCACCTGGTAACCAGAAATGGTAGCAAAAAAGCATTATCACATCCTCTCTTGAGAAGCACTCTGAACCCAACACGGGGGTTTCTCTGCTGTTCTAAAGAGAATTGTTCAAGAAGGGTTTCTTTCTTGGATCAAAGGATCCCCTCCCAGAAATACTGGGTCTTGCCCTCATTTATGTACCTGCAGCTGGAAAATGAGCCTAATTCTTCATCCGAGGAGTCTGACCACAATAGTAGAATGAAGTGAAAATGACCAAAGAAAAAGATTATAAATGGTGCCATTCTCAAGCCCTGCCACTGGTCTCTGGGAGAAAACAGAAAGCAAAGCAGAAAGCGCTGGCTGAGCTCCAGCAGCCCCAGCATCTGGGCACACATTCCTGGTGCACTGCTGAGGAACTCTTCCCAAGCTCCAGGGAGGGAACTTGCAAAACATCTCCAGCAAATCTTCAGGAAGGTTCTCCTTCTTTCCCTCTGCTGCCATTTCCCAAGCTTCTCCACCATCAGACTCACTTTCTGGCTATCAGCCAAGGAGTTTGACCCTTGAAGTAGCAGACAAAAGTTTCACGTGAAAACAGACAGGCAGAATTGACAGGAATCCACAGCAACAGCAGTCTAGTTACAGGTTTTTATAGGGACAGAGCCTGAAACTAAATTGCTGCACTCAGGATGGTACAAACCCAGCTGCCCCACTTGGGTTTCTTTTGACATGCAAGGAGTTTAGGTTTGGGAAGAGCAGCAGGCCATCACTGTGTCTACCCTAGTGGCTGATGAGATTGTATCAATATTGGGGCTGTAGAACAGCAATCTAAAATGGTTATTTGGTACTTCAACTAAAATCCCAGGCTATAATCTGCCACAGGGAACATTTTTCACCATTTTTCCAACCTTTCAATAAGTGGGTACCCTACACATTTTCCCAGTAGCAGGTAAGTCTTTGCTGACCCAAGTCAGGTACTTTCAAGAGTTCTGGCAATTTCACTTCAAGGTCCCTTACACCTTTCTCACAAATCTAGCAGTCAAAAAAACAGCCCAAGAAATAAAACAGGTACAGTCCTTAACCTTTCAGGAGCTGTGTCAGGACAAGGTAACAGATGTGCACTCACTTTGCTCTCGGATCAGATAAAAACAACCAACAACAGTCCCATGCAGTGCAATCACAAAAACCAGCTACACAAAAACTATGCTACACAGACCAAAGGGAACAGGAAGCACTGGCAGGTTCTCTATGGGAGATCTCTGTTAGGCATCTCTATGTTTTTAAGGATTAAGAATAGCCAAGACTTTTAGAAGGGACTGAAGCATTCAGTCTTGCATCCTACCTTGCAGCTGAATGCTTCAAGATCAGAGCAGGAGCTCACTGCTGCTGTAACAACCTTCCAAACCCAAAGCACGAGGAGTACGCCTGTCTGGGTCTTTAGTAACTGCTTTAACAGGTGTGCAATAAAAACACAATTGGAACATCAGCTGTTCCAATTAGCTCATCTTCACAGCTGCAAAGCCTTTTAACAGGGAGCTGGGGCTTACATTAATGGCATATATTACTGAGAAAACCAGAGAGAATCCCTCGGTGCTCTGTGGTTCGTTTTCTTTCTGTGCCCGTTTCAGCGCCAGTACGCCAAGCATCTCATGAAAACATCATGCATGGAAACATTTCATCCCAAGGACAATGTTGGCATGAGAACAAATGGTTGTAAATATCATGAATTAATTTAAGTTGAAAGTTGCAATGAGTTTCCTAACTGTGAGAGCACTGGAGTCGGAACAGCCTGCAGGGCAGGGAGGGAAAGGACAGGACAGTGGAAACCTCACTGGTTTTTAGAAGTTCAATACATTTCTGAAAGGGCGAGGTTACAGATGGATTGCAGCAGTCAGAGGCTAGGTTGGGTTCCTTGGGCAGTCCCCTGCAGGCCTTTCCCTGTGTACAAGGGAACTATGTCCCTTATTTTGTCATTTTATTATGATGGTGCTAAAAGGCTGCATGGAATCATCTGGAAAAATAACTGATGAAGAGTTTGTGAACGGATGAATTGTTGAGTATAGGCAGCATCATGGTGGTGATCCTTCCACTGGCACAGCTGCAGCCAGCAGGAACCAAATTCCTGTCGTAGTGGCAGAATCATGCAAAGAGCAGGACTTTAGACTCACTAATAAATCACCACTCATGTTTCTCCTTTGGATTATTAAATACTGGGAGCTTCTGCATTGCCCACTGCCTTTGCCACCTGGAGTGTTTTTGGGAATAGAATTAGGCTTCCACTTTTCCCCTCTTTTTCTAAGGAAAGAACACTGTTAAATGTTCACTTTAGTCCAGTAGCGTTTTCCTCTCTGAGTAGTTTAGACTTGAGATATCAACAAAGGTAAGTCAGGAAGGATAATTAGGATGTGCATATGCAAATGATAATTACACACTCCGCAAATTTGCATGCGACCTGTGGTTAACATTTTAAAAAGCCACGTGGATTGATTTCAAACACACATTTGTTAGGGTATCAAGGTATGCTGTGTTATGCTTAATTTTAAATAAGGCTTTAATTAAGCTGCTTGAAGGCCTACAATTTAGAAAGGAATCAGAATTTCTTGCCAACTGGGGCTCGTTTTCTTGAGGGTTGTTCCAGGTCATGGGAGGATAATTATAAATCATCATGTCTCTACATTCCCAGTGCACAGGGACTACTATGAGATTTTTTTCAGCAACACTTTAATTCATCACAACAGAAGTGTTAATATTTCACTTTAATAAAAAATACATAATATTTTGAAATATTCTTGAATGATCCAGCTTGAAAAATGAGAATGACCTTTAAATCTATACAGGGCAGTTCCTTTGGGCACTTTTAATACAATAATTTATTAAGTTCCTATATTCATCATGTGTGCACAAATATCACGTAAATATTACAGCTGTACTCTATGACAAAACAAGAGTAATGCAGACATAGAATCATACAGAGAACAGACAAATGGGAAAAAAGGGAGATCTAGTAATTTCTGTACAAAAAAATGCCACTTTTTGATAATTTGTAAAAATGCATAACTTTTGGCATTTCAGAGAAGAACACCGTATAAAAATAAATATTCTATGTACAGTAACACACACAGGTCAGTCCAGGGTTAGAATCATCACTGCAAAAGAAAACACAAACAAGTGTTAGTGACAGCTCATAGGAGGAGGGACCATGCCATGGGGGGAAGGACACTGTTAGGGAAGCTGGCTCTGGGTCCTCCAGGAGGAAAAGAAACGGTGATGGATGTCAGCAGGGACCCTTCCCACCTCTCCAGGTGGCAAACTGAGGGCAGGAGATTCATCCCAGGCTGACTCTGCCTCCACCTTCTTCTTCCCACTGTGGCTTGAGCATTTGGGATTAACATCCACAGTGGGTACTGAAGGTGGGCCAGACCCAGGGAGTGTGGGGGGCATCTGAGGGAATCTGGGTGGACATCACATCTTTGTGATTTCTATTGCAAGGATTAGAGCACTTTAGGGCCAGGCCACAGATACAGTTCTCTCCTTTGTAGCCCACAGAGCTGAACTCTGATATACAAATGAGGAGGAATTTTGGTTGTCACTTTTCTGGGATACTGTCCTGGAAATCACATCCATGCATCCACACCTCTTCTGCCCTTAGCCAGATTAATAGAAAAACATTAGCAGGACCCATGACACTGCCGGCTCAGCACAGCAACATTTCCAAGATTACTTTACCTTATTCCAGCAGCCTTGAACTGGAAGGCCATCTTCTCCCTGTGAAAAAGATGCATGAAGCAACAGTTTAGGACACACAAAGTAGTATAAGGATGGAGAAAGGAAGGCATGGGTTAACTGTTACTGCAACAAACAGTTTGAACCAGGGTTGGAGGAATAGTCTGAGATATTCCTCATCCTTCAGATGATCCAGACTTCTGGCTGGCAGAACCAGTGCAGCCTGAAGCAGGGGCTGGGGTGAAGAGGGGAAATGCCTGCAGGCTGTGCAAGGGATTACATACCCCAGAAGCACTCTCCCCTAAGAAAGGAGTCTATCCAGGCTTCCTTGAAGGAGGAAGAGAAGGAACACAGGAGGTCCAACTCAGCCAGATAAACACTGCCAGGGGCTGGCAGTGAAAAATGGGAGGTGGCTGCTCTGTGTTCTCTGGCTTGGCTCTGTAACACTGATCTTAAAAGCCAATCCCGAAGTCAGCACTAACCTCAGACTCTGAGAAGAGCCTGGGAAAAAAAATCTCCATTTCATTTCTGCCCTATCTGTTAAATGGTTTGCTTTGTAATGTTAAACACTGTCCAGCTATCCCCTCTTGCCTCTGGGAAGATCCTGCTCCAGGGAAATTAGGAAGGCAAGCAGCTGGGCAGGCTCTCTGCTGGTTCAGGATGTCTCAGCTGACGCCCTGGAAAGGGACTTTGGCTTCAATAACATCAGCAGGATTTCTGTGAAAATTCCCTGACACTTCTGCAACTCTGAAGTCTTGGGCTCCATGGCTGGGAAATGCTTTTGCAAATGACTGCCAGTAATGTCAACCCTGTGCAGCCCTCCTTGATGGGCTGGATATGACACCAGTGCTAAGGTGCTCTGGAGCAGCAGGTAGAGTCAGGTGTAAGGAAATACATCTCTGACATGAGAAGTAAAATGCCTGTGCTGTGTGCACATGGTAGCTTCATGGTCACTCACTATTCCCCAGGAAACCCCAAAAAAATACAAACAGAAAAGCAAATGCACAGTAATATATTGAGAAATAAACTATTTACTGGAGATGCACTTTCAGGGGGGTGATGAACTGAACATTGCCATGATGTTATAACCATATTGCTTTTCAAATGCATTTTTTGGACTTCGGTCTCCTTGTGCTGTTTCCTCCCCTTCCCCCAACTATGTGGAAATACGGAATTATAAGTTATTTACTGGGTAAATTGTGGTATTCCCATTGGTACACTGGTGGTGATAGGGATGACTGGTACAGTACATGGCAGGAGGAGATGGGAAGTTAGGTGTATGAAAGAATGGGAGGCCAGGGAGTCACAGCTTAGGGATCAAAGGAAGTCCAGGGTCACAAGGAAGTGTTTGTTGCAGGTGACTGTGCCAAGAACAGAAACATGACATGCTTATTAGTACCAAGGATCTCCTTCCACATATCTCAGATGTGCAAAGAGTTAGTTCACAGCCTCCATAAGCTACACACACAGCTGTGTCAGCTGGATGCTAAGCTTTTAACCTAGATGGATCAAAAAACATGCTTATTCACGTTCCCAAGCTAGCTTGCATGCCAGAACACCATGTATAAAAAAATAACAGCGTCCATATTTCACCAGATCTTCTGGCAAGTTTCCCTTAATGAAAACAGGTATGAAAAGAAGTGTGAGTTCTAATATGGCCATGTGGGGTGAATCCTCACTAGGAGAAGTGACAAAACCAGAAAGGCCATCTGCCAGGGCACTGGTGGAATCCTTGCACCTGTGAAATTAGGTGCCTCACTCAGCCAGAAGTCTTCCATAGAAACTTGGCTGTGATCAGTGGGAGACAAAACACATGGCTCTGTGATCTTCCTTCTTTGTGAACTGTTCTGGGCATGTATGGTTTCACCTGTAGGGCTGGAAGAAGTTTCTACCCAGAATTTACAGAGCAGCAACTGAGATTTTACCAGTGGTCACTGCCCCAAAGAGGCAATGGCAGCACCCAAAGGAGGGAACACTGGAAGGAAAATCATGTTAGCTCTTCACAAAGTTTAAATAACAAAGGCTTTTAATGGCAATTTCATGGCTTTTTTTTTTTTTTCTTCCCCTCAAGGAACTAGAAAAACCTTTCAAATTAAATGTGGCTTTTTGCTTTGGGATGCATTTTCCCGGCTAGTTGAACTAACAATATCCTATCCTTTGTAGATGGCATGAAATATCCTTAAGTGAGCATAAAGCTTGGAAGGACCAACCCCAAGCAAACCTTGTCATGCCAAACAGGGCTGGATGGGCAGGGGAGTACAAATTTCTTTGTATCACAGAGATGTTGAGACTGTACCAAGGAGCAAAAACATCACCTGAACGCTGCATCTGCAGAAAACTCAGAAAATGAATAAATTGGTGACCTTTATTGGGATACTAAGAAATCAGTTGGGGTTAAGTGTTTCTGAATACTTTTGTCCTACCACAGTTGGGGCTAGGTCAGGCACTAATAAAATAATCATTTTATCACTTGAATAAGATGGATATTGGGAAACAGGCAATTCTAAATATAAGGTTTTTTTTATGCTATGGGTACAATTTGGACTCTTGGGGAGAGTCATAAATAGGAATTATCCAGCAAGGAGATTAAGTGTCCCCATTAATATGTTTCACATGGGATAACTATTATTTTCAGTCATCTAAATGTATGGAGTGACTGAGGTCATATGGAACCCTGTCAGGCTGTGCTCAACACACACAAGCACTTAAAAATAGAGTTAATGAAGGACACAAGCACTACAATTCCTTATGAGAAAGCCAAGTCAGTGCAGAGCTGGGTATACATACACTGGTTTACTGGAAATTGTCAAAGTGAAGGCAAAGGAAGAAGTGAAGCTGTTGTAAATAAGACCACATTCCAAACCTATTTTTTTTCATGCCACAAAGTACTGCTGACAGCAACTGGGAATCAGAACGAAGGGAAGGGCCTTCAGCAGCAGTGAGAGGAAGGGAATATGGAGACAGATAAGGAAGGAATTGCCAGGTGTTTCTAGGGCATGCAGCTGTTTGGGGGGATCAGAAAATAGCACCAAGAGCCAAAAAGCAAACAAGCACACAGGAAAGGGAAGGTACACCATACCAATGGGCATGGGGCATCCAGGCCGTCCAGCCCAGGTAACCCCGGCTCACCCTTCTCGCCTTTAAAACCTCGCAGACCCTGTTTATGAAATCAACCACTATCGTTATTTCAGTCAGTGCTAGCCAGCTCCATGTCCCAGGAGGAGAGGGCCAAGTCCCCTGTGCTGGGACTGGCACAGGGCACTCAGCTGCACACCCAGCACATGCCCCTGTCTGCACCAGCAGCAGGAGCAGTTTCCTTTCTGATTTTCTGTTATACACCAGCCAGAAGATGCTCCTCTGAGTTGAAGCGGAGAGGATGAGAATGGCATTTCCTCCGTCCCAAAACCATCCATTCCTCCAACTCTCACTAAGAAACCCAGCAGCTGGATTTCTAAAAGCATGATTCCCAAGTACTCCTGGAATTTGTGGCACTGCTAGAAGATTTTGCTGCAGCGTATGAATTTAGATAGAAGTGTACACGTATTCCTGTATTTATTCATTTGCCTGGACTTACAGCCAATCTGTTTTGACATAAACACATCCCATTTAGAATAATTGAGACTTGTCTTCCCTCTGGGTAGTGCAGCTCAAGTGCCCTGTGTGCTCTCAGGCCATCACATGAGATGGCTGTTATTCCAAGGCAAGGAAACCAGCATTCCAGTTTTGCTGTCACGTAGATTTGATCCCATCGAGCATCTCCAGAGAAAATCCATAACCAGCAGCAAAGGAGACAGGGCTCTCTCCACAGTGGAGAAAGCCCTGAGCTCCCAGAACATGGGACACCCCATGTACCCCAATCTTTGTGAGGTCTGGAAGAGGAAGGAACATAATCACGGTCACTCAGCAGCCTGATCTCTCAGAGGATCAGTTGGTCCCACAGCTTTACCACAGGCTGTGGTGGGAACCCAGCTGGGCCTCATCCAAATGTTGTACTTTTACAAGACCATTATTTATGTTATGATTTCCTTCTGTCTTCCCCCTCAACACATCTTAAAACAATACATTTGATGAAACAGGACATACCAACGGACAGGGTGCATCTAATCCAGGTGCTCCTTGGTCTCCCTTATCCCCTTTAGACCCTCTAGAGCCTTTCTTGCCCCTTTCCCCCTGTAAATAACAGTTTAGTCCAAGAAAAAAAGAATACACAAAAGCTTTAGGATCATCCATTTCAAACAAATGTCAGCAATAGTTTAAAAAAGGATAAACATTTAGGAAACATTTTAAAATAAATCTCCCTCTGAAATGTTAAGTGAAGATCAATGTATGGAGCTGCTGAGCTGTAGCTGAGCTGCATAAACACCGTGGCTGTGACTGCAGTCCCACACAGACTGCGAGGGTTTGGCATCAAAGGGATCATCACACCACTTCTTGGGACTTCCCAGACATCAGAGGGGCACCTTGGAGATCTGGCTGAGCCCAGACACACAGAATGGGAAACCACCCCTCTGGCCAGCAGTGTGCCAGATCTCAACCTCCAGCTGGCTGGGAAGGTTCCTCTGCCACTGGAGCTCTGGGATAGCACTGAGATGCTTCTTTACCCCTCTGAATTCCCATTCTTAAAGAAAGTCTCACTCAGGGAACTGAATGAAGGAAGTACTCAGCTCTGAATCTGCACAGTCTAGCTGTCCTTTAGGATGCTCTGAGTAGTGCACTCCCAAAAACCTGTTAGACCAGGGAGTGGTCCTAGGCAGCACAGCCACAGGGCAGTGATTGATCCTTGATCTTTGACTGGCAGCACAAGGCAGGGCATAGTGTGGTGTTTGCCAGTTAAACCCATACCAAATCCTTCTGTATAACAAAATTCTCAAAGCTGCTGAGCATGAAACAGGGGGAAGGGGCTGCTGCACAGGGAACTGAACTTAGGGTCCTTGTGGGGAGTGTTAAAGGAATTAAGGGATAAAGTCAGACAGCACAGGCTGCTGCTTCTTTAAAAAAAAAAAAAAAGCATTAAACCCAAAGCTGGCAAGAGAAATGGATGGGAGAGGAGAGGCAATGAGGAGAAGTCACCCAGAACCAAGCACTGGAATGGAGAGGATAATCCAGGAAAAAAGCAGCATGAGTTGCTCTGGAAGAAGGAACCAGGAAGAAAGGTGGAAGAGGAGCAAGGGATAAAGGGGACAAAGGTGGACCTGTAGGAGCAAGGAAGATGCACAAACACACAAACACCTCCACCCTCCCCAGGCATTAAAATAACAGCGAGACAAGTTCAGGGTTCACACTTTTTCAGCTGGATTACACAAAATGCTGCCTGTTCCCACTGCCATTAGTGCCACAACCCGAGGCACAGCTGTGCTGATATGCTGACCTGCTCAGAGCAGAAAGCAGCAGGAGTATCTCTGAGATTAAAAAAACATAGAGGAAAAGAGAGGATTTTGGCAAACTGGGACTTCAGAGTAAGGGGAAATCTCTGTACAAAGTCTCAGTGGTAAAAGGAGTATTTTCTAGGCCCCCCCTAAGATATTGCACTTGCCCATTTACACTCCTGAATTTCTCACACTTTTCCATTGCAAACCACGGGCTGCAGTGAGGCAGAGTGCAGGAGCCAGCAAAACTCCCTGCTCATGCTCTCCAGCTCATCCTCTACTAGGAGATGCAATTTCTCCCAGTTTTCTCTTGCTTTTACGCCAGAGCTCAGAGAAATTCCATCTAATGAAACCTAATGAAAGATCCTTCTTTTAACTAAGACACTTAGTTCAAACACCAACTGAAAAAGTCTAGGAATTAAAACCGACAGTTTTTAGCAGTCACACAAGCAAAACAAAAGTGAAGAGAAAGTTAAGAAGCAAAGCCAGAAATGCAATGATTAAAAAAGGGGAGAACTTTGGTGCTTCCATGAAACTTGAACCTTTCTCCCCTAGTTTAAGATGCCAGTTGGCTAGTGCTGTCCAGAACTGCCTTTTCTGTGCAGAGTAAGGTCAGAAATCCATTGCAGATAGAGGACAGAGAACACTCACTGGACATCAAAAGCAAATCCATATTATGAAATCATCACATGGGCACATGCACTATAAAAAATTTATCTGGAGATGTAATTTGGGTGATGCCAGTGTCTTATGAATAAAAGATGTGACTATATACACTTGTATTGAACTGCTTGACCTTTATACAATTGTAATATTATAGACTCAAATCCAAAAGTAACTTATATTTCTAAATATAAATTATATCCAACAATAACTCCTAAAGGTTTTATCAAAAAGATTCAGAATCAAAGCCTTAACAGGCAAGAAAACCTGATGAAAAAGAAGGAGCTTCTCAGCAAGCACTCCTTAGCAATGGTTATCTTTCAATAACTCAGGTGGTAAGATGAGAAAAGTGCCATTCCTGTTACTGGGTTTGACCCAGCTCTTCACCATCACATCCATTCAGGACAATACCTGAGGAAATGTCAGGCCTGATTCTTCAAGACAGACAAATTTAATTTACCTTTTCAAATTTTTGATCTTTCAAATTCTCTGCAGGGTTGTTTGCTAGAAGATAACCTCCTTTTTCATGCTTCAGGGACAATTTAGAAGTACTGAAATAAGACTTGCTGAATGCACCTCAACTAATTCTCCCAGGAATCCCTACACACATCAATAACTAGATAAGCAGGATTTCCTAAAGCACACCTGGCCTAACTCAAGTCCTGTGCTTCAGTTAGAACAGAGGTGTGACCACAATGAATATTAGAAAATCCCTCCAACAACCTTCACAGAGATGTAGGTGATGGAATGAGCTACAGGTATCACCTCCTAAAACACAGGTGTGTAAAGTTATTTGGGTGAAGGTCTGGCACACAAACACATGCTGTGGCTGCTACAGGTGCCCAGGAGTTAACTGGGCTGTCACTGTGTACACGTGTGAGCAATTAAACACAGGAGTTTGCCTGGTAACTTACCCGGACTCCCTTCTCACCAGGTAGGCCTTGTAAACCCTGAAATGCATCAACACAGAAAGAAATATTTGAAAACAAGAAGATGTCACCATATTCCTACTAAAGAGAGAGGTGTGTTCTCAGGATTTTGAGGTTTTTTTTCCATTTGTACCAATGACTATGTCAAAAATAAACAAAACTTTTCCAGCAGGCAACCTCTGCTTCACCTGCATCAGACCATGCAGGTGCTAACACCACTACTACCTACCCTATGGACTCCTCAGATAAGAAACAAAATAGTTATGACAATGCAACAAACTTCCTTTTTCACCTTAAACAAAGCCGCTCCATGACTGCATTAGACCACAGCACTAACACTGTCCCCATTTTGCAAAAAAGCAACCCCAGAGAGTGGAATTAACCTCACTGAAGGCAGCTTTTGTCCCTGCAATGACAAGACAGGGCTCTCTCAGACAGACAGGAGGCAGGCACCCAGGCTGTGAAAGGCAAAGGGAGCTGCTCAAAAACAGCATTTTTGACTAAGAGACATATCCCGGGAGTCCCACACAGCTTCTTTAGCTAGTTCAAGGACCAAGGAGAATTAACAGTTTCCCTTCAGCCTCCTCCACATCACTCTGAGTCTGCTCTGAAGCTGCTCAGCTTTTTCTGTCACTCCCACAGGGAATGAACTCTTGTAAACTCGAGTTACACCTAACTCAGCTGTGACTGCAAACGCTGTATTACAGCAGCATCTTCAGCTGTCAACCACAGCAAGGAAACATGCTCTGGAGATAAATCCCTAGGATTTACATACTTACAGGAAGCCCTGCTGGCCCCATTGGTCCTGCAACTCCAGGATCTCCTTTACTGCCCTGAAACGGATACAAAACAGTAGAAACTGTTCACAATCCTCTTCACTACAAACAGACAGCAGAACACCATAGAAGGAAAAGCAAAGGATGCATTTCAAAGCACCTGAAAAGCCCCAAGGATGAGATGCTCAAGCACCAGAGGCACAGCTGAGGGGCTCTTGTATGCACAAGGAGAGGGCAATTCCAGCTCTGGAAAAGCCGAGAGCTCCTCTATCCCTCAGAGCTGTTGTATCTTCAGAGAAGTTACAGAGCATCCATCAGTTCTGAAGCAAACTCACCCTTTCACCTTTTGGTCCTGCTGGTCCTGAAACCCCAATTGGTCCTGGAATACCCTGTAGTTGTAGGAAGGAAAACACATGAGGATGCTTTTATCCAGGGCCTCCTTAAAGCCAGGAGACACTGCTGGTCCCTTAGGAAAAGCACAGCTTGGAAGGACAGGCTGGTGATGGAAGGCACCTAGCACCACTACAGCTTTCAGTGTTGGTGAACATGGATTTGAAGTAGTTGGTAAGGCAATTTGGAGAACATGGCAACTGCTATGATAGATCACATCAGCACCACTGTACAGAGCCTCAGTTTTGATTCTGAAGCTCTTTCTTCACAATTATTTCAGCAGGCATTTCTGCCAGCTCCACAGACAGGAATTCCTTCTTGCTAGTTTATACCAGACAAGGCTGAAAGCTGTAGCAAAATAAAGGGCATTTACACATATGATAAGCAACTTGCTCTTCTTTTTGCTTGTTAAGGAACCCTCTTTTCTTTACCCCCTCCCGGAGTCAGCACAGTTGAGCAAGGTAGGAAGTGCTGGGTCAGTGGTTCATGCAAGCTGAGACCCCAGGCTGCAGCACTGAATGCAGGTGTGTACAGGCATAGATGTGAGCTGGGAGGGGTATCCTCCAGTCCCTCTGCTCCCCCTTTGCCATTCCTGTCACTCCACCAGGCTCCCAGTCACGCTGACAGAAAAACACAGTATTTTTCCTAACCCCTTGACATAGAGGCCATCTCTCACCAGCACATCCAACTTCCTTGCTGGTGCTCCTGAGACTCACCTGGCCTCTGGGAAATCAATCCAAGTGGTCTTTTATGTTGGCAGCATGGTGGTTCACTAATAGTCCTTCTGGCTAAGAACAAGATTCCAGCACCTCCTACTCAGACTCCTCATACCACATAGGTATGGATCTACAATTCCCTCATGGAGCCTCGATAAAGGGATACTTTTGAGGCACATTACCTGACTCCTAGGAAGAACCCAGGAGCAAGCTTCCCAAATGGGAGAGTCTTTCTCTAAGAGCCTTAAAGCAAAGGTTCTTGCCCTTTTTAATGTCAGTCTGCAATCCTTAGTCATTAAAGTAACCCCTCTGATGAGAGCAGGATGGCTCGTGTGGATCAGGAGAGTTTTTCAGAGAAGTCAAGGTGTGCAGAATACAAGTGGAAGAGTAGCTCATGCTACATAACTTCAGCATGGCAATGGAAAAGAGAAAAATCAGGCTCATCTTAGATTCATGCAATCATGGTCATCTTAACTTCACTTATGCATCATTTAGTGCCATGGAATATATTGAAACCTCCCCTGCATGTCTATAAAATTATATCTACAGTTTCCCCAAACAAGTGACTGTATAAGCTGCCACTAAGATTCTTTTCAAAAGTCTGAGCAGCTGAAATTATTCCCAGCTACACTGAGGAGAAACTGCTTTTTGTTTTTAGATAGCCAAATGGATTTTACATGGGTGATCTGTGATTTCCCAGCTGTTATCCAAGAATAGCAGAGAGGTTTGCAGAACCAGGTTGGCATTACTTAGAATCATAGAATGGTTTGGGGTCAGCAGGGCCCTTAAAGATTACCTTGTTCCAACCCCCTGCAATGAGCAGGGACACCTTCCACTATGCCAGGTTGCTCCAAGCCTTGTCCTATGTGGCCTTAAACACTTCCAGGGGAGGGGCAGCCACAGCTTCTCTGGGAAACCTGTGCCAGTGCCTCACAGTAAAGAACTTTTTCCTAATATCCAATCTAAACCTACTCATTTTTTCATTTTGAAGTCATTCCCCTATGACTACAGTTCCTGATGATAAGTCCCTCTCCCATCTCATGGAGAACGACAGATTGGAGATCCCTCAGGATAAAGAGGACAGGAGAACAGAGCATCATGGAACCATGCAGAGGTTTCATTCATCTTATTGCTGAGACAGAGTGGAACAAGTAGGCTGGGATCCCAGAATCTGGACTTGCAGCATCAAAGAAAACAAGTGTGTCACATCACTCCTCATTTTAAGTTTAACCCCCTCCCAAGCCTGCTTTGGTAAAAATAAGATTGTTCCTGGTGCAAACAAGACTCGGGTGAAAGACACAAAACGAGTCACGATACTGGGGAGGATGAACAAGGGGTAACAGAGAAATGAACTCACCGGTGGTCCAGGCCTGCCGTCTAAACCTGAAGCACCCTGAACAGACAGGGAGGGTTCACAAAAAACAAGGCAGAGGAGAGGGGAGGAGGGTGAGGGGAGAGGGGAGGGGAGAGGTGAGTAAAGCAGTGACTTAAGACAAACATACGCTTGCAATTAACAAAAATTAAGATCTCAAGGACAGGTGATGGCACTTACAAGCAAACCAACAAAAACATAGAAACACTGAATATAATCTTGACTTGCAACTTTCTGATCCTCTTAAGAGTGCAAATTTCCCTCTCTTAATGCTGCCAGGAAAACTGCTGGGAAAGCAGCTGTTCTGTGACAGGTGGTGAAAAGGACAATGTGACAGTGAAGCTGGAATCTGCATCGCCTTTGTGGCAAGCTGGGCAACACAGGTGAGACGCCAGGCTCAGAGGCCACTGGTCACCAAGGCATTTACAGGCCATCAGCTGTTCAAGTTGCTACCAAAAAACCCAAGGCTTGTGGTGCTCACTTGGTCAGCTGCAGGCTTGCTCCACTGCACATGCAGTTGCTTCAGGGCTTATGGAACAGGTGGCTCATGTGCCTGTGTTCCCAGTGCAGATTTACACCAGACAGAGATCGAGTGGCACTTGGCTGTCTGCTCGGCTCTTGCCCTGAGTTTCCTCATCCATAACACCTAACAGTGATTCTGCCCAAGGGCCATCAAGCCCAGTGGTTTGTCTCAGACAGTGGGAAAGCTGTGGTAGGATATAAATACCAAATACTGAGTTTTCCTCCACTTGAGCATTACAGACTCGACACCCTGTCAGCCATGGAGAAGCCCAAGGCTACTGCAGACAATCAGGACTGGAATTCCAGTGTGATGTCAAGCCCCAAGTCAGAGAAAAAGGCAGCAGATCCAGCTCCAGGATTTTACAGTCTGTCAGTAAATGCTTATCACTGCATTTAGTTTGACAGAAGATACCCTGGATCAGGCATGAAAAAGCTTATGAAGAGAGTTCAGTGGCTCTGAAGAAGGATGCAATTTCCACAGAATCTGATTTTACCCGCTGTGCTTCATGGAGGCCAGCTGATATGATCCAAACCAAACATTTCTAAGAGGACCCTTCTGAGCCAATCTTCCCATCTCCACATCTCAGGAAGATTGATGGGAAAAGCCAAGGGACCTTTGGGCCCCCCATAGGGCTCACTGCTGTAGGATAAGCAGCTAGCACATTCCCTGCCACAAAGAGAAGTTGCTGGGATAATTGCTGGGGCATCTTCTGCTTGGACTGTCACAAGGACCTCCTTCCCCTGTCTCAGACTTGACTATTTACACAGAAAATTTCCATATGCATTTCTCAGGGTACTGGCTTCTGACTTCTCACTGCTTCACTGAGGCACAATTCCTTTCCTTTGAGCCTTCCAAAAGCATCCCTTTCTCCCCACTGGCTCTGCCTGGAGCCCCAGGGAATGTACTGGGGTTCATTTGGGCACCTGGAGTTAGAGAGGAT
>VZTB01017970.1:219853-304837 GCA_013397245.1 Thryothorus ludovicianus | reverse complement strand
CTTACGGGTAATCCCAGTGGCCCTCTGTCTCCTTTTTCACCCTGGGCACCCTTCTCTCCTTTCACTCCATCAATCCCTGCTTCCCCCTAAAGGAAGGATGGAGCAGAAAATAAACCCACCATGACAGCACTTATGCAACAAACATTCCTCCCTTCAAAGAGGGCCAGATAGCAGAGGGAATACAAGAGGCAGCAGAGTAATGCTTCAGCCCAGTTCTCAGCCAATTTGAATAAAACCACTGTCATTCAAATTACCTCTGTGTGAGCACCTGTTTTAACTCAGTGGCAATAAGAGGAGACTCAGGCCCTGTAGGCAAAGATGTTCAGAGAAGAGCTGAGCTCACCCCAGTGCTGCTCTCCCTGCTATTGTTGCTGTATATATATTTATACAGAAATATAAATAACCAGAAGTTTTCTGATACAGTGGGTTTACACTTTAAGATGTGGATCCACTGGAAGTTAATGACAAGTGTCTACAAGCCTTGAAGAAAAATCATACAGAAATAATGTTTAGAATGATTTTTGTAAATGCTGAGGCATCAGTTTCAATATTTCAGAAAAAAAAAATTCACCATTTTTTTCCCAGTTCTATTTTTAAAATTCCCTATTATAAACTATAAAGCAATATTAATCAAAACACTCTTTTTTCTTAAATTCATAATGTAACCCAAAACTTTTTTCCTCCTCATTCCTATTCATAAGGCTTTTTGAAACATATCCATCCCTTTTAGCACTCAAACAATGCTAGTGGACAAATACTAAGGATAATCAGAAGAATTAAGATACTGTGCACATTTTCCAGTCTTTGCCCAGAACATCACCAGAAAGATGCAGCTCTTCTTTGAACATTTCCACTCCACTATTTTTTGTGTAGGAGTTGTTTTACAGTGGACAAGCCAATGGCACAAGCTGAGCATTTAGATGGAGATTAGAAATATTCTCACCACTAAGGATGGTGAAGCTCTTGAGTGCTTTACAGCAGAATGTACAGGATAATTTCAAGACTAATTTTTAGCTAGAGCTCAGTTCCTTAGGACTGCATGGCAGACTATTCATCCCACTGTACAGACCTCCACCCTCCAGACAAAGATTTCAACTGTGATCTCATGGGCAGAATTCCATGGAATTCCCACTTCTCTGGGAGGGAATGACTATTTTTATGGATCCTAAAATGAGAGCTGCTAATCCATTTCCTCCAAGAAAATATCCAGAAGGATTTATCCTCTTACAGAGACAGAAGAAAAGTACCACCTGAACACTAAGAAATTGCTACTAAAGGGAATTGATTCTAGGAGCTGGGACAACTTTTGTTACATTTCAGTATGTAATACTTTGTTACACTTACCTTGGGTCCTGGAACACCCTGAAGACCCTGGATTTGGGATGAGAGACAAGAGATGAGTAATGTTTCAGGATGGGCTTTAAACTCCAGATATCCAATTAAGTGTGCAGTACAAAGGTTTTGCTTTTTAGGGCACGAACTCTCAGCCCAAAGGCCTCTTTATTTGTGCAGAGGGCACTTCATGTACTGTTCTCCTCTCCAACGAGGAGCCTCTTGCCAAGCACACCCTGGCAGGGGGCCAGGTGTGCTATTAAGACAATTTCTGCAGTTGATCCCTTTAATCCTATCCATCCCATCTCACTGCTGTCTCCCCTTTCATCTCAGACTAACATAACCTCCTTTCTTTGCCCTCCTAGCCCACTGTAGCTCTGACTACCCTGGGGGTGGGTTTGGAAGGGACACTAAGCATGTCCCCATTTCAACACTGCAGTGGTTCTGGCTGTCCCCTCCACACAGAATCCTCCCCAGCCACTGCCTGCTCCAATCCCATTCCCAGTGCCTTGCTCCTCAGGTGAATCACCCAAACTTACTGGAGGTCCTGGAGGGCCTTGGGGTCCAGGGGGCCCAGATATCTGAAAAGCAAGGCAAGAGAAGTCACCATCAATGTGCTGCCCTCAGGGGCAAAATGGGGCTGCTCAGAGGGAAGACAGGACACAGGGTGCAGCAGAGCTCCTCTACCCAGGCTGGGAAACCCGGGCTCCCCCTAAGGACTGCGTTAGGAAGCAGCAGCAATCCAGGACTGAGAGGCTGGGATGTAGCAGCAACACTCAGGGGAAAGTTATGCAAAAGTTGCCAGTATTTAAGAGAAGGGAAAGCAGTGAGGTTTTTTCCAAAGAAAGGTCGACTTCCACTACTCTACCACCATTCCTAGAAGGAAGCAATAGGGTCAAAGAGTACAAGATAGGAAAGAAGGTGCCTAGCTCCACATGTCCATAGCCTGTGGAACTCCTTGCTGCAGGACACTCCAAAGCCATGGGTGAGCTTTGAGGGGAGAACAGGCAAATTCAAGAACACCAAAATCTTTTGAAAAAACCCCACGAAATTACATGTGTATATATACACACACGAATAATTGTCAGGAAATCCATTTATTGCAAATGCTGAGCAAAGCATTTGTTCTGTTCTCCAAGATCTGTTCTTCCCTAGGCATTCCTTATTGATTGGTGGTTGTGAGGTAGATGGTTCTTGTGTCAGGGAATGGAGGGCATCAGGAGCCAGAGGAGGCTGACAATACAGCCCAACAGCAGGAGGCTTGCTGTCCTCAGCAAAGGGGTGTCATCAGAGGAGCAGCGTGCCAGTTTCCAGCAGCACTGCTGCCAAATCATCCCTCCCCTAATGCCCAGATCAGGAGGAAACACGGGAACAGTAACCTACTGATTCTCCTGGATTTCCTCTGTCTCCATGCTCCCCAGGCTCACCCTTCTCTCCCTGCACACAACATGAGACCCCATCAGCACTGGCTGTGCTCTGGAGCCTCCCTCCATTGAAGCTGCCTGTGAACCACCCGTGTGCTGGCAAGCAGCAGCTCTCCCAGGAGAAGTGGGAACAGACCGTGTGTTTCACATTCCCTGTCTGCTGCTGGAGGCCTGATGGACGTTCTGTGACACCTAACAAAGGGGTAGGGCTCTAAGGCTCCCAGGACACTCAGCACCTTGGGAAATGAGCCCTTGTGAGCTGCTCTATGCTATTTTTCCAAGCAGGAAAGAGCAGCCTTTCCCTTCCCATTCTTACTGTCAGTCCTGGAAGTCCAATGGGCCCTGGCAATCCTGATGGTCCTGGTATCCCTTGATCACCTCGTTCGCCTTTCTCTCCAGTGGGGCCATCTAGACCCTACAGATCAAGAAAGATTTTTGGAGTTTTGCACCACTAAGTCAAGCAGACATATAAAACACCAGTGCAAGAGCCAAGACTTGCTCTGATCATCCCTAGAGCACTCTGAAAACCCTGGACATCTATGAGGCATCCAGGAAAATGCAGAGCTTCACTAGTATTGAAAGTGTAAGGGCAAATGGCTGAACACCCTCCTGTCTCTGTGGATGTACCAGTCCCCAGAGTGGGGATAGGGTACTGCTTTCCTGCCTCCAAATTCGGCTTGGGGTTACTGGAGTCCATGCTAGGTATCACCCCCCACAGCCAGCTGTTGAGACAGCAAGAGTTTCATTCTGATAATCCTGTAGAGAGGCAGGAAGTCATTGTATAAACCCCCCCAAGCAATTCTGGGGACACAGAAGCTGTGACAGACTGAAGCTGGGAGGCTGGACACTCTGCCCCAGTTAGTGGCTGGGTTGGGAGGGGTTACCCTATGCAGCTGCCCTCCCAGGAGGGAATGTGCTGATGCCTCATCCTCCTGGCTCACAGTCTGATCTGCTCACTTCCAGCAGTGTTTCAGTGCCAGCAAGACACCAGGCAGCAAGCTGAGGAAGGGACACACAGGCACCTAGGGACAGCCACTCCAGCAAGAGGACAACACATGTGCCAGGAAGCCAGGATCTCCTGTATTGTGACACTTGACACAGCAGCACCCAACTTGCAGGGGCTCTGAGGCACCCAAGGAGCCCTGGGGCCTTGCCCCATCAGCTGGGTAGGCAGCAGCACTCAGGCTTTGATTTACTCACCGGTGAGCCCACTTGTCCTGGCTCTCCCTTGTCACCCTTTTCTCCTCTGACCCCGACATGGCCTGGCTCTCCCTTTATTCCAGGAGGTCCATCCTTTCCTGGCAGTCCATGAGGGCCAGGGGGGCCCATTTCTCCAGGCTTGCCACGTGGTCCCTAAATGAAATCCAGACAACATAAAGTGAAACATTTATAGACAGAGTAAGGCTCCTGCCTTGCCCAGAGCCTCTTGTACTGCTCATCCTTTCCTTCACAACTATGCCCTTTGGAGACAGGACTGAGTAGCATTGCCATGACAAATGTTAGGATATTGACCAACCAATAATGCTCCTCTTTGTGAAGCAAAATTTATTTTTCCCTCATGGGAAAAGCAAGAGAGTGATGTCAGTGACAGAAATTACTCCATGTAGGACCTCACCTTTTCTCCGTCGTGGCCTGGAGGACCTGGCAAGCCAATTTCACCCTGAAACACAGAATTGTTACTCTGACAGTTTGAAAGCAGTTATTCTGACTCCTTCTGTGGGGCACTGTGATGAAAAGGGGCAGGCATTGCAGAAACAGCCTGCACAGACTACTCACAGAAAAAAAGCATGGAAAATTTTGGATTTTTTCCCCATAATCACCAAAAATAAAGCAAGGGAACCCCTGAGTTTTTTCCGCAGTCATAGAATTAAAAAAAAACAAAACCAAACACAAATAAACAAGAAAAAAACAAACAACCAAAAAAATACCCAAAACCAACCAACCAACCGAACAAAAAAAAACAAACAAAACAACCATGGAAACTCCCGTTGAAACACTACACGATGTGACTGCCTGAGAATTTTCCCAATCTTGTTGATCCTGACAGCCAGCTCACAGCCTCAGTGCAGTCATGTAGTCCCAACCAACACAATCCCACAGTTTGGTTCCCACAAGCTCCTTCCTGCAGGGGAGGGCAAATAGAAAGGATCCTTCATCTTTCAGATTAGGCATTATCATTGTGGGAAAGAGATTTTCAGGATATTGTGTGTGAGGAGGAGGGCAGAGGACAGCAGGACTGTGTCATAGTGCTGGACAGGAAATACAGGAGCACTGGGAAGGGTTGAGGGTGGGAATTCTGCCTGGGCCACTCCTGTGCTTCCCTGAGGTCTGCAAATGCTGAAATGAGACAATACCTTCTGTCCTGGTGGCCCTGGAGGTCCAGCCACACCTGGACGTCCTGGGGGTCCCTAGATAAGGAAAAAAAAAATTTTCATATTATCAACAGGGTTTGTATTTTTGTGTTTTGAAACCAAATACCTCTCCTAAGTTTAAGGGGAAATCACAAAGGAATATTCCAAGGGATTCCTAAAATAATTTTTTTTTGGGAAGACAAGCAATGGAGAGCCCTGAGAGTTGCTATTCCCTGCTCCTCCTGAGCACACTCTGTTCTGAGCAGCATTTATGACGTCTTAAAGCAGAGAGGTGAAAGCCCTGATTAGAATTCAAGTGCCAAGATCAGAAGGCAAGATGAGCTCTTCATTCAGCTGTCAGCTGCCCCAGCTTTAGCTCCCAATGGCAAAGGCCAAGAGTTTTAGCTGCACCTAAATTGTCAGGCCATCTGATAAGGATGGACATATGGCTACTTGTGTGAAACCCCACAGCACAGACAGGAACTCACCATCAAGGCCAAAGTTCGTATTTCCTAGGGGAGAAAAAAAAAGTGAAAAAAATAAAATTAAAAAAGAAAACAGCCATTGGAAAACTAAGCTTTTTCCTGGAGTTGGCTTGTTCTCCACTAATGTAACACTGGCCCAAATGAGCAAGGAGCTTACAAAATTAATAAGAGGGAAAAAAAAACAACCAACCAAAAACCCCATATTAAAAGCTCACTCCAAGTCCCACGGAGTTGTTATCCTACAATTTTCTCCATTTTCCCAGTGGAACCCAGGTCAGCCTAGAGCTGGGCACAGCCACTCACTGCACTTCATCCACACACACCTGTGAGGAAGCTCTGATGACTTCATTCACCACCCACCCCAGGCTGTGGGCCACTCCTAAGGGCATCCATGACACCAGCCCAGCCAGGTGCACAGGGATTTACCAAAACACTGCATGCAGTGAGCTGTGGCATGAAAGGGACTATGGCACAACCAAGAACTTCCCTTTGCTGCTACTGCTGAGGGAGTACATCTACACTGTTCCATATCTGTATCCCTTGGGAAATAGTAAAGCATCCAGCAGTCACCTCACAGGACAGGAGGGCAGCTGCTCACCTGCAGAGCTTCACTGATGTTCCCATCATAGTCCATCATTTCATCCTTCCCAGGCTCTCCTTTGGGGCCCTGTAAAATACCAGGTCTTTAGCCAGAGGCTGGGATTGCCCTTCCCTTGAGGTGCTCAGAGCTGTGGTTCACCCTGGAAAAGGGGCTCAGAGGGGCTCATTTAATGAGTGTCCAGGTTTTCATTTTTTTAAAGAAAGCCTCTGCAGTGCAGGAGATTCTACAGAATTGTAGCCAGCCCAGCTCAGATCACCATGGCATGACCATCAAAGCTGTCAGTCTGGGAAGAGGCAAAGTTGAGGCCAGAATCCAGGAATTGGATTGTTTGACAAATTGTTAGGTGTGGGCATGCACTCCCCCTCTTGTTGCCCTTTTATGGTAGGTCAAGGGCTGGAGTCCAGACTAGGTTGTCCAAACCCACCTCTTCCTATGAATGAACCACCCTGAGACAGCCTGGGAGAATTTTTTCCTCTAAGGCGGGGGTATGGAATGGAGAAACAGTCCATCTCAAACTGAGCCACTGCCCATCTGTGAGTACTTTTAATGACAGCAAGACCCAATCTGGACTGTCAGTGTGATCCCACTATTCTCAGACCCTTATGAATGGCCAAAACTCTTTATTAGTGAAGGAAAACCTACCCTTGGGCCCATGGGTCCCTGGTCTCCTGGTGGACCACGTTCCCCCTGAAACAGGAATATTACACTTTTAGCAAAATATGTCTTGAACTTGAGGAATCATGCTCTGCTGGTTCTCTGAAACAGTCTGGGCTAGACAGCTTAACTTAAAATTCTCCTTTTCAGCTAAGTCTTGTACACATAGGAACAAATCTGCAGCTACTGAACCTTGGAATCTGGAGCTGGGTGGTGTTAAAGCATTCTGTACCTTTTCTCCCTGTGATCCTGCAGCACCAGGCTGACCAACGTCACCAGCTTCTCCCTGACAGAAAGACAAAGGGAACAGAATGAGTTTGTATTGTGTTGAGAGAGCACAACTTCACTGCTGGGTTTGCATTTTCAGGAGGTAGATCTGCAGAACTGCACCAGCCAAGCACCCCTCCTGTGCTCCTTCTTCTTAGGTAGCCCAAATCTTCTGCCACAAGTGCCCACCAGGTACCTTTCTGTTCCACCCACTATAGAGGGAGTGTTCAGTGTTTCTCACAGAGCCCAGAGGGGAGTTATTTGAGCAGAGGAAGGGTATTGTCCTTCCAAAAACAGTTCACAAACTCTCTCATCTGCAGCATATATAACAGTGTTAAAACACTCAGTGGCACCTGATGTCCCTCCAGCAGGTAATCAGAGGTGGGCACAGATGAACACAACCTTTGCTCCTTCCTACACACCTTGTGCTGGGCACAGACCCTCACAACACACAACCCTGTGAAGGAAAAATCACTCACCTTTGGTCCAGGGGGTCCAGGCAAACCTGGAGGGCCAGGTTCTCCTTTGGCTCCCACCAAGGCATTCTCAGCAATTCCCTTCTCTCCCTGTTTGCAAAGAAGAACAAGTCATGCATCTCAGTTAAGACTCTGCACCTCTGTTAATCTCACTTGCCAATATACTGCCTTAGAGAAAGACAGCCAAGACAAGGTCCATCAGCTGGACTCTTGACAGCCCAGAAAGGCACTGCTCCAGAGGCAGCAGCTGGCCAGGAACCAGGCCAGCATGGTCCTGCCTGAGGGTCCTCCTTGTGGAGCCCTGCCAGCAGCCCCAGCCACGCTCATCCCTTCAGCTGCACAGGGCAACACAAGGCTGCCTGTGGACAGGCCTCATCCCCTCTTTGAGCACAGCACTCTTCTGTTGTTGAAATTGAGGTGATTAAACCACCTGAAGATGGCTGCTTTTGGAATGTCTCCCTCTGGAGCTGTAGCTGTCAGCCACTCAGCTTTGCACAGAGCTGTCAGCCACTCAGCTTTGCCATTACACCCTCATCCCTTCCAGACATGGCCACTGGCATTCACTGCACTGTCCCCTTCCCCAAAGAAAAACCACCCTGTGCAAGTCTGATTTGACAGGTGTGATTTCTATCTGAAAATCTCAGAGCACAGGGGAAAAGTTTCAGGGCTTAGCTTTATCTCACCTGCCCTGGGTCCCCCTGAGCACAAAGCTACTCCTCCCACTCAGAGCACAACAGTGCAGCTCCCCAAAAGCTCATCTCCTCATCATCCATGGATCTTGGAGCAGGAGGGAAGCTGAAGTGCCATGTTACATCTGAGGCCATGTTTTTAAAGGGGAACCACTGGAACATGATCCCATGGTCCTGCTCCCCCCCACTGCATGAGGCCATGCAATTCTTACAAAAAGGAATATTTTGTGTGCCTCCCTCACATCCCTGCCTGAAGGTGACATTCAGCTGAGCAGTGCAAAACACGCTGCCACCCTCAGCTAAGAATGTGTGAGCTGTGCACAGGAAGGACAGAGGAAAAGGGAGAGAGAGTGGACACACAAAAAAATAAAAATAAAAAAATAAATAAAAAAGAGACAAACCTTTGGGCCAGGGAGTCCAGGAACCCCATTGTCACCTGCTCGTCCCTTCTCACCCTGTTGGCAAAACAGACATGGTCAAGGCTGACTCTGCAGGCTCTCCATCTAGTAGGAGCAGCAACCAGGTGAGCTACTCCTAGTTTCACACCCTCCTTCCATTCCCTAGAGATTTTATTTTGGACAAGGCATCCTCCTTGAGCAGTACCAGCTCAAGACATTACATGTTTTTGCCCATCCTTTTGACTATCTTTGCACGTCATTGTCATTTCCCTCCAAAGGAAGATGAGTGGAAAATGGATCCAGAGTCCTCCTGTGCATCTTCCTTATCCCTCTGGTCTGCTAACCACTTTTCCCTGTCAATCCTTCTGCACAGGCTTTCCCTGATCCATATGCCCACAGAAGCTGTCATCCAGGGTGAATTTTAGCTGGAGTGCAGGACTTTCTCCATGCCCTGCTCCTCTTCCCTAGCTCCAAATCCCAGACTCATGCTCTCAAAAAGCCCCAAGCAGTGCAGTGGCTCAGCCGGCAGCCAAGCTCTGGGACACACACTGGTCATGTAAGCAGTGAAAAAAGGAGTGGCAGAACTGGCAAAGACAGCAGCTGGCGGTGTAAGGTGATACCTGGAGAGCAGCAGGCTGAGCTGTGCGAGGCACCATGGAGCACAGAGGATGCCACGGGCAGTGATCAATGAAAAGCATCAGGCATGCCCTTGGTGAAGTGGCTTTGCTCAGTTCACCATGCCACCTGGGCCATATTTTGAATATTGGAGTTCAATTACTGGTCTTTATGTTGAACTTAACTTCTCTTCAGACCATTCCACTGAGCTTCTAAACCCATGGTTTCCAAGTAGCGTCCTGTTTGGGAGTCTGCATTTTGCCAGGGCAGAGAGAGATATTGGAGGTTTCTGCTACCCTGAAGAGATGTTTCAAATGCATCACCAGGGAAAGGTGTGTTCTTAGATGCTATCCCCACAGTTCCAAGACTCAGCAACTTGTATGGATTATACAGAGCAATTCAAACCCTCTTTAGTCCCCCAGAGGTGCCCAGCTCTCTCTCGGAGCCACCCTGCTGGCCTGCAGAGGCTGGTGCTACTCATCAGAGCTCAAGAGCATGCATATGGCATAGATCAACCCTCCAGGAACAGACATGCACTGGTGGCTCCCTGGAAAATAATCACCTAGCAGCAATCTTTTTGTCAGGCGATTCTAGAGAGCAGTGACCCCTTGCTCCAAGGTAATTTGGCTTCCAGCCACCTGTAAGCCACACCCTCCCCAGCTTTCTTTCCCTGCCAGAGCACACACGTTGCTAAATTAATGCCTCTCTCTCTGGAAAGGATCTCATACCCAAGGAAAAGATTTGGCATTGGAGGTTTCTGTAAAAATCTAATTTCTAATCCTGTCCCAGAGTTCTGCGAATTCCTGATTCTGCCTTGGTATTCCACTTTTCATTCAAGGACTGTTTTCCATACACGTGTCCGTAAGGACTACTGAAAACATCCTGTGCTGCCAGAACTAGGGTGCAAAGCAGTGGATTTCTTGAGGAAGGAGGTCAGGTTACTGAATCCCTGTTTAGGGTGTTATTTCTGGAGTCAAGGGATGCGGCACTGTCCTTAATCGTTCCCGGGACAAGACTCCATCCCAGGCATCTCATGCTGCCCTGCCTGCCACCAGACCCCACCTCCTGCAAGCGGGAACGCGCAAACACACTTCACCAAGGGGGCGGGAGCCAGCAAAGGACACATAATCCCCCCAGGCACGATAAGGCAGCTCCCGCTCGCAGGGACACGGCACAGCGCTGCCAAGACACCCAGCTCAAACACGCAGTGTCCTACCCGCTGCCCCCTCTTCCCTGGCAAACCTGGGGGGCCCATCCTCCCTGGCACTCCAGAATCTCCCTTCGAGGGGAAGAAAAGAGATGGAGAATGTGTCTGTTATACGGCTGTAACATAACCCAGCGAGCCTCAAACAAGAGGAGCCAACTGCTCCAAAAGCAAGCTGGCTGCTCTGGGATAGAGAGGGATGGGGCAGGAGTGCACCATGCCTGCCTCGAGAACTCACACCAGATCACACTTCCTGAGACAGGGACGGCCCTCTGCAGGGACATGGGAAGGCACAGAAGTACTGGGAGGTAGAAGGGGGACAAGGGAAGGGGCAGAGGGAAACTACTTCCTAAGCAAAGTGTGCCCTGCTTGTCTTGTGGAGTAGGGAGGAAAGGAGGAAGGCAGCTGGAAGGGATTCCCATTGACACAGACATGAGCAGGAGGGTAGAAATATTTGCAGTATGGTCCCTCTCTCACTTGGTATCACTGTATCCTACTAACATTTTGCTTAGAGGGGCAGGTGCCATTAGGGCCTGGATTTGGACACTGGGAATTAAACAGCTCTCTCAGCTGCTCAGGGAGGGGAAAAATACACAAACCAGTTACAAGTGCAGGCTCAGAGCAAAATCTTCCAAGAGTACCTTTTCTCCTGGAGTCCCAGGCTCGCCCTGGGGAGAAAGAGACAGAAAAATAGAGTGACAAACCAGAAGGAGAGAGTACAAATCCTCCTGGAGCTATCAGAGTGGGGAAAAGAACATTCATCTATGAGAGCCTTGAGCTGGTAAGTAAGGGCACGAGAGTGCTTCGATTGCGTATTTTTGTGCCTGGAACTTCTTTTATCTTCATTAGCCAGCACCCAGGCTGCCATAAGAAACCACCAAATCTCAGACTCATGGCTTCCATAGGATAAAGTAACCACCTTGCAGTACTTGCAGACGTTTCCCAGGTACAAAAGAGCAGAGCAAGGCAAGACTGGTATTTTCACAGGCGAGGAGCGAGGCTGCAGGTGCAGCGGGTGTGCTGATACGAGTACACCAGACTCGCTGCCAGGTAGCAGGGGTGAGGCTAGAGACAGCTCTGGTACCTCTGCCAAAGGCACGGCAGTTCTGATATTCCCCATCAGTGGGAGCTGTCCGATCATTTTCTAGCGCCTTGCGCTCTCCCAGCTCCAGCCCGTGCCCAGCTCAAGGCATTGCAGTGCAAAACTGACCTTCATCCCTGCGGCGGCCACCCCAGGAGCGCCCTGCAGAGAGAGGAAAGACAGCAACGCCTTGTTAGAAATTAATCGGACATACGTTTTTTTAAAACGAAACAGTATCGGTCAGGTGAAACTAAAAATGCAAAAATCCACATCTTTTCCTTTCCACAACTCAGAAGTAATGCTGAGCAGCCGTTCACCTATGGCAGGGGCTCTGGTTTCCAGAAAGCTCTTCCAAAGGCAGGCACCATGAGCACAACCCAGCCAAGACAAATGGATTTTCACCCCCACCACCCCTGGTTTTAGCCCTGCAAGTGAAGCAAAGGCCAGCAAGCAGAACAGTGTCAAATAACTGAGGAATGCAAAGACGGATCCGAGACCAAACCCCCACTTCAAGGCTTGAGCCCAGATATCTCAGCTCAAGCATCCTGAGAAAGGCCAGCTCACACCCCAGAACCTTGGCCTTGCTACTCCCCCCTCAGTCTGCTTTTATCACAGAAGACAAGCCCTGCAGTAATGTGTTTCCAGGAGAGCTCTGAAGCCAGACACCTTAGGTGGAAAACCAGACTTGCAAGTACTGCAATTCAGGTGTCATTCTGCAGTGCAGAGCAAGCCATCACCACGGGACTGTGGAGTGCAGGCTGTGCTGCCATCCAAGACAGGTGCCTCGGAGCCTCAGGAGGCAGCTGCTCCCACAGGGACTGTCACATTTCCCTTGACAGTGCTAATGCAAAAAGCAGGTTGTTCCTGTTAACTGTCTGCTCTGAAATCTCTGTATCCCCTGTGTTAGTGTTAGTTAGGTCCTGGTCAGAAAAAGTCCAGTTAAAAAAACAACTATGAGTGATAACTAAGGAGAGGGGAGGGAGTGAAGTGGTGTTAGAAACTGGGAAATATGAGGGGTTGGGATGTAGCACATGAGGTAGTGAGGAGGACTGGGAACCAAGTTCAAAGTGAAAAAAGCTTGGAAAAGCTCAAACAAGGAGAAGTGGGGAGCCAGAGAGCATCAGGATCATACCTCTCAGCTTTCTGAAACAGAAATCAGGGACAAAAGCTAAAAAACACAAGGACAGAAGATGGAGATCAGGGATTCTATGCAATAAATGGGGGGAAAAAGCATTCCAGATTGTCTCAGGGTCAGTAGGTTTTAGCAAATAGGAGCTAGAGTCATGAAAGGGATAACATGCAGTACGTGGCTTTGGTTAGGCCTTCGCAGAGTCTTGGGATGCCTGTTCCTCATTTTTCAGCCTTCAAACAGCAGTGAACACAGATCATGTTATTTTCTAGTGTTTATTCTTACACTGCAATCCACAGACATGCAGGGCTGCTCGCACACTGACCCTGATTCATTGCTGCATTAGTCCAGCTCCCACCTGGGCAGCCCTGCTTATCCCAGCTAGACTAACACACATCTGCAGTAGCCACCTGGGAACCCAATTTACAAAACGCAAATTCCCTACAAACATCAGCAACTGGCTGCTCCCATTGGCATAAAGCATTAAGATCCTGATGCTGCAAGTCAGATGGGGCATGCCATTTGCTCTGTAAAACACTCCTTCATAAATTAGACCCTGTGTTTTGCAATTTAGAAGCATAAATAATTCAGCTGAGGACAGTCACTGACTCACAGGCACACACACAAATGCCTGTGCATCAGGGGCAGTCGAGTGCTACAGGTGAGATCAGGCAGACAAGCGTCACTCCTCTGGTTACAAGGTACCTTAGAGCCATGTCTTCCTGGCAGCCCTGGCATGCCTCTCTC
This sequence comes from Thryothorus ludovicianus, assembly GCA_013397245.1. NCBI lineage: Eukaryota > Metazoa > Chordata > Aves > Passeriformes > Certhiidae > Thryothorus > Thryothorus ludovicianus. Next base: position 291,384 of record VZTB01017970.1, on the reverse strand, counting down.
CCCCTGGAAGCAGAGCAAGACACACAGAGAGAGACAGCAAGAGACAGGAGATGAGTCCTCCCAGGGCTCCATGAGGAGAGTCCAGGGCACAGGTGTTGAGGAACCCTCCTGAGCGAGGTGAGGCACCAACTCCCCACCCGAATGCCCTAGCTGAGATCACTTCCCATCAGTGACATCTCTCAAGCCTTACAGCAGGACCGATCCCACTGGAGTGCCACAGCCTCTGTACCCTGCTACCACATCCCACAGCATGCTGCAGGGCTCAGGGAGACAGCCTGCAGGGACTCTAGGATGAACAAACCTGCTTGGAGAGAGAGAATCCAAGGGTGGCTGCTAGCCTGAATTTTGTCTGCTGATAACTGGAAAGTAAAACATCTTCAGGCAATCTGCATACTGCTGCTCCCATTTTGTTCTGGGTGTTTAGTCCTTGCTTGGATGGGCTATTTAGCAGGGATATATGTATGTGCTTTCTAAAAGGAGAACTTTTTGTAGTTACAGCACCCTGTGAACTGTATTTTGTTAAATACCTTCTAATATCATAATATACAAAACCTAGTGCAGGCATCTCCTGCCCCACACAGCCTACTTCACTACCCTATTTTCAGCAGTAAGAAAAGTAAAGTAATAATTGGGAATACTTTGTACTGGAGAACGTGGATTGGTCTCTCTCTCTCCTTCCCAACTGTGCTCCCTGTCTTTTTAAAGTGAGATTCAGCAGAGAAGACCGATGCTCTCTGCTGGGGCACACCCACCCTGCTTGCAGAGACCATCGCCATAGGGCAGCCCAGCCTGTGACAGGAATTCCCCTTCCCAGAGCCTCTGCTGGAAGAACTGCCACCCTGAAGAGCTATTCAATTATTTTGCCCTGCAACAGCAAAGCTCCCTGGATGAAAGGGAGCACGGTAACCCCCCAGGGGAACTCAGAGCAGCCACCCTACGCTGTCATTCCAGATGTGGCGGGCACACCCCCCGGCACCGGCGGGATCACACAGGCACTAGGGCCAATTCGAGAGGGCAGGAACAAACGTGACACTGCGCCACTGAAGAAGAGAAAGAAACCCAGCGCCAGAGAAAAAAACAGGAAAAACAACTCTCCAGAACATCTTTAAACCCTTAAGCGTTTGAAAGCCATTGGGGTACAGCGAGTACAGCTGGGCTGCCCCCTTTGTGATCCTCGGAGCTGCACACGCCAGGCACAGCCGCCCTCCAAAAGCAGCGCTGTAACGCTGCAGCCACATCAGGAGCTGGGTACAGAAGGCAAAACATCCAGCACAGCTCCCCAGGGGGCTTCAGGAAGGCAACCAGTAGCATCTCCCAGCTCTTCATGCTGACTAAGGAAGCAGCTGCCCCGTGTCTCTGAAAATTAGGCTACACCTCTCCACGCAGAGATCTCACACTCTCCTCCTCCCCTACCTGGTGTGAGCAGCTTTATCCCCACTGGGTGCCAATGATGCCTCACGCTGATCAGCTCATTAGCTGCCAATTAAAGCAGACACCCTTTCTTTTTGCTGTTTGCTGTGAGAAACAAATTATCAGGGGTTTATTGAGAAAGGCTGTGGGTGCTTTATGGCTCTCCTTCCTCAGAGCATGAGAAAAAGCCTTATCCTATGGATCTTTCAGGAAAAAAAAAGTAAGAAAACATCAGTGAAGCCCCAGTAACAGGCTGGGGGCACTGAGTCAAATGCTCATTTAAGTGGCCCAGGTGATCACAATCGCTGCCTAAGGACCTTCATGAGACACAGATTTAGGTCCTTACGTGATCACAGTACAAATGGTGGCCACAGAAAAAAACAGCTGAGAGACAAATCTAGGTTGTGCTGTGCCTGCCATTGGGTAGGGAGAATTGGTTAAATGAACAAGGGGTCTGTGTGATACTAGGAAACCTCTTCAGGCTAGAGATATTTTTCACTGGGAACCAAAGCAGTGATATTCCATGCAAAAGTGGCTACTACAGCTAATTTATGAATCATAGTGCTTGTCCAGGGCTTCTCAAGGCAAAGAAAGGTAAAACCTAGTTTAGGTAATTGGATCCAAAGTTGGAAGATTTAAAAGTTTTCCAGAGTCCCAATCAGTCCTCCTAGGTGAAAGGACAACAGAAAGAAGCAATTTCCAAAAACAACAAATTCACATGCTGTTGGATGCTCTGGAGCTGCTACTGGGTGAGGTCTGGCTGCTGATTTAAGAATGTGCCTGCACTTCCCTTTCAACTCCTCTGAGCCAAAAGAAAGGAAGTCAAGAGAAAGTGACCTTGACAGTAAGAAATTACAGTCTGTGTGTGATGCTTTAGGTCGGTGGAGGTGCCCCTTTAGTAGCTGCAATTTAGTGCCACAAAAAGTGTGCTGGGTTTCATCTCACTCTTCCTGAAGTGGGGTGAATATGGGATAAATAAAGTGCCAAGTAGCAAGAGTGTGTCTCCAGGGTGGCCCCATGTCAGGGAAGGCTCTCACCCTCTGGATGGCTCTGAGACATGACTGCAATACCTGGAGATTTCCCCTTTGCCAGAACCCACATGAGGAGCTGTTCCTTGTACATGGGCATGAACAAAGCAGGTGCTCCAATGCTAGCAGTGAAACATGGGAGTTTAAGGAAGGAGAAAACACAGCTTCTCCTTTCAGCTTTTTCTCTCTCCCAGGCCACACTCTGACTTCAGAGTTCAGCTTAATGTCGAGACAGCAGCAAACTCCAAGGCCTGAGAACACATCATTTCTGGGTGCAATTCCACCTTCATTCACACTGACACAAACTGGAGCAATACCTTTGTGCTTGGTAGAACTACACTGATGTGGAGATGGACACAGGGAACCTCTGGACTCTACATGAACTGTAGTATTCCTGAGGAGGTATTGTTTTGTTGTAGGAAGAAAATCACTACTGCTCTATTCAGCTATGAGCCCAAAGAACATTTCTTTAAACTCCAAGTAACACATCCTTGGTAAGCTCTGAAGGGACATTTTCTTTCTTCAAACAGTAATCCACCCAGATGGAAAAGATATAGAAAATGTATATGCTGCACAATAAATGAGCTGCATGCCACACACTAAATACTTGAAATGTATGTGTCATTGTTAATGCCTTTGCAAATATTACAGGACCAGTCTTTCCTCACGTTGTCTAAGATGTATGGCATGACACAGTGTGCTCTGACTGCCATGAACACTTGCCAATGTTGTAATGTTTTAAGCACAGTCTGCATTGAGTAATATACTTTAAATATATGGGCACAGTAAATTTCAGTCAAATAGATAACATCTGGGCAGAGACCATATGAGCTTGTAAAAAGTGTCCAGAAACAGACAGGAAAGCTGGTGCCAAACCTCAGCCTGAATTGCAGAGTTTGAGTGGATTTGATGCGTCAGCTAACCAGATTTTATGAGGAAACCCCAACCTAGCCCATCAAATAGAGAGATGTAACAAATCACCAGCAAGCTCCGTAGTCAGAGAAATGCCTTTGGTAAGAAGCGAATTCCACCGAGCGGATAAAGGCTGCGTTTATTGCCTGAGCTCAGAGTGCCTGTCTGTGGTTAATCAGAGCACAGATGTGTACTCCATCAAATACTCCACAGAGCTGCCCTGGACCCAGCTTCCCCTTACAATCCATCAGCCTGCCAAGCACCAGTATCTCCCAGGTGATCTACTGTGTGTTAGAAAAACACATTTTTCATGCCTACCTTTATGCCAGCATCCCCTTTTTCACCCTGCCCAGCAAAGGAGAGAGAAAAGGGGGAAACAGAGAGGGACAGTGAACATAAAGCAAAACCAAGCAAGCAGTTCAATTGTAACAGCAAGAGACACAAAGAAAGTAGCCAAAAGAGGGGTGTGATAAATGCAACCCCAGCACTCAGGTTCTCCTCCCAGGGAGTGCAAAGGCAGTTTAGGAGTGGAGTGGATGCTGGAGGTTGCCCACACTAACACTTTTCTACACAATAAGGGTGTAGAAATCTTTAAAACATTTCATAGTCCAGAGTACCCTCATTTTCACAGCCCTGACCCAAAAGCCTCTAAAGGCTGGGTTGGTTTTATTCTTTAACAGGGGACTGTGTAGGTCCTGGTTCAGGACAGCGTGGAATCACCTTGGCCAACTATTGCCCAGATTCTTCACACAGGAACAAGTGTTCCTGTCTACGTGGTTCATTCCAGGCTCTAGAGAACTGTCTCCAGCTCCTGGCCTTTTATATCCCTTTAGAACAGGCTTGTGCCTGAGAGGTGCCCCCACTGACTCGACTTTAATGGTTACCTTGGGGCCAGAGGCTCCAGGGAGGCCACGGGCACCGGGCAGGCCTGACTCACCCACCTCACCCTGAGGAAGAAAAGAAAGAAAACAGTGGAAGAAGCAAACACAGCAGCAAGAAAAGGAGCTGTTGTTTGCCAGAAAAGTCAGCAGAGGTGTGAGAGGGATGTCATACCCCGAGGTGTCCCACACACCCCAATCTACCCCTGGGTCCCTGTGAGAGGAGCACCACTCTGTAACAAGATATTCAGTCTATAAAATGTATGGAGTGAAGAGAGTGGTCCCATATCCTACATCATATCTGAGTTAACTTTCCTCAACATTTAGCCTTCTTTTCCCTTCCCCTGAGGATTTGGTCCCCCACACTGGATATTCCTTCCAGCTTTCCTAGAGAAAGGCCACAGCCTTGGGCTCATCCTTCCAAGGTCAGTGCAGGCTCTTTGCTCGGAAGTGAACAAGCCAGACAGGTCGTTTCATGTAAGAGGAGCTGGTAGGAGAGGCCCTCACTGTGAGGTCGCTGCCGAGAGCCGCCCGCCCTGCACTCACAAGACAGGATGGGCTCCTAATGGAAAATCCGACGGTTCACTGGGAGAGGGGGCAATAAATCGTGTCTGTCTGCAGGAGTGGGCTGTGGTCTGCAGGGGCTATAATTTCCACTTCCTGACATAACAAAAACTTCTCAGTTTATACAGAGATAATTAAAAAGCTCTCAGGTCTTGCCATTTTGCTTGCAGAGCACCTATAAAGCAATGTGGAGATAACAGGGGACACGGGATTCCTTCCTGCTGGGAACATTCACCTTCCCCTTCTCCAGCTGACATCTCTTTAACAGTATCTCTTCATTCCCTCTCTCACGTTTGATCTTTCTTTGTGTCTTCCCCCTGTCTCTCTTTCTGTCTCTTCATTACGCCCTCCGGGCTTGACAACCCTGCTGTTAATCAGCTGCTGATGAAGGCATTTGGGCATCGTCAGTTCCTTCCTTTTAACCCAGGGCAAGATTGACTCCTGTATCCCAGAGAGCAGTAAGCAGGGATTTGGCCCTTTCCAGCCTCCCATATGGGTTTGGATGCACAAGAAATGCATTTCAGCCTGGAAGTAGGTGTAGAGAGGCACACACAAACAGGAAGATATTTGTTCCGTAGCTGCTGGAGAGTTAAAGACAGCTCTGGGCCCAGGCTCTCTTTACACAGGTGGCAACAGGGAATCTGTGTGTCTGTTACAAACCTAGCAGGAGCAGAGCTCCACAGGAGGTGGAGCATAGTCCACAGATCTTCAGACATGATTCCACAAAGCATCAGTGCACTTAATTCAATTTACAACACTGAAGCTTCCCTCCTTACCTTTCTGCCAGGGTATCCCTGAATCCCAGCGTCTCCCTGCAAATAGCAAAAAGACAAAAGAAAATGAGACTTGGCCTGAGAGGAACAAATCTCTGCCCTTTTCCCTGGGGTACTGCTAGGATAGGAGGGCATTCCATGGGGAAAATTCACCTTTGCTCAGAGTGATTCCACTGAGCTCCTGTCCCTTCCGACCCACAGGTCGGCGTTACCTGCACTGGGCTGAGACCTGGCAGGAAAGCCCTGGCAGACAGGTAATGTGTGTCAGCTCTGTGCCTCAACCCCATGGTTCTTATCTCCTCACCCTGGCTACACAACTCAGATCAAAACAAATTAGGTTGGGTGGCTGCAGCTGAAAAATAACAACCACCACCCCCTCCCTCGCATTTTGGCAAGTGAATAAATGGGAAACCGTGGCAGAGTTAACAATAGCATTGCAAAACTCATTCCTGAAGCACTGGGAAATGCTTTGAGAATGGAAGAGCCAATAAAGCTGTGTGTGGCAAACAATTTTGCAAGATGGGCTGATGAGGCGTGCCTGGCTCAGTCAAGATGCAACTCAGACGTGTTGCTGGGACAGAACCCATGAGTCAGCACACGGGCCGGGCCCCAGAGGCAATACTGAGCTGGGTTAGAAATTTTTCTCAGCTATTTGATGTAACCTCTTTTATCCCTCCCTCATCCATCAAAATGTACACATCTGCCCTCATCAGGAGAGTCCATCTCTGTTCATCATCTTTCTACACCTCTAAGTGAGGTGAGATGTCTCACCTTTGGTCCAGGAGGCCCGGGTAAGCCCTGTGGATAAAATCAAAACAGACACTGGGGTCAGACAGTGTAGACATTACGTCGACAGCAGGGTGGTGGGGGAATGCTGGCTGGTTTGATTTGAAACACCCCTTAGAGACTTGCACTGGTGAGCTCAAACATCCCCAACCTATTCTTCATGTAGATATCTTAGTCTATACATCCAAATAAATTTATGCCTACAGTGCTCCAACTACCCAGGTTTGCTCTTGCTGAATTTGAAGACTAAAAAGCTGCTTTGCCTTATGCATTATGCTCCAGAATCATTTCTGTTTCTCTGGCTTGCTTGGGGAACTTGTTCCCAGCCCACTGCAGCTCTGGAGTAAATCAGGCATTTGCAGCTTCCTCTGGCAAGCTAAACAGAGAGAATATATTAACAAACAAACCACTTGTGTCTTTAAATGAGGAATAACCAAACAATTTACCTGATATGAACGATGAAGCATACCAGACATATGTGTGTGTAAATATAAATAAACAAAATATCTATGCAGGAGCTGCCTGTGAGCAGGCAGGAAAGGAAAACTACTGCAGATATGCTCTGATGCCTATACCACCCTAGATGTTGCCTGCTTTGGCAATTCAGCTGTTTAGCCATCCTTGGCTCCTCAGAGAGAGATGAAGATCTCTCAGAGAGAAATGAGGATGCTTACAGGATCCCTGACTCCTGGATTTTGTGTAGAGAGGTGCACTTGCCTCCAGGGGTGACGCTTGCTTGTCCTGCTAGCAGGCCTTGAAAACTCTTTTGAGATGGAAGCTACTTTCATTACACAGTGGCTACAGAACCAGCAAGCCACGTTTGCCCCTGCAGCTCCCAGGAGCAGAGCTGGTTTCTGGCACCCACCTTTCCATCTCTGCCAGGCTTTCCAGGTTCTCCTGCTCTGCCCTGTTGCAAAAGAGAGGCACATTAGCAGCGTTTTCTGTCCTCTGCCCTGCCATTCAGCAGTGGTACTGTTTTACAAATGGTGCTTCTGTTCCCACCCTCTGTGGCTGCTTGCTAGGACAGGGACAGGATTTCAAAGGGGTGGCAAGGAGCACGACAATTACACCCCAGTGTTACTTCCTCCCCGGGGCCATCTGCAGGGGCTGAGGAGGAGGAAATGAGCCTGGTGTCACCCAATGTGTGTCCAGATAGCAGCACTGCCCAGGTCACATCTCTGCCTTCCTTCTCACTCCCCTCCTTCCCTGGAACTTCTTCCTCTCCACACATCCACATTCTGTCTCCTGTCTGTGGCTATCTCAGCTTCACTACAAGAAACAGAGGCCAGAGGAAACAGCCTGTGTCCTAGGGGATGGGGAAGCAGAAGGATTTGGGTTTTGGTAAGGACTTACAGGGGGTCCAATTGGCCCAGGATGTCCTGGGATTCCTTTGGGTCCGGCTGGTCCAGCAGGCCCCGGTGGACCTGGGGGCCCCGGGGGACCTTGGATCCCTGCTTGTCCTTGTTCACCCTGCAGTTTGTAAAACAATAGTTACCAGCAGGTAGAGCAAACCCTTCACACCACCACCCTAAGGGCCCAAGGCAGGCCAGCCTGACCGAAGCAGAGGAGATAGAAGGAAGTCCCAGGTTATTGCCAGGAGAAGTTTCCAAGAGTGATGAAGAGTCCTGCCTGGGCTGGGCTGCCTGGGAAGTAGGAGCCAGTACCCAATGGTTTGCAAAGACATCTGAGGTCACCTGGTCAGAGCTCCCTTCTATAGGGATCTAGTGATAACAGAGCAGTCCAAAGAGACCTTTTTAGTCATTGAGCCAGTCAAGTAAAATTTATGTGTCAAAGAGAACATCTCTTGAGTCTCTGAGGAGGCTTTCCAAAGCACTTGACAGTCACATGTGAAGCAAAGCCTCCTGTGACGACACTGGCACTTCCAGGCAGAGCCGCAGCATCTTACCTCAGCCTGTTTTTCCCCCATACTATATTTGTTGGACAACACTCCCTCTGTTTTGCCAAGGACCAAAAGTAGAAATGCCACAAACCCGAAAGAAATTAACACAATCATCATGGTATTCCTGGAGCCCACCCAAGGCAGGCCCATGTACACCAGGCAGAGCCTGTTTTTCTAAGATTTAACAAGGCAGAGCATGCTGAGCCACCTGCCATTTCCAGCACTCTGAACTGGAGCCGTTTGAGCCGGTTCCTCTCAGGCCCTGCAATAGCCACTGGGGGCGGTGGCTCATGCCTCAGCAATGTCATCGGCACAAAGGACCTGGACGTGGCACCAAAGGAGACAGTGGGCTGGAAGCACCGTGCTTGAATACCAGACAGCTGATCTATAACTGATGAATCCAGGGAGCTCCTAGGGCACTGTGGTACCCGTGCTAAGCTGTTCATTTATTGGGCTCACCTCCCTAGATAAAATACCAATTTAAATCTAGTGATCCAATTTAAATCTGAAAAACTTTCCTTGGTGGATCCACGGGAAGCTAGAGACCAAACATGGCTATTTCTCAGTTAAAAGTCTGTGGGTGTGCAGTTGGGTCTCCGCTGCATTTATCCTCTCCTACAGCCTGACACACGGGAGGAAAATGCATAAAATCTGTCCCCTGTGTTCCTACCAAGTGCGCTGTTTATGCTGGCTGCCTTTAGTAAAACATGCAGATACAGGGATGTTTGCTTTATTTAGAATGATAAATGAAAGTAATAGGCTGCAAATTTCATGCTTTCTGCCATGAGCTCTATTTAAAAGAAAATTTCCAACACGTGGGCCAGGCTCACGAGAAGCTCGGTCACATGTGCAGCGACCGCCCTTTTCCTGTGCCTGGCTGCCCAACCCGCAGCCCACGCTGGGAAGCCTGCTGGGCCAGGTAGGAGGGGTGCCCTTGCTTCTCCCCATTTTCAAAGTGGATCTTCATTCATCCAGTGGCCCTTGCAAGGGAAAGCAGGCTCTTTTCTAAGCTTCCTTATCCTCCATACTCAGTGCTATTCAATTCTCTCGTAAATGGTGTCATAGCTTTTAAATATGGAAGGTAATTTGGATCTAATGAAGATGTTGGGAGGACACTGGAATATATTTCTAGATTTCCTCTTGCCTTGGCGTCTCATTCCAGCTTCAAAGACTTTCCTCCCACTGCATCTAACAACACCCCCAGCATGGGTGCACCATGGGAAGGCAAAGGGGGCTTTACCCATCTCACTTTGGCTTTCCTTCTTCTATTCCCATCTCAGCTGCTCTCTGCCAGCCCATGCTCCAAATTTAGGGCACTAAAATGCAGCATGGTGCTGGAATGGGGTGCTGGTAGGGGACAGGGAGCTGGGCAGAGCAGAGGTACTGCCCCAGCATGGGGAGTGGCTGGAAGGAGCTCACCCAAAGTCCCATTTGTATCACCCTCTCTGCTGTCTTGGGCACAGCAGGCCTTTGTCTAGGCAAGTGCCCATCCTTGCAGATCCCTAAACACACAAAGTGTTATTACCACATCATTATAGTCTCATTAATGTGTCCAGCACAGAAGGACCCCCACAGAGCTAAATGGACAGTAAGTCGATACAGTAAGTTGATACTTAAGTGGGAGATCAGGTGTCATTTTCCTCAGTTGTCATTCTATATTTTTAGCTGTCCACTGGAACTATTTTTCAGTTCTTTTAAACACCAGCCAGCCACCCTGACTGCGCCCCAGCAATGCAATGCTTGCTCAGCCTCCTCACAGAGGACCCCACTCAGCCCATGCCTTCACCAAGTCCCAGCCCTTGGGCAAAGCACTCCTGCTGAAGTGCTCAGAGTTAGCAGCAGGATTTTCCTCTCTAACATCCATTTTGCAGGCTCACTTTTTTTCTTAGTATTCATACACTGGGCTCCTGGAATTGCCAGGTCTGATCTGTACGAGCAGACCACACTCTGTTGCATTTAGAGAATGAATACAGCAAAGGCAAAACAGATCATGGCAAAACTCTCCAGTGAAGTTTTCCTCTGCAGACAGAGGGAATTTGCAGCCCTGGCTGACGACAGGATGCAGGGCAGCTATTCAAGTTTCCCACTTCATCCTAGAGAGGAACTTCTGCTTTCAAAGCCTTCCCAAGAGGTCAGTCCTTGGCCTGGCTCTCCAGACTGTCACTTCGAAGGGCAAACAGTGCAATCCATGGGGCTCTGTGTGGTGCAAATGCTGAATCCATAGAAACTGAACTGAAACCACGGGCTCAAGTGGTAAGGTCAGGATTCATCCAGTGCTGGGCAAGGACCAGGCACCTCACAGTAAATGTGTCTTGCACCCTGGAGTTCCCTGCTAGCATCCAACTGTCTAGACAGGCAGCAGGGTGACAAAACCCAGCCACTTAATAGAGAGTGCCCAGCACACTTCAGTGTGTAATTGCAGCAGTTTGTCCACACAGGAAAGCTAATCCCAGCTGACGGAATGAGGGAGCATAAAGTGGGCTCATTAAAAGCTGCATGAACTCTGACTATGGACAGTCTTATTCACTGTTCAGATGTCCGTAAGTCACTTTATGAATTCATCCCCAAAATAAACTAAACATGAATTATGGCCCTGGAAACCAAAATAAATGTGTTTACACAAAGATTTAATGCAATTTAATGAAACCATTCTAAGAGCTTATTTAAACACATTTCCCCAAGTGCCTCAGACTAGACTAGCCCTCAGAAGAAGCGTTTGCCTATTCATTCATCTTAGTTAAATTTCACAGACATTAGATGTATTTCAGCAAGAGGCTTCCAACCTCTTCTGGAGATTGAATATGCAGGAACCGACTCCTTAAGGGAGGAGGCTGCTTGTCAATAGCCCCAAGAACAGCTTCATGGCCCATTTCTTTTAGTTCAAAAAACTGGCTTCACTGCTTTTCTTTTTAGCAACATTATCACATCAAAGATTTCCTCTGCTTTAAAGAAAGTCCCTCAGCTCTGCCTGAAACTCTTGGAAAGCCCTCTGTAGGGAAAGAAAGACAGGTAGCAAGCTGATTAATTGCAAACACTGGGAATAAGCTCAGAAACAAGGCAACAAGGAGGAGAAGTCTACCTGGAAAGTGCGTCTCTTTATGACGGGAGGTGGAGCCAGCCGCACTGAATTGAGGAGAGGCAACAGCTGGAGAAGATCAAACCAGAAGGTCACAGGGCAAAGGAGTCAGAGAGCAGCCAGGGGAGAGAACAGAGAAGAGGGGAACAGAGAGATTGCCATGAGAATAGAGCGTGGAGTGTGCGTGGGTGCAGCGCAGGTACCTGCAGGCAGCCCTCTGAGCTCCTCCGTGCTGTCACAGGGGCACCCAGCAGGTGCCAGCCTGCCAGGTGGGGGGTGCCACTCACCCTCCCAATGCTCCCACCACACTCAGAGCTTTAATAGCTTCCTCTGCTCAGAAATAGAACTTACACAGGGGATTTTTGACTTGGCTCTGCTGATCTCCTTAGGAAGTGCTCACTGCAAGACATCCCCTCGCTGTCTCTGCTGGGGTGTCCAGCAATGGGACTGTTTCTCTTATCATCATCATCAGATTTGGGGCAACTATCAGAATTACAATTTTCTCCAAGTTTTCCAAGTGCAGTTTTCTAGTTCTCTCACAAGAAACCCAGTGTATTTCCAGGTCTCACCCTTCCTCCAGGTGTGGAAGGGAGTGGAGAAAGGCTAGCTGGGGTCAGCCCGGAGGTCCTGGCCTGGTTCACTTAACTTGGGAGACAAAACCACCATGGCCAAGGGAGAAGACCAGGCCTTGGAGCTGGACGCCTAAGTAGGGCATTGCCTTGGCAGCCTGTGCTTTGTTTTTCCCTGCTCAACAGTATCATCACCTTTTGACTGCTTATAGCCAGGAATGCTGCCTCAGGGCACAAAGCTGACCCGGACACACAGAAATCAAATGCACTAAAGCTCAGGAGCATTTGTTCATCCTTTTGCTGTATCCAGTTTCCACTTGCATGCACGCTGCTGTCACCCTGGCACCCACCATCCAGGCTCCAGGCCCAGGAATGCTCTGGCCTGATCCACTTTCCTGTTCCTATCAGTTTTCCATTGAAGCTGCTCTTGGTTTACACAGGGGGAAGAGAGAGATCCGTTCTGTGCTCAGGCACAAAAACGTGCCCATGTGTGACATTTCCCCATGTGAGCTGAGCACTCAGATCCCAGAGGCCTGCTCGCAGGTGTCCCACCACAGAAACCATACACTTCCAAGCAGCACATTTTATTCCTTTTAAACATTGTCCTTCATGTGTGCAGTGAAAACAAGGATCCAGTCCTGTTGCAAAGAGAAGTGGTAACCCAATTTTGCAGCACCATGATCAGGTGGTTGTGTTCAAATGCACTGATCCAGACAGCCACAAGCTATTACCCCAAAAGCAGTGCTGCTGGAAATTCAGCTGGGCTGATTTTATCCAAAGGCAAACTCCCCCTTCTAAAAGACAGTGCAGGAGGCCCCTTAGCTCAGGAGAGCCAGCTAAGCTGGCTTTTCCTGGCTGCTCAAGTGCTGAAGGGTATCTGAAATATTATACAGCTTACAGGGAAGCTGAGGAAGGATGCTGGGAAGGATAAGGAGGAAAATTGAGAGAATCAGTCCTGAAAACAGGCAAGACAAGACCCTGCAATGGATTCAGGTGCAAGTGGGAGAGTTTAGAGAAGAAATATAATGGCACTTCCACCCAGCTCCTGCCCTGCCCCCTCTGTGTTCCAATGGGAAGTTCCTCCAGAAGGCAGTGTGCAATATTGGATCTGCACCCTTTGCATCAGAACTGGGTCCCTTCAGACAGCTCCCCACAAACCTTCAGCGTAAGGATCTGGTTAGAGCGCAGGGCTGCAAGTGTGGTACTTAGGTATTCCTGGGGAACAGTGAACACACAGGAGACAAACGGGGTCAGTTACACAAACAGCATTTCTGAGAGCAAACGCAGCATGGCTGGTCCCCTGTTTCTCTGAGTGGCACTTTGCAGCAGCTTGAGAGGCCCTCTCACCCTGAACGGGCAGCTCCAGTGCACGGGCTCATCCCTCACAGCAGCGCAGGCCACACAGGCTCATACAGACAAAAATATAGGAAACTACAACAGGAGCCAAAGCGCATATCCTAACCTTGTATTTCCTTCCTAAGAAAATAAATATGAAACAAAACTGAAACAACATTCTCGGGTTGTCAGGATGCTGGTTTCCATTTCCTCACTCAGAACATCTGACAAAGAACCTTATCAAACAGAAAAGCAAGAAAAAATCGCCATTCGGTCAGAGGTGTCACATTTTTGCAACAAAGCCCATCCCAATTTTCATTTAGGGAGGAAGAAAGAAGACTGCACCTCTGCTGGCTGGTCTGTGCCTCTGGCTCCCTGACCCTGCAGTTCAGGACTGCCTGTCCTTGAGTTCATCTGAGGACAGTCACCCTTCCCACGAGCGTGTCTCAGCCTTGAACAACTCATGGGCTTTTTATAATGTTGAGCTTGGTGCCTCATGAGACCAGAAGTATCTCCATGAGAGGCAAGGAAACACTGCCAGGATGTGAGGCTTTGTACCCACCCTTTTCCCGCTGTCACAGCCCTGCAGCTCATCTGTCACCCTACAACCCTGACCCACCAAGTCAGTGTGCCCACAGGCCTGAGCCCAGGCTATTTCCAGGGATGCACCAGCTCCCTTCCCAGTGCTGCTCTGGGTCCTGCCACTGCTCTTCACCTTGAGCACTGGGGACAGTCAGAGCCAAGGGCTGTAACAGGAACTGGGGACACTGCTCGGGTGACCAGTGTTGTTGGCTTCTTTTTAACATAACAATCTAGTGAGTGGCTCACTAAATAAACATAGCTGACGGCTGCTATTGCATGGGGCACAGGCACCTACCCACTGCCCTCTTCTCCCTTGCTGCCAGCCAAGCTCTCTCCAGTGGCTCTGCTGCTCCAACCCTGCTCCCTCCGGGCCAGGGATCAGAGCCCAGCTGATTATCCAGAGGCCCATCAAAAATAAACAGAAAGCTCTTAAGCTTTTCTCTCTGTACACCCAGATTACAAATTCCAGCCACTTCATATGATGTCGTTCCAATGCATTTCCAGTGGATTTTCAGCACTCTGGTTGTTTTTAGAACTGGTTAAATCCCCTCAAACCCTATGATGTTCTCTCTCCACTCTTGGCTGCAGCATATGCTGGCCAGGCCAAGACAAAGGGGCAGGTGGGGCAATATCCTGGCTTTCATTAAACAGTTGCTGGCATCAACCCTCCTGCTCAGCCTCTTCCTTGCAGGCAGAAAGTCCACCAGGCTTGGGGGACCAGCACAGGGACCAGCTCGCTGGGGACCTGACTGAGCACCATGGCCAGGGGCTGTAGAATTACCCTCAGGTAGGAAGCACAACCCTTCCCCTTGTCTCTGTGCAGGGATGACCTCACCATGAGGGAGAAGAAAAAGGGAGGAATGATGATGATCGAGTTTTCCCTAGGTCTTCAAACCCCACACTGCTCCCAGGCACACAAGCAGAGCATGGCTGTGGAAGCAGCACTGAGCCAGGGCAGCAGCTCAAGGGTGGGTGGGTGACCTCTACTCCTCCAGAAACCCCGGGTTTCACTGGGTTTTGGGGTGAGGACATGGACCTTCCCCTCTCCAGCACAGAGCACAGGGGGGTATCCAGGAAGAGGAATTGACAGCAGCTGTCTAGGGGTCAGCTGCGGTGGGAAGGAACCGACCGGAGAGCCAACATCCCTCCTGGAAAACCTTATCTGCTGCTTTTCTACGAAACACATCAATCAGCCAAGCACTGCCCTGGGGGCCCAGATGACGCATCTTGTTAATGAAACGATCTCTGCTTCCAACAAAAAGCCATTCAAACGAAGGAGGATTAACATGCAGGAAGGCACGGGACAGACGATAATAACGCTAATGACTTACCCTGTGCGGGTACTCTCCACACTGACCCTGTGAAAGAAGGGGATTAAAAAGGAAAGAGTTTAAACCACAAACAGACCAAAATAGGCAGGCAGGATCAGATCCACAAGGTGTAAATCATTGTGACAGTATCAAACTCAGAGCAGTGATGCCAATTTGCACCCGATAAGCACCCTGCCTCTTGTCCCCATCCCCTGAGCCCTCTGCTCCTGGTACTCCTCACTCACAGTCAGATCAAGCAGCAGCAAGTCCACCAAGTTCTTTCCTCTCTTTTAATTTTTAACAAGGCCCCCATTGAAATTACCTTCTCTCCTTTTTGTCCTGGGGGTCCCTATAAAAGAAAAGTGATCAAGAAAGGCCTCAGTAAATGAAGGAGTTCAGTGAATGCAAGGGGAAAGGGATTGGGGGAGAGGTGGGATAGGGATGAGATACTTACGGGTTGTCCCCTGGGACCTGCAGCACCCTTTAAAGAAATTGAGAATTTAACATGGGATGGTTTTCCATTTACAGCAACAAAAATACAGCACATGGAGTAGGTGAAAAAGTGAGCTTTTAAAAACAGTTGTGAAAAAAATTCCCAAGAGAGATCCGGATGCCCTTTGTTACTCTGAAGGAGTGAAAACACACACATGCTCTGGCTGCATCATGCGGGGCAAATATTAAAAGGAGTGGGGGAAAATCATCAGGAAAACACAATCTTATTGTTCCCAGGACCTCAGCTCGTCTCCTCCGCCGACGAACTGGGATGGAACCAGAAGCAGCCAGGACTGAAGCCTGAGCTAGGATTGCTCAGCAGGGGAGTGGGGAGGGGAATCTTCAACATGTGCTTGCCAGAGGGCTGTATTGACACTCAGGCTCAAAAAACAGAATTACAGAATTAGCAGAAGAAAACACTCAACACTTTAGTGAGCGAAGGTGACTACAGAACCTCTCTCAACATACTCATATTTGGGATTTCATCATCAGAGATGTCAAGAGGAACACAACAGCATTTGGGCTTCCATAAAGTGCAGTCTAAGTTTATAATTTTCAACCAAAAGCATTTTAGTATGATGCACATATGAAACAGAGCTTCAAGGGGGATAGGGGATTGGAAATGCATTTAATACAAAAAATATGCTTTTTTTTGGTTGTTGTTAGATAAGTTGAAAGCTGCCAGATGTGTTTTCAGAAATCTTTCCATCAACTTTTACTTGTCCTATGAGGCCAACCACGAAAAATGTCAGCTCCCAGAATATATTTAAAGAACATAATTGCTAAGTGCAAGGAAAACACATCCCATGCGTAACTAGAGAGTTGCTGTTGTGACATGACGAATGTGATAGCCATAATGCAAAAATTACAGACATGCACCCCAGCACTGCTATTATGAAGTTACAGAATTAGGGATGCAGCTAGTGCATCAGCTGAGGTAAGATTGCTACCCTGCCCAAGAATTTCCAGCTGAGGGACAACATCATTGCAAACCAACCCACCACCCACAGACAAACATATGTATTTTTACCATCTCTCCCTTCTGTCCAGGATGGCCCTGCAAAAGAAAGGAAACACACATCAGTTCTGGCCACTGCAGACTCTAGATGATGTTGATTTAACAGCTTCTGCTGAGCAAAGTGTGTGTCCCCAGAGGAGTACAAGAAAGGTGCTGCTGCATCTCTCTTGAGGGTGAAGTTCCTCATGGCAAAAACAGGGTCCTGCTGCAGGAAATTAGGAGCCAGAGGAATGTGCTACCAGCTCCATTACAGCTTCAGAGGAGTGTGGTGGGGAATCTGGCCACGTGGCTGCTACATGGAGCTGTGGGTGTCTGGTCCACTGGGTTCATGGAGAAGAAGCTCATTCGTGCCCAGCTCTCCACAGGATGGGAAGAACTTGGGCCTCGACTGCAAATCTCTAAGGATATCATGGAGGTCTCACAGAGGTCTTTAGGATCCTTCCCTCCTCCACTGCAGCTCTTTCTGGCAGAGCAGCAAAGAGAAAGAAGCTGTTGGCTAAAGCAGAGGGCTGGTATCTTGGGGATCTGCTCTGCTGTCTGATTTTGGGTGGGAGTGCCTGCTAAGGCTTTCCCTGCAGCAGCCAGGCTGATTTCAGGCACTTGTGAACTGCTATTTTATAAATTTACCCAGAAAGGAACAGGCTATACTCTACCTTCCCTAATCTCCTGACTCCTGCATATCCCCCAAGGCATCTGCGGCATCCTCCTGCCTGCCAACCTCCTAATTTTCTTTTAATTCATGCATGTGCATGACATTGCAAAATAATCCACTGAAAACATACACACTGGCTGCAGCACAGTAGGACCTAGCAGGAGGCAGGGCAGGAAGCCTGCAGAGAAGTTCTTTGCTTACCGGTTTGCCATCCAAACCAATAGGACCCTGAAATAAAAGAGGAAAAATGGTGAGAAATGCTTTCCCTGGAGTGTCTGTCCATCTGCCCCAAGAAGCACTAAGTGCCATGAGACTGCATGGGCTGGGGTGACGTGGGGTGACTTCCTGTCCAGTCTTGGCAGGTCCCTGGCCCACTGAGTGTCGGGTTCTCTGCTGTTTTGCAGAAATTCCCTGAGCTAGCAAAGCCTTTTTCCACGCCTGAGATGGAAGAAAAGAGCAGAAACTCTTCAGGTTTCATTCTCAAGGTTGTTTATTCGTTCTTATCTGAAACATTTTCTTTCTGACCCACCAAGCTCCTTCCAGCAGCACAGTCGAAGGCCTTCTCCCCCCTCAGAGGGGTGTTTATCTTTTATACTAAAAGTTATGTACACATTATTTACTAATTGTCTCCAATACCTATTCTCTACATTAGACAGTCAGTTTCTACTCTAAACCAAATGTCCCCGTCACTGAGAAGATGGAGAGAAGAAGAAGAAGAAGAAGGAAGAAACCCAAAAAGCCACGAGGTTCCTCCATCTTAGCAACACCTACCCTCCCGTACCAAAATCCAAAAACTACTTTTACACCCTGTGACAAACTCACTACTGCTCTAAACTCTTGTGACCTGCAATTCTTCTTTTAAGGTTGGCAATCGTTCCCATGGGCTAAAATCCAACCCACAGGTGTTTTGGGCTCTGTGCCAGGGTCTCTGAGACCCCTGCCAGGGTCCCTGAGCCTCCAGGACAGTCAGAGGAGAATCTTGTGTTCCCACAACTGAGTACCAGCCCAGATTTCAAACTGCTTCAGCAGGTTTCAGCAGCAATGCTGGGCACAGGAATAGAAGCAAGGAGGGATTCATAGGCAATTTGCAAAAAAAAAAAAAAATTAAAAAAAAATCAGAATTTAAAATTTTACAGTGTCTGGTAAACTAGTTGAATATCAGCAGTTTTCTCAAGATTTTGATTTAAAAGGGCAGCCACTTTTGGGGGAAGAGGAATTTTTGCAAATGACAGAATAATAAAAGTGTCCCAGGGAAGAGGTGACATACAGCTCAGCACATGCTGAAGGTACTGTTTGATGAGAAACAGGCTCCACAGAGCTGTCCCACCCAGCACTTTCTCATGAGCTGGGCCGATTTGTTTTCTGCTCCTCCAAAAGCCAAAGACCACAAGGACCTGGGGAGATCTGCTTCTCCTCAGCCCAGGGGCAGCTCACAGCCAGTCAAACAGCTCAGAGACTGCCAATTCCTGCCATTTTCCAGGTGTGAGAGTCTCCCCAGCAGACCTGCTCTGGCACATCCAGTGTCCTGGAGAAGCAGCTGAGCTGCCTGGTGGGAGCAGGGATGTAGGGGGTGTTTCTGTTTGCCTCAGGCTTCCTAGTCATCCAGGGGAAATGCTTATGAATAAATAGCAACTGTTTGAGTCCTTCAGCAGCCTCAACGCTTCAGAGTGCTGCCAGCAGCTGTAGGGTTGAACTGAAATTTGCTTTGTCCTCTCCTGGGCATAATCTCTGCTCCCTTGCAAGTGTGCTGGAGAAGAATTCCCCCTCATGTCTTACGTCCTTTCCCTCTGGCATGACCAGAGTGTTCAGCCTAGCACAGTCCCCAGCTGACCCTCAACTCCTTTTTGGATCCCAGGCACTTGCTGATATTGGAATATCACCTAAAAGCTCAATTAAAGTTGGAATTTCCCCTACCTGGGGGTTGTTTGTTTTTTTTGTCTGGGATAGAGGTATTTCTTAGGATGGTTTTCTTTTACCAAACAGATGTGGCTTTAACTATGTTATTTTAACACTTGGGGCTTTTTTTTTTTTTAATTAATTTCCTTTCAGAGTTGTGTGGTTTGGTTTGTTGCCTTTTTTTTTATTCTCACTAAGTATCGTATAAAAGAAAAAAAAAGAAGCAAGAAAACAAATGAAGAAAAAATTGCTTTTTCCAGTGATATCAGATCAGGTCATTGGTTTCAGGAAGAAATGATGAGATACAGCAAGCACTTAGGAGGCTTCCTAGTAATATCACGCATCCGTACCTCATAAATTCAGAGTTACACTTACCGGGAATCCAGGAAAACCTCTTGTTCCAGGCTGTCCCTGGGAAGGATGAAACAGAGACAGCAGTTTAGAGGAACTGAAATGAATTTTGATGGATCCTAAGTCGTCTCTACAGAGCCTTTCCTCCAGCCTCTGACCAATTATGCTACAACTCTCTGAAGTTGTATTCTACAACTCGATTCCCCTCCAAAGGGAAAGTGTCTTGGGAAGGAGGGGAAATCTCTCATTCCCACTCCAATTTGTACAGGGCCAAGAAAACACTGGAGCAACTCCAGTTTGGATTGCAGGCAGTTTCCTTGAAGATTCTATATTAATTAAATGGGTGTCCCTAGCCCATATGTTGGGCTTTTGGAGTATATTCCAGAGGCTGAGGTCATTTTATGGCAATTCTTGCTGCCATAAACCTGAGATGTTTAATGCAGGGTACTGCTCTGTGCAAGACAAGCCTTGCATGTCACTGGAGTCTAAATACAACCATCCCTCTCCTCCTCCTCCCCTCATCGTATGTCCCAACTCATTTATTTTCCTCACAAATAATTCTGGAGATTTCTTTTTTTCTCTTCTGTTGTTTTTGGGTTTTTTTTTTTTATCCTCTGAGAGCTAAGACAAAACAAGAGTTAGGCTGTGTGATGAGAGGAACACAAGCACCAGGACTTTTCCCCCCGGCCCCTTCCTGGCTAGCTAGCTATGGCTACCAGTTTGGGATCAGGTACAGCAACCATTGGCTTGGGGTGTGTTTGGCAGCTTCTTCATCCCCTACTTAAGAACATCAAAAAAAGAGAAGATGTCTGGCTGTTAATTTTTTCATAGTTCTTCAATTTTTGAGGCCTGTGATATCCCAGGTCACAGTTACCATAGCTTTGTGGGTATCCAGGAAAGATACCACTTCTCTTAAAGATTCTGCAGTCTCTTTCCCAAAAAAAAGCATGAGCCAGGTCAGGAAGCATATGGTCCATTTGGCCCAGACTTCAGCAGATCTTGAAGCACACTCATGTAGATAGAAACAGCCAAATGAGGTAAATCCTGTGCCACGCTCATCAAGTGACCACTGTGGCAACCTGCCCATCCTGAAAGCTGTGCTATGATGCCAAAATGCCCAACTTCCTTATTTGTCCTCTCATTCTGGAGAAAAAAATGCTTTCTTCAGCAATTTGAACTACCATGACTGGACTGCTGGAGCCCCACAGGGGTTTCCTAGGAAAGAGCTGGGCATAAACAGAGTGCATCTCTGCCTTAACTAGAGTGATCCTATGTGGGGCTGGGGGAAGGGAAGGGGAAGGAAGGGGTGGGCGTCCTGGGCTGTGAGGTTGAGGTTTGCCACAGTGAAGCAATAACAATCCTTTGGAGACCTCAGAGCTACACTGATAGGGAAAACCTGCACCTTCAGGTAACATCTCCAACCACCCTCTGTCTGCAGAGAGACTCAGTGAAGGTGTGCCCCTGCAGAGGATGGGCTCAAAGAGCCCCTTTGCAGGGTTTGAGGGATGCCCCCACCACAAAATCCCTCATGTTGCACTGAAGACCTCTGGTTTTATATGCAGTGCTAGCAGGATCTAATCACATTTGCTCTGTTTCTTTAGTTCTGCAAAGTTGAACTTGGTCAGCTTTGCTTTGCAAGATACACACAAAACCACCTGGCCCTGTTGGCCAGTGACCAGAAGGGAAGATAGGTTATAAATTAAAGGATCTGTCCACCGCTGGCTTCTGAAAAGGCAAGAGGCAAGAAGAGCCTAGCCAGAATTCATTAATTTTGGTTCCCTGTTGGACACCTCCCTGACAAAAAGTGCTAAGAAAGAATTAGGAAGAAAATCTGGAAAGGGTACAATTTGGCTTCCTCTGTAGACTACAGACTGTTGCTTCTTTCTCCTTGGAGGACAGCAGGATGATTTGCACGGTATCACGCCAAGACAACAGTTCAGCAGCGAGCAATTCCAAGAGACTGTTTTTGTTGGGTGGCTGGTTTTCCTTGTCTCCTTTTTAAAATGTTGATTGTATGAAGTCTGTAATCCTGGGAGCTGCCAAATCATGGAGACCGTCTGTTTCTGCCACTGTCCTTCCCTGGCCAGGAGTTCAGCAGCTCTGAGCTCAAGCAAAAACTTCAACCTCCAAACAAAAATCTGGAAACTATTTGTCATCCCACATCTTTCCGAGTGGCCCCTTAGCTAGGGTTTCCATGTTAGTCTTCAGTGCTCAGCCATCCCTTTTGACCTATCACCAGCTCCCCAGGAAACTGGATCATCTTCACAGTAGGCTTTGCAGGCGGGAAGTGTGGAGTTGGACCGGTCCTGGCACCTCAGGGTTTTGACTGGTGTAGGTAAAACCCCATTTTAGATACCATTTGCCATCTAATATTTCTGCTGCTTAAAAGATGCAATGTGTTCTGCAATACCCCAAACAGCAACAAAAGTAGCAGCAACAAAACAGACAGAACTGTCCTGCAGCCCAGGCACATGTCCTTCAAGAAAACTGTCTCCTTTACAGGACCTACAGGGACTGACAGCTTTTCTCTCTGATTACTATAATTATACTGTCCAGAAGGCTGAGAGCCAGGGCTTGTGAGAAACAGCAAAGGCAATGGGGCACTCACCCTCCAAAATCTGCTGTTTGTGGAGCAGGGTGGTCTTGCTCAGACCTTAGCTTGAGAGACTTGCCAGCCCTTCTCCCTTGCCTAGACACGAGGCCAGGGACCATCTGCTAGGCATAAAACACTTGGGGAGACCCATTTGGGTCCTGGGCTTTGGTTCTGTCGCTCCTCAAACTCCAGTATCCCCGGCAGGTGGGCCTGGGGACCAGCAAGGCTGGTTTTTATTAGAAACACTTGTCCTGGAGCTTTTGGGAAGTTAATTGGAAAGCCAGATGTAGCCAAGTGTTTGCACTGCCTAGGTCTCTCTCACTTGACCTCCACTGTGAAACAAAGGTTGCCAGCAGCCCATCCGCTCTGCAGGTCAAGGACGGTGCTCTTCACAGGTTAATCAAAATCGGAAGTGCCCACTGGGAGGGAGAGAATCGAATCTCCAGATCTTTTCTCATGGAAATGTCCAGTGAAGGCTGTGCAGGGATGGAGTGGAGAGGTCCGGCTGCACCCGCACAAAAGTAGAGGCTGGACGGCTGAACCACAGTGCAAGAATCCTCCAGCATTTAGGGCATGTAAACACTCCAACCCCTCATCTTGGCTATTTTTTTGTCTCTGTCCTTACAAAGTTTTGTCTGGCTGACTTGTTGTACCTTGTAGAGACACTTTCACTGGAAGACGGTGCAAAATGCTACCTTTTCTCAGCCAGATAAGCAGTAACCCTGCTGACAAAGAGCTTGCAAGATTTTGAGTATGACAAAGACCTCTGAACTACCCTTTGTCTTTGTGAGCTCCCAATCACCTTCAGTAAAATCAGGGGGCTTGCTTCCTGCTGATTAAACCAAAGCCTGAAATCAGCCAGGCAAAAGGCAAATTTTCTCCAAAAGTTGCAAAACAGAATATGCTTCTTCCTTTTAAATGCAGAAATTTGGTTTCCTTGCCAGGGGAAGGCTTCCTCATTTGTTCTGGAATATGAGCTATAATTTCATTATATATAGTATATAATAGCAGCATAAACCCGAGGCTGGCTCAGCATGGGAACCACATTATACAGGGTTTTTGCTCTTTCCAGCTGATGCTGAGTCTTAATGCCCCTCCTAAGTCTTTCCCAGTAACTTGCCCACATCCTGCAACAGACAAAAATAGAGAGAAAAGCCACTTACGGGTGGACCACGGGGCCCGATGATAGACATGCCAGCTTCTCCTGGAGCACCCTGCAGAGGAAAAGGAGTGAGAACAGGAGAGGAAAACACAAAGACAACTATATTCCTGTCAAGACTGGGGTTAAATGAGGGTGCCTTAGGTGTGAGATTTTCAGGGTTCACAGGGCAGTTGCTGTTCTGGCCTCCCTCAGTTCCTGCCTGACACTTTGGGAGAAAAGATGTCCTTCAGAGCTGCTCAGATGTGCCAGAAAATGGAAGCTGCACAGCAAGGAGAAGTATAAACACATAAAACACTTTCTGGCAAAACAGAAGTTCTGCCTCATTGCAAGTGTGAAAGATGGCCTGAAACCCTCTCTGTTTCCTTCCTGTGAGTTACAGGAGGATTGTGTCCTGCAGAAGAAAAAAAAGGAGGGATGTGCTGGGCTCCAGGGAAATGGGAGCTGCAGGCAGCTTATTTGGTTGCCTTCAGAAATGCCTCGTTTCTGTACTTCTCAAACACAGTTGAGATGTGGATGGAAACAAAGCAAAGTGCTTGCTGGAAAAGAAAACAGCTGCTTCTCCAACTGCTAGCCACCCACAGCGTGTGATGGGCAGGACATGACACTGTCTTTGGAAACAGTGTATTCCTGAGAGGTAGCTCCAGAAGTGCCCAAGGCTGAGGAGCTTTGAGATGGAGGATCCCATAAACCAAGAAGCCTGCAAGAAAGCAAAGCACTCTGCAAAACAAAGCTATGGACTGCCAAAGACTTAGGGCTCTCGTGGAGGGCTTTGGGGAAGCAGAGGCAATTAGGAGTGATTTTTTTTTTCATTGTTTGTTTGTATCTACTTGCTATCCCTTCATGAGAACTCTGGCCAGAAACAAATGCAAGGATATGCAGAGAAAAAAGCAGAATGGCTTCAAGTGTGAAATTCTGTTGGATAGTGTTGGTTGGCTCCATTGAACAGTGAACATAAGGATGAAGAATCTCTATCCTACTTTACCCTTTATTGTTGTGGTTTTCTCTCAATCTATTATGAAGAGGAGCAAATGGGTCTGGTATGGTAGTGCAGAGATGAGCCCCCTTGCCAGGTAAACATCCACACCTTTCTTAATTTCTACACATTGTTACACAGTTATTCAAGAATCCCAAATTCCCAAACCCCCACTTCCCTGCTCTCACAGGTGGGAAGTACTCATAGCTCTGGGGAAAACATACCAGCAGTGAAATGCCAAACACTTCAGAGCCCAGCAGTAGGATTGCTTTGTAAACCAGCACTTCTTTGTGGGTACAAATCACAACTCACTGCACAGCAAAAGGTCTGTGAGATGGTGTCCCACAGGCTTAAACTACACCATCAGCTTTCCTCAGGAGAACACAGTGTCAGAAATAGGAGTGTGCCGTGACACTTTTATTCCTTGCTCCCACCTGCACCAGGGATCAGGCTAACCTGGGAGGTACAGGGGAGCTGCAGGTTGGTGGAGGCAAGCAGAGCTGCCAGAGAGGGAGAAAGTCAATGGTTAAAATCCAGGAAGCCTTAAGGGAAGCCCTGCATGTGCCCACTGACTCTTAGGCTGTTAGTAAATTGTCATAAACAAGAAACGCAGCATCTTTGGAGGCTGACTGGCCTGGAAGGAATTTGGGAAATATACTTGCACTGACACGGAAGATGGGGCAGCCCAGGGGTGTG
This sequence comes from Thryothorus ludovicianus, assembly GCA_013397245.1. NCBI lineage: Eukaryota > Metazoa > Chordata > Aves > Passeriformes > Certhiidae > Thryothorus > Thryothorus ludovicianus. The sequence goes on along the minus strand of VZTB01017970.1, from coordinate 266,428 downwards.
GAAGCCCAAAGCTGGCTGCAGTGGCCACGACTGTGAGGGAAGAGCTCGGGATGGCCCTAGAAGGGGACAGTTTGGGGGTGGTACAGGCTACAAGGAGCTGACTCACCTTCTCTCCGGATTGCCCTTTTAGTCCCTGGGTCAGTGGCAGCCGTCACAGCCACATGCAAGAGGGTGCAGGGAAGAGAGAGAGAGAAAGGGAGAGACAAACACAGGCATCAGCGGCAAAGGCACGCTCTCCCACCCCACAACCCCGGCTATGGGGATGAGCAGGGTGACCACAGCTCCTGCCCTGGTCCTCTTGCCCATCCTCACCATGGGATGCCCAAGCAAGGAGCAGCTCCAAAATACAGCACTCAGCCAGGCAGGGGATGGCCCCCTTTGCTCAGGGCAGAGTTATTTGGAAGGGGCAGCTGCCAGTGGCAAGAAGGGGTGCATGTTAGGAAACCCAGGGTTAGGAAGCCCAGCTGGCGCATGAGGTGGCAGCGGGAGACACCCAAACAGGGGGATGCTGAACCAGAGGAGGGCCTGGATAGTACAGCAGGTGAAATGGAAACACCCCTGCAACACATATGTGGCTTGCAGGGCTGGTCACCCTGCCGAGACCAGGAGAGCCCCTCAGGTGTAGGGCTCAGGGAGAGTAGTTTTGCTCAAACTGACAGGGATTATCCTGAAAGCCACCCTCCCTCAGCCCCAAATCCTGGGGGCTGGAAGAGAATGGGAAAGATAAGGCACACAAAAGAGGGTTTGACTCACCGGCCGCCCAGGGATTCCCATTGCACCTTTGTCCCCCTGGCAATTAAGGCAAAAATCAGAGGAAATTGGTAACTGGCCAAAAGCAAGGTTATAAAACAGCACAACTGAACTAAGCCACAGCAGCAGCTTCACATTGTGGTGCAAGTGCCCAGGGGTTTTGAGAGGGAGAGAAAGTTAAAGAGTGTGTTTGCGTGTGCCCAAACATGTCTTTAGAATGTGTGAGCCATCAGTACATTTCCACATATGACAAACTCACACATCTCACAACAGAAATGACATAGAGCAACTTAGGCAGCAAAAGGAGGACAGGAGTCTCCAGTCAAACAAAGTACAGTCCCTATTTCCAACACTTCATAAAATCCAGGTCCTGGGAACTGGCTTCCCGCAGTGGCCAACTGTCACATTTTTCTTTCTTAACCAAAGTCATCTGGGTGTTAGCTTTTTATTTATAGAGTTATCACTTTAAAACACAATTCTCTTAGACTTGAAAATACTATCCTGTCCAGAAGCAAGAGAAAAATGTGAGAACACAAGCTGACACAGGAAAAAGCACGTCTGGAAGAAGACATATGAGCAGCTGTTTTCAGCATCCTCTACCCCTTTGAGATACTCCCCAGTGCATTGTCAGCATGCGAGTGATCCTAAAGTGGTTTTGGGAATGACTTTGGGTCAGGTGACACTGGACAGAGCCTTGTAAACACATGAACATAGCACCAGTGACAATTCTCTACCCACTTACCTACAAGGCAGTTGGCTGCCTCTTACAGCTAAATTGTACTATACAATTAAAAAATAAAAAATAAAAAATTACTCCTTCTGCATTCCTGGTCACCAAAACTCAAAGCTGTGCAGATCAGGAAGACAGCAGCTCATTGCTAAAGGATCTTGATGATTATAGCTTGAGCAGTCATGTAGCTTTTGCTCTATAGTTTGCAAAAATGACGTGATAAGAATCCCTCAGTTCTGTCTCCAGCGATGTTTGGGGTTTCCTTATGTAAAACAGAATGTTCCTGCCCCTGGCTGACTGTGTCTGCAGACATAAACCTGATTTTCTGGTTTCTGCAGCTGGAGACAGCAGCCCCATTGGTGCCACCTCTTCATGCCTCCCCACACATTCAGTCCCAGCGTGTGTGAACATAATCTGAAATCTCTGGAAGGGGAAGGCACTTAGCTCTGTTTGTTCTTCTGGATGTACACAAAGGCTGTGTATCCCAAACTCAAACATTATTGCTTGGGATCAAACCATTCCCTGGTGGAAGTTTAGCCACTTCCCTCTGCAGAGCTGGGGGGGCTGTTTGGTATGGGGGGCATTCCTTTCCATGCACGCCTTTCAGATGGATGAAACCCTGAACAGCTGCTTGATTTTAAGTTTTGTTAAGGATATATTATGGGAAACTGCTTTCTTCTAGGGTTTTAGGTGGGTTCTCCATCCTGCTAATATTTGCCTATCTCTGTGTGCCAGCAATGAGCAGAACTCCTGGTGTCGGCATCTGGCCCTGGGATTACTCTGTGGCCGCTGGAAAACATAATGCTGAACTTTCCTCTGCTTTTAGCCCCTTAAATGCTGCTTTCCTCCAGAGCTGAGCCCAGTCTGATTTCCCTCGTGGTTTTTGAGGTAAAAGCTGAATTTGCTTCTTCTGTCTCTGCTGCAGCTGGTGCCCAAGCAGGAAGAGCCCAAGGCTGGGGCTGAGCTGTGTCAGGTCTCCTGCGAGTACATGGAGTGGTCCATGACTGCTTCGTGTCTGGTATGTGACTGTGCAGGGCTACAGCCCTCCAAGCAGCAACAGCAAAGGGGGAGCCCTCAGCAGGACAGCAAATAAATGCCAGATGTTTATAAGGAAAGGTTGTATGGGACAGGGAGCCAGGAAAGAGCACTCGTGGGTGGATGATGCCGTGTAGGTTGGTCACAAAGTCATGAAAAGCTGCCTGAAGCTTCCACATCAGAGTTAAATGAGCATGAAAGGCAACCAGCAGCTTCTGTCCTGAGTCAGGGGAGAGCCAGCAGCACAGTTTACATTTCCTTCACTGGGAGACTGCCTGTTACAGCTCATGCAGTCTCCAGGTGAGCTGCAGCCTGGGGAGCAGGGAACCATCACCAGGAAATCACGCTGCTGTAATTCCAAACCCCACGCTCCTTCCTCAGCCATGACTAACTCAGATGCAGATACTGTTATTAGGGATTTTTGCATTTGTCCCAAGGTGACTTAGGCCTTCTGAACCCTGCTGCAATTAGCAAACCCCATCAGTGAGAGCACTGAACACTTCGCATCTTCAACCAGACCCTCAAGGATACTTTCAGTGTTTTCCACACATAGGAGGGTTCATGAGGATTATGCTACCCTCTAAGTTTGGACCTACAAAGCTCCTGTGGTCCCTACTCTGTATGGGCCATGTCCTGTTTGCAATAATCTATTCCATGTCACATTTTTTATGCACGTTTACCTTCTATCACCTTATGAACACTGGGGGCCACCTGATGAAAGTAGTACTGCCAGACAGAGAGAGTGAAACAGAAATAATGAAATATTTACCAGGAGCTGTGTCCTTTCTGTGAGGCCTTGGAACAAAATACACCAAAACAGCAGAGTTTAGCCTCAAACTCTGAAGGGAGGGCTTGATTAAGACATGGAATCCAATGGAAGGATTTAGGAAACAGAATGGTTAAAACACTCTTCACAGCTCCTTGACCATCAGCTCTGATTGCTTTGGTTTCCTAATCTCCTGCCTGTGAAGTTTTCTTTCCTTTTGGCACGACTCTACCCACAGCTCTCCGCACGAGCTCTGAAGGTATCTGCAAGTCCACGGAGAACAAGCTAATTACAGAGCTTTGACTTTCTTCCTTAGTTTCCATCTGCTAAATATTATTTTTTCATGTATGGAATTGCTGCAGTTGCCACAGAAATGTTGCATGATCAGAAATGGGAGAGAAAATGTCCGTGAGAGGACCATTTGCTTCGGATGTGGTCCAGACAGCAAAAGGACTATTGCATGATTTCATCACTTCCTTCCTTCACCCCTTTTAGTCCCAATCTCATCAAATATCTTACATGACTGTGGGTTGCCCTTGCCTTCACAAAAGCCTTGACTGACTTCAGGAATAAGGGTGGAAGTGTTGGTTGGGCAAGAGAAGAACATGAAGTTCCCTCTTGCTGATGTGGTGTTGATCATCCATTTTCCCTGGCTTTTGTCCTCGTCTTCCCAGATCACAAGCAGGGCTCAGTGCATTTCTAACAAGTATTTCTGCCATCTCCATACTCAAGCCAACCAGCACTAGGAGCTAAGCCCTGCCACACAAAGTGTTGTCTCTTCTGCAAGCTGGGAAACAAATATGGAAGAGAGATGCAGGGTGGTCATTGCTTTGGGGTCACTATCCAGAACACACATACAATGTGGATGACAGTCAGCCAGGCAGGAGCCCAGGTTGTTGCTCATAAAACTGTTTCTATTTCAATCACGAGAAACATGGAGACGTGGAGGAATATTTCCTACAGTGACGTGAAGGACTCATCTCTTCAGAGGTGCTCACAATGCTCACAGTGACTGAGCTGATCTTGCTCTCCAGCTGATCAGAAACCCAAGAGGTCCTGAATGAGATGAGGGTCCTACCAATCCAAAACAAATTCCACTTTGGCTAAGAACACTCAGTCTGCCCAATTTCCTCTCGTTATTTCCATCAGCTGTAAGCATTCCTCACAGCCTGTTCTAGAAGTCTGCTTGCAGACACTGGTTCAGGGGTCGCAGTAAGCCAGGATACAGTAGCATATAATGTCAGAACTTCTCTGGTGGTCCCATGTGCTTCTGCCAGGCTTCAATCTCTCATTACAATATCAGGTTTCTAACCCTTATTGCTGCAGAGGAAGCCTGGAGCGTGTCTTCCTCACCCCACAAAGGCACCAACTGCTCTCTAGAAGATGCCTGTGTTGATCTAGGGTTTTCTCTCTAATTTCTCACAGCAATAATAGAAATGCCAACACCACTACCAGTTTTGTGCCCATCTCACCCTTTCAGTGCCAACATATGGGCTGCCCAGGCTGAAGTGGCAGGGCAAGCCATGGAGAGAATCCAGTTGCAGCCGCCTGCAGAGACGTGCTCTCCTCCCAAAAAGCCACAGCTAATGCTGAAATACATCCACTTCAGCAGCCAGCTCTGAAAGCCCCCAGGATCAGCTATCGCTGAAGTTTTGTGGGGATCGGGGCTTCCAGCTGTGAAATGCTTTCAGACCTTTTGGCCTAGGAGGTGCAACTTTTTGGAAGATTGCTGTCATTAAATAAGTCAGTGCTCGTATATCTGTGGGAGTTCAGTCTATAGCATTTCAGCCTGATGAAAGGGGAAAGAAAATAGATTGTGCAGCAACTACTACTCAGAACGTCATCTGCAAACTGTTTTAGACATTTTTGCTCGAACAGACAAAAGATGACTACCGTATGTTTAACTTCTCATGTTCCTTCACAGAAACCCTGAATAGTCCCTCTATTGTACACGACTACAAACCATTTCCCCTGCAAAGAGGAAAGAGAGAGACAATGCAGCATTTCTTTATAATCCTGAGAGCTATCGATACATGCCTTCAGTCCTTGCATTGCTGCTTCTGGTTCACTGTGGGTCTCGTAATAGCTGCGAGAAAATTTCTGCAATAACCTAGCTATTTTCCTGAAGCCTAAATTGTCTGCGCTGAGGTTTTACATTAGCTAACATTTGAAAAGCAAGCTGTCAACACAATTTTTCCTCTGAAATTGATAGTTGCACAGCTATACTTGAAGGCCCAGCAACTCAGCCAGCCCGGGTGAGTAGCAGGGAACAAGTCCCTCCAGCTCAGCTCCTGCCATGTGTTTGTGATCTATCTTTCCCTTTTCTGCAAACACATCTCATTCAGCACGTGGCATCCCTTGCATGTGAAGCACATACAGCCGGTTCCCCTGGAGGCTGCAGGGCCAACTGGTAGCACACAGCTCTCTGCACCACGTGAATCTGCCATGTCCCCACCCCTGCGCTCCCTCTAGCTCCCCCCCAGAGGCTGAGCTGCAGCCGAGAGCAATCCCACCCCGACCCCATGCTGAGCTCCCGCAGTACTTGCTGTTTGGGACAGCCCAGGCTGCCAGGACTGCAAAGGTGGCTACCACATCACACACTACAGACAGGAGGCTGCGAGTTCATGCCCCATAGACTCCGTGCTAGCAGCTTCTAAAAACGTAGAGGTTTGGTACTTACAGGTGGACCTGAAAGAGAGAAGAACAATAAACAATAATTAATTATTTTTATGCGATAAATCCTAACAAGAAGAGCTAGAAAAGAAACATTGCACCACCTTTTGGGCTTAATCCTCAGGCTGCTCCCAGTTGCTGATGCACTTTCACCAGCTCCCTACTTGTTTATTAAGGTATCCCCAAAATTAGCAGCTGTTAATAACCCCCATGAGTGCAGAGTGTCAGAGCTCCATGTTAGGAAGGCCGTGCAAGTCAGGCTCTTGACACTGACAAACTCGTTTTTGGTCCTCTGGCACACATGAAAGTGGAGAATTTATTATTTGTATAACTCTTCCTCACATCCTGCCCACCCCTGGGGGCTGAGAAAGTTGAATTTGAGGAGGCAAGAGCCCCTTTGCTGCTAATATTCCTACCCATCTCCCACTAGCATCGGTGATCTTGCGAAGGTGGGAAATGATTAACGAGGGAACTACAGCTATTAAAGACATCACGTCATTTTCTCTTTAATACAAGCAAATTTTTCCCTTTTCTTCTGCCTATGATCCCATAGAAGCCAACCTGCCCTCTCAGAAGAAATTCCCTCTAATCCTTTGGGTTTCTTTTATTTTGGAAATATTTTTTGGAACCTGCCAGTACAGAGTACTGTATCGCCCTCATACAGAATGGTTGTACAATATATATCAGGGTTTAAACAGCACATTTCTTTCATCAGTTCCCAGAAAATTCCTCAAAATCCTGACAGATATTGTGCGTGTGGAAAGAAACCCCTGGACTCACTATTTTGTGGTTTCCTCTCTGTGGGAGAAGCAAGACACACCATACAACTGTCAGGGGTTTCTACATTTTCCATACTTTATAGACATTGTGTTTTCTTTTTTTTTTTTCCTCACACAGAGTGCCAAGAAGTAAGGCTAAGCAGTATAACAGGCTGTGTTTTCTATAACAGGCAGCAACCTCCTCTTTGCACAGGAGGCGGATGTCACAGCGAGCACCTGCAGAACGCGTCGTCATCCCGAAAATGTCCCTGGCTGAAAGTCCACAAAAGAAACTGGAGACTCTGGATGAACAAACACTTCTCACATTGGAAATCTCTCACTTAGCATGGCTCTCTCATACCAGGTTTGGTGATCTGAAACTGCCCTGTCAAATGCCACTGTTAGACACAGCTTTCATTGTGCTTGATCAGAAGAGGTTACCTCTAGAAAATAACTTTTGTTAAGATAGAAAAAATAATAACCACTTTCATGATGGCTGACAGAGCTAAAGTCAATAGTCACAGCTGGAAGGCTCAACAACTCAAAACAACTCCAATCAAATTTAAGACAGGAGCTCAGGGGTGACCCAGATTTGGTTGGCCTGGCAATTGCCCACCACCGGTGTTGATGCCGAGATCACTGTCCTGCCTGGTACACCAAGCCTAAACAACAAAAGGGCTTCTGATCAGACAGTTCATTTAGGAAGGCAAGGTCAGACTGATGCTGGAATTCTTATTTATGCCAGACTGGGAGAAAAGAAAGAAGAAAAAAAAAAAGAGTTTTCTGAGTCTGGCTTGGATGACAATAAAGTTCTGTGAGAGAACTGTTCTGGAGAGATTTTGTTTCAGACTGAGTGCCCTGTCACAAGGTCAACGCTTATAGCTTGCCAACACACAGACTTTATTTCCATTAGCAAAGCTACAGACCCTTAACAACCCACCTACCTGTCTGCATGGACTTGGGACACTCACGGATTGCATAAACTGAACTGTTGAGCTAATATTAAAAGAAAACCTAAAGGCCATGCAAACCCTGAGCCACCCCTGCCCTTGCAGCCCAAACAGAACCAGACAGCAGCACAGCCTGTAATGGTATTGCTGTACCACTGAGAGCAAACACAAGCTCTTGTTTGCTCCAGAAGCTCCGTCCACAGAGCGGAGTAAATCAGCAATGCCAGCAGCTCCGGGCCACACACCCCACACAGATCAAAGGCAGGAGGAATAGTGGAGGCCCATCTCTGTTACGTGCCCCCTATAAAATTAATGGCTACAAGAAGGGGACTGCACAGTCTTGTGTAAACACTCCTCAGCGAGCTGCAGGGACACAGTCTTGGCTGCAATAAGTTAATCAGGAGAGATCATCCAGGGACTGAGCTTCAAACACTGGGATCATCTGTGTGACCCAGGAGAAAGTGAAGCCCTCAGACAGAGTCATTTCCAAAAACAACATCATCTTGCACGGGCTGGAGGAGGAGAAGGAGAAGAAGGAGGAAAGATGTCCTAAAGACAGCAGGAAGGGAGGAGGTGCTGCTGGATAAGATGTTGCTAAGCATAGGGGATTTTATGAAGCAAAATAAAGCTTCAGAAAAATGCTTTGGTCGTGTTCTGTCACAGTGATAAATGACAAGGTGGAGCAGAGGTTCTAAAGTGGCTCAGTCCTTAACACAAGTAGTAAATTAATACACATTAGAGGAAAGAGTGGGTAAAGGAGGATGGAGATACTTAAGCCTCTACTCTCAACAGCTCCAATCATTGGCAGTGGAGTGAGCTCGGTCCTGGCCAAAGCTCTGGCAGACCTGCTCTGGCCCAGACAGGATTGCTAACAACCCTGTAAGCCAAGGGAATAAAACCACAAATTTACCAGGCTGCATGGGACCCTCTACAAAAGCCACCTTTTGAACTGCAACAGAGTCACCACACCAGTACTGCGCGTAGTCCCCGTGTCACATGTCCCTTGCAGACCCAGCCAGTTTGGGGCAGCCATGTGGAAACAGGCCCGTTCGCCCTCACCTGGGCCAGCTCTTGGTGGTGAACTCCAAAGAGCTCCACATACAACCAGGAGCCAACAACCTTGACAGCCACCAGCACAAAGCACACCTATTGAGGGTTCCTCCTCTCCTTCCAGCAGGCTCTTTTGGGGTGAGACAGAGGTGGTGCTGCATAGGAGATGAGCTAGATCCCCTTCCCAAATAAACAGTCAACAGAGAAAGGATGAGTCAACAGAGAAGCCATAAAAGCTACTGTGAACATTTCCAAGCCCATTCCACAGTGGAGCCCAGCCAGCAGACAGACCCAGAGCTTCCAGATCACCAAATTCCTCAGCCTTGCACGGACAGGGAACCCACTTGCAATTAGCACTTGCAGATCCTGTGAGTTTTGAGGGCAATGTTGGCTGGGACCAGAGCGATGCCAGCACGACCGTCCGCCCACAGCGGGCTGCTCAGGAAGCATCTCTCCGTGCTGGTGCCTCGCTGGAAGGCACTGGAGGGCTGTAAGTGACTGCAAGCACTGTTTATCCAGCTGTGAGGTTTGTGGAACAGCAGGAGACGGAGGAGGGGACAGAGAAAACGTGTCAGGAGTGGAGGAGTGGGAGGAAGCAGTGGTCTCCTGCAAAGAGGAGACCTCCAGAGTACCTTTGAAACTGAACATTGAGCAAACAAAGAATTTTTGTAGGGGGACCCAAGGTCCCTCCAAACATATGGCCTCTGGAAATTAGCACCATCTGCACTGTCCCTTCTCAGCTGCTCTGGTTTTTATGCAGACAGAAAACTTCCTTAAAGAAGCTCTGCCTTTCCGTGAGCCCAAGTGAGTAAATAAGCAGCCACCTAAGGGTAGGTCCACCTTATTGCACACCACAGTAAGGCCATGCCACAGAGCCCTCTGCTCTCCCTCTCACTTGACCTTCCTCATAGCACATTCAACCAGCAACTGACCACAACAGAATTGCAATGATTCCTTTTCTCTCACCCACTAAGAGAGATAAAATGCCATCCTCCTCACTGTAGCCTCTTTGGCCTCAGAAAAAGGAGAGGCTTAGTTTTGCAAGCAGGTCAAATTTATCCTGATCTGGAAAGTCTCATGTTCTGGAATATAAGATGTTAAAAGCTGGACATAGAGGAGCAGGTTTGGTGAGAGACCTTCTGCTGATGACAAAGATATTCTCCAGCTTGAGTTGGCAGTGCTCACTGGACAGAGAGGATCATTGAAATGATCCCATCCACTTACGGGCATTTCCTGAAGTCTGGAAAAGTGTCCATTCTCAAAAGGTTCCTAAATGCTGTTGCTTATTTTTTTTCCCTCTAATTTCTTGGATTCAGGCAGTACAGTGTCTGCAGTATGTTTATCTTCCAGCCTGCTCCAAGAGCTCACATACGAGACAGGTTTTTTTCCTCTTGTACAACATACATAAGACGAGGAGGAGAGAGGGGACATGAAGACATTATTGTTGCTTACTTGGGTCATCCTCACTACACACTCTGGCAGCAGGGAAGATGTAAACATGTAATCCATCCCTGTGAGGAAATCCAGCCATTTCACAGACCCAGAAGCCAGCCTTAGGGAGTTAGAGAGATACAGTTACTTCCTGACATTCAGGGCTATGTTAATTGATAACAAGATAGCTGTGGCCAGGCAATTAGTTATGAAATGCTGATTAAAATGTCAGTGGCCTGAGCATGACCTCACCCAGGGTGGCATGGAACCCCTAATTCATGGCTCCATGGGCATCCAGTGACCCCATTTCGGAGCAGGCATAGCCCAGCTGGGTGCATGGAGCCCAAACAATTGGTGTGGCCTATTTTAAATACTGGCCATGCTGCAGTTTTCACACAACAGATCCAGAGTACTCATATTCTTCCAGAGCCAACTTCCTTACCTCCATCAGGGGGCAAATGATACAAGGGGAAGCGGAGGGAACATTAACTCAGAGAATTTCAAAAGGAAAGGCAAAAATGCCATGTGCCTTGACATAATTCATTATTATTAGCTGTAGGTGGAATCAAGGAAAAAAGAATCTTGAAAATAATAAGAAAAATTTTAAACACTGACTACCCAAAGCACAACCTCCAGTAATTTCGCTTCAGGTTTTGTCAGCAGTGGCAGACAATCTGTGTGGATAACTCACTTCTGAGAGCAGAAGGCCCCTACAAAAGGCCAGGCTCCTCCATCCCTAAAACATTCCCTTCTTGGCTACACCCCTGCAGAGTGGCAAGAGGCTCTTCAAAGGATTGCAGAAATGTTGGACAGTGAAAGGACCACCAGGATTTCACTGCCAAAAAATCTGACCAATGCTAAGCTGAGGCACCAGGTTATGCCAGTCATTCAAGCTCGCCCCCAAAATCAAACCCATGACATCACCAAGACTCTGCAGTTAATATCAGCAGCTGTTGAGGATAAAAGTCACTGCTCAGGCACTCTAAGCATCCCTGCACACCACCAGCACCAGCCCAAGCCAAGCAGAAGGCCACAAGCACAACACCAAAAGTCTAAAGGATGCTATGATCAAAGCAGACACAAACGTGAAGCCTCACAGGAAAATCAACATGATTAAGCATTAGTCTCAAAAATAAAAGAGGGGGTCTGATAGTGGAGCTCAAGCACAGATCCCAAATACATCTCCAAACATCTCTGCTTGTTTCAAAATAAGGACAATAGAAGCCAGTCAGCCTCCAGAGCCAGAATAATGAGGGTAAATGGGGCCTTTGGCATGACCACAGCCAGCCCGTTAGGCAAATTAAAGTGCTCAACAATAGACAACCAGAAATATTCTGACAAACATTTGGGACAGCCCCTGGCAAAAACAAAGGGCAAGAAAGGGTCAAGAGCAGAGGGCCCACACAGGGCTGGCTACGCCCAGGACAAACAGAGCACCTCTGGCACTGCCAGGAGAGAGATGGTGGATGGCCAATGCTGAGCAGCACAATGCTCATTTTGGGCAGGCATCCATGGGTCAGCAAGCTCTTCCCAAGCAGCAAACAATCACATTTGTCCCTGTCATGCTGAAGCACTTAGCACCACAGAGAGCAGAGAAATCTGGGCTGGGAAGGACTCCCAGGGTCAGCTCACCCAGTGGGTTTTAATGCTTCAAGGCCCCCCCAAGGTTTTCCAGTAGTGGTGTGGACCCCTGGATGGTAAATGGAAACCTTATGGTGGCAGGCTCATTCCATTCCACCACCTTCTGCCAAGGAGCCAGCGTGCCACTAAGCTCCAGCAAACCACCAGCCCAAAACCACTGCTCTTGTCTGTGCTCCTTTCTCTTCCCCTCCTGCCTCCCCTGAGCAAACCAAACAGAGATTAAAGGATTCCTGTGAAATGAGAGTGACACGAAACCGAGGAGGGAACATCTTCAAAGCAACCAAAAGAATAAAAAGTCTGTACCTAGCCCATTTGGGCAAATATTTCTCTAACCTGTTGCTGTCCTCTGGGGATAGGGACACCACATGCTCCCCTAGCGATCCAGTCCAGGCAATACCCAAGCCCTGATTCATAAGGCCATATTTATTATCTTTCTTAGAGACTACCTAAAATTTCCAGTGTTGTTTTTTAAGTCAGTCAATGACCTCTGAAGCATAGCAAATTCAAAGAGATTTTTTTAATTCTCTCTTTTTTGTGGTTACCTCATGTATTTGATGTCCGCTGTCCTGTTCCTCAGTCTTCTCTTGTCTTTAGACTAAACAAAACCTAATTCTTTATGTCTCTCCACAGAGGACATACTTTCTGGACCTCTGGTTGTTCTCACTGCTCCCCCTCAGTGGCCTTTTTGCCTCCCGAAATGTCATTCTCAAACAGCAACTCCAGCTTACTGCATGAGTCAATGGCAGACAACTTGGTGAAGGCAGAAGACATGTATTTACCTTATCCACGGGATCTTATTCACAGGGGGAAAATGGGTTCCTCCCTGTCACCACCAGCTCTGCCTTGCCCTCATGTTCTGATATGTCACTTGTTCTCTGTGAGCCCTCAAAGGCCCTTTTCTTTAAGAAGCTGATGGCCTCGCTGTCGGGTATGGCTGGCATCCATGTTTCGGTGAGGAGGAAGATCTCCTCCTCACTCAAGGTACACCTTCAGCCTTTTCTTGGTGTTCTTGACAGTCCTACCTCACCCTAGGTTCTCAGATGTTCATCTTGCATACCCATTCATTCTAAATCCTTCCAGTTTTACTTTCCTCCTGTCTTAAATTTCACCTTGCTTAGGACTTCATGATTTTCTTTAGCTGATCTCTCCCTGTAGCTCCTTTGCACTGGGACAACTTCAACTCATGCCTTCAACAGTTTCTCTGTCAGGCTGCTGAGTTTTCTCAACTCCTTCCCCAGCTCCTGCTCTCCAGGGGCACTACCCCACCAATTCCCCACCTGCTTCTGTGTTTTTGAAATCCACCTCAAACACCTGAGCACCAGAAGCACCTCACAACTCAGTCTGAAGACCCACATGCCAATTCAACAAGGTAGCCCTCCAACAAACCCTACCCTTTGGCAGATGTTTGATAATCTCTCTGGAACTCTCACTCTACATCCCCTAACAAATCCTGTTCCATGCCAGGAATCAGAAGGTGGCATCTGAAAGCTCTGGAGAGATCTATACCAGTTTGAACATTGCAGCTGGTTATTCAAGAGGAGTCTTTCATTTCTGCACTGAGGAGCTGGCCACTTCTTCAGCACTCAGCCAGGCCCTGCACAAGCCCTATTCCTCAGAGAGCTGCAGAATGAGGAAGGAACCACAAGGAAAAAATGGCCAAAGTAAATCATGGCTGGGTAAAGCAAAAACCAAAATCCACGGAATTTTTATTTCCTGCTGAAAATTTCAATCTCTCTCATAATGTGGTTGTCTGGGAACAGTAGAAAGTTGGACCTTACTATGGCTAATAATTACTTGAATAATTTCTCCACTCATGCACTTCAAATGCAAATGGCACGCTTCAGCCACTTGATAAATTTCAATCCTATATAATTTTTGCAATTAGCAGCTGATTTTAATAACTAGTGCACCGTTACTTTTTTCTCCCCCTTAATTTTTGTTATTCCCTCTTTTCCATCTGCTAGCTCTTTTCTTCTTCCTTCCTCCTTCCAAAATACTTTGCAACTTTTATAACAGCAAATTCTGTCACCTACCCAGGGACAAACAAAAGACCATTGTGTTCAATTTATCTTTTAATAGACTCCTTCCTCAAATATCTCACAGACTGCCAGTACTGTCTTCCAGACCCTGTATCACACCCTTTTGAGTTATGAAATTGTTTGGGAGGGTCTTTCCTTTAGCCCAGACATTTTTCCACCCCAGATGATTGATAGCTCCCAGTTACCACTAATTACCCTATCAGCAGTTGGACATGAGCCTAGCCACAGTGCTCTTCCTCCAGAGGCCAGCAATGCATCCCTGTCGCTCGTTATCCTCTCCTTCAAGGATGGAACAAACTGACTAATTAGAGACACCATAAATTCTTCCTTCAGGCTCTTCCTGATGTGTTGCCTTGTTTCCAAACAGAGCATGTGGAGGAGGAGAGCGGGCCCGATGGTAGTCCTTTGAAAAGGAAAAACGTGATGGGGTTTATGAGCCTAAGTGGGTTTCCTCAGTGTGTTTTATGGAGCAGAAGAGGAGAGTATTCATTCAGCCAACTCTAGCTGATGCTTTTTAGCACATCTCAAGCTGGAGAGGTTGGCTTAGCTACCCTGTGCCCAGTGGGAGCCAGGCTGGGACAGCACACACATATGGAGACAACCTGCGTTGGCTTACAGGGATAAAAAACTCACGGCTTCCCTTACCTAGAATGAACTGAGCGTGCAGATCCCTTCCCTGCTGCCTCCAGTGCCAACACCAGATGCACAGCACACACTATGGAGAGAGCCATCCAAGTGGAAAGGCAAAGGAGTAACCCCAACCAACTGCTGCCTCCCGCTGAGCATGGTCTGGAAGGCACCTGTATCCTCTCATCTTCCCAACATGGCAAATTTGACTCAGTAAAATTGCTAAATTCTGTCAGGACCTCCATCTTATTTGTGAGGGCAAGATTTTTTTTTCTTATTTAGGCATACAGGTGGTTGTCTTTTAAGGTAGTGAGAGATCTTGTTATAATCTCAAAAAGAAAAGAGAATACAAGGAAAATGGACAAGAAATATTTTCCCTTCTCCCCAGAGCAGAGAAAAAATAACTTGGAGGAAAACCAAGCAAATTTAGACATCACTTACTCTGAAGATCTTCCTCCCAGGCAAAAGCAAAGGCCCTGAGGGCACGAGGAATAAAGAGCATTATATTTAGAGAGAAGTTTCTCCAAAGTATGTGTGGTACACCTGGTAAAAAAAGGTTGAGGCTCTTCAGCCACTGCTAAAGAGGCAAATTCTACAAAAACAGGAAACCCTCACTGTTCTAGAAAAGAAGACAGCAAAGAGGAGGAATGTGAATCAAAGTCTGCAACAGTTTTGGGAAACAAAAAACTGCAACAGTGCATGGGAAAGGCATGCAGAAAAACCCATGTGGAGGAGGGGGGAATGGCTGAATGCATGCCAGGCCATGTGGGGTTGGGGATAGCACATGCCCCACGCCAGCCCTGCAGCCAAGAGTCACATGTTTGTAGCTTCCCTTCCTAAAGGGCCTGAGAGCCACTTCCCATCACAGTCCCAAGAAATCCCAGGACCCTGCCTATTAAGACACGGTTTAGTGCAATAGCAGAGCATGGGGATCTATCCAGGATGGCTTTGGAATTCAGAGACAGAAATATTCTCTACCACATCTGATAACCCCCTCTCCACCTGCCTCCCTAGAAAATAAGCATTTTCTATAAGCACTCACATCATCCATAAGCAAGAGATCACCACACACATGAATTGGGGGTAAACTAAAAGACACAAGGCTTTCATAAGAAAACACATATCTTGCACCTGTCCTCTCCTGTTTTTAAGCTCACATTAAATCACATTGTACAGGGGATGGGAAAGAGCCTTACAATACCACTTCCCCCTGGGTTTCAAAGGGGTCAGAGCCAGGTACACCACTTCCAACTGAGCAGAGAGCTGACATGTGGCTCCCTCACTTTGGCCAGGACAGTGTCACAGATCTGTTAGCTCTGTGGGTGCTTTTGGGTGTTTCAACCCCTCTTTCATGTGTGTGGCACTTGTATATCATAGGGTCTAAGGGGAAGTTAGTCTGTAGGCGAGGACTGCCATTTTGAGAGGCATAATTACTCCCTCTTTGCTGTCAAAATCACTCTAATAAGGACCTAATATTTTAAAACTAAACAAAAAAAAGGATTTTAAAAATCCTAGCCCATTGTGTTCTTTAGCTCCGTTAGGGATGAGGCCAACACACAACTCCCAGCAGCTGCTGTTGCCTCCAGCAACATCTCCTCCCTTGGAGAGCAGTGGCAGATGACAGAAGAGAAAGACAAGAAAAGAGCAGCCACCAGGATCTGGCTGCATCCACCCACTGCCACATTCCAGTACCAGGTTCAGCCTCTGGAAGAGCCCTCCCAAAAGGTGTTCTCTCTGCTGCTGGTTGAGCTGCCCAGCAAGGGGAGCCTGGCGTGGAGGGGACAGCTGGGTGGTCCCCAGCGAGGCGAACACACTGCCCGGAGCAACACCAAATCATAATAAACAAGTCCCTCGCACAAAGCTCTGTCAGTTCAGATTCCAGTTCAGCTGATATANGGGGGAAGCAAAAAGAAAAAAACCCAGACATCCTAAGGGAGAAGAGTGAGGCAAGCGATGGATTGATACTGCCCGTGTGTGCCTCAGCCCCCATGTGCTGTTCATCAGCTGCTCCCCTCCTCCCCGGGGAATACGCTGATTTAATTACTGCCTGCTTGCACAGCCCGTCCGTGATGCTGCTCACCCAAGACACTGCATGAGCAAGAAGCAGACACTGAGTCTCAGCAGCCAGGCTAGAACAGGACGGGCAAGCAGAACAGGAAACATGCCAGCCCTGGTTTGGGGAGTGAGGGGTTGAGTTGATCCAGGGAGCCCGTGCAAGCAGGCTGCCACCCAATCCCTTATGTGCAAGAGATTGATAGCTTCCAAGGGTACATCACTGCCACCAGTGCCCAAGGCTCTGCAGAGGGAATGGATGCATCAGGGAAACACAACCTTATTTTAAGGGGAAAACCAAAGACAATGGGTAATGAGAGGGTTTCTAGATTGGAAAGGGGAGAAATAGCCAGATGCAGTAAAGGGCAGATGTCCAGTTACCAGGTGTCATGTCACAGCCCGCTCCTCTCAGCAGGGGCATGGCACAGACCCCACATGTGAGCTCACACACCCCACCCTCTGACTGCCACGCTGCTGGCATTCTGCAGTGTGAATCTGGGACGTCTGAGCATCACTCTAATGCAAACAAATATTTTTCCAGGGCTTCTGCTTCACAATGCATTCATAATGTCAAAGAGGACATGCACAGAGTGACACAGACCTGGTACAGCTCCTGGAAGGGGAAGGCTGCATCAGGTGCATCCACCTTCAAAGTGACTCGTGGGGCAGTCACTTTGAAGGGGCTTCAGCACAAGACATGGGCTGCTGCTGTCCCACCTGGGGGACAGCCGGGAGGTTTAATAATTAATGGCCGTACACTCTCCTGCGAAGGCTGGCACTAAAAGCTTCGCTGCGTCTTTAACAGCTGCCAGCGATGGGAAACTCATTGGAGTGTGTGTTCGGAGGGGAAGAAGGTTAAGATGATTAACTGGTGCTAACAAGTTTAGGATGTGGAAGAAGTATTTTCTTGGACGTCCATCAAAGAGAGGATTGAATGTTCCCCGGCAGAGGGGGGGCGGTATATGTTTAACAGATGAGGTTTCTGCCTCCCGAGGCCCGCCCAGCCCCGCATGATGCAACCTCTCCCTTTTAAAGGCTGACTCGGCCCCTGTACCATCAGCGTACCTGCGGCCCCAGCCTTGCACAAGGGCTGAAAGGCGATCCGGGGGAAGGAAAGCCGCCCCTCCCCTCTTCCTGTTGATCTTCGTCCTGGGACACCCTCGGGCACCGGCGGATCAGCCTGGTCCTTGGTCCCCACAAGGCAAAGGTGTAGGCAGATGCCCGGAAAAGCCAACAGGGAATCGGGTATCACCACACTGAAAACAGAAACCTTGGCGAGGACGGCTCCTCACGGGCCTCTGTGTCCCACTGCAAAACCCCTCTATACCACAAGGACACCAAACCATTCTGCCACTGGCCAGGCCACCAACCCACTTTTTACCTCCCCATGGCCCTCAGGCGCACGGCATCCTCTCACACGGGCACCAAAGCCATGTCCCCTCTCAAACAGCTTCAGAGCGAGCGGCTTGGCGCCCGCTTAGCCCACGCCGGGTATTTTCGGTGCTCCTCGGCAGCTGGCAGGCGCCCGTGCGAGGGGCCGGGGCGCCGCGCCCCGCTGGGGAGAGCCTGGCGGCCCTCACGGCTCACCCTCATTGCTCCGGCCGCCGCGGCGCTGCCAGCGCGGGCAGCGCACCGAGAGCCACGTCGTGGGGCCCAGACGTGCGTCAGCGGCTGACGCAAACCAGCCGGCCATGTGCACACAGGCCAGGCCTGGGAGGAATCCTCCACCCTGGTAGCACGCTCGTGCTGAATCAAAGTCGTTGCCGTACAGTAGCACTGCAATGTGCTCTTCGGGTTTCCTCAGCCAGCTGGGATGGTTTCGCCTTGCTTTGTCAAGGCACTGATTTATGCCCATATGTACCATATACGTTGTAAGCACAGGCACGCAATGGTGTAAACGCTTCCACCAAACATCTGTACACAAACCCGTCAAACATGCAGAAGCTCCCTGCTGCAGCCCTCTACGTGTGCCCCAGTGCCCCACAGACAACCTGTTGGGCCCCAGCCTGCACGTGGGGTGCCATGTGCAGCTAGATTGTTATTTGGACAGTGAAGGTCACATCGCGACCATTGCCCGATAAAAATCAGCACAGCCACAGCATTTTCTCCTGCCTCAATCCATGCTTTGGCTAAGCACTTCACAGTAGGTATCTGCTCAAAAATGTCTTTCCCAAGTTTTAATCCTCAATGTTTTCCTCTGCACCATACTTTTGCCTGAAGAATAGGTTAATTTATCCCTGGTTTTGCATGGGGAACGGCTGTATCAAACAACGAAGGTTTATCCAGGGCTGGGATATAACATTTGGGCCATAATATGCAGGCGCCATTAAAGTTAATTCCTGTGTCACCAGGACTCACACACATCTGAATACAAATGTTCACCTGTTTGCACCTTTGGGCAGAGCTCAGCCTCCAGGGAAAAAGTCCCATAGCAATTCCATGTCTTTGGAGGAAATTCTTCTCACTTTCCAGCAGTTTAAAATTTAAAAAAAAAGCCAAAGTTAAAAAGTTTAAAATAAGAAGGTATATAAAAGACAAAGAGGGGAGCCTTGGAGTGTACAGGAGGCAGGCCTGAGCATGGCAAGTGGGAATTATCTGAGCAAGTAGATGGCTGTAAGTAACAAGACTACCCTCTTTCAGAGCACTCATGTCCATCACTGCTCCAGATCACCTTCCCTTTTCAATGCTTCAGCTGTTTCTGAGCACATTCTGGATAATGAGGGACAGGTCAAGGCATTTGCCATCCTAACTCTATTGCATGGTAGCACCACAGGGATGCTTTGAGCCCTCCAACCATTTTGCATCACAAGCCACACTCACGAGTGTATCAATGGCTTACACAAGCCCTCCTAATCTGCACTGAGGCAATAACAGCAGGTTAATTAAAATCAATTAAATGCTCCTTAATAAAGTCGGTTTAGATCCCAAAAGCAGACTAAGCTGGATGAGTTGATGCTTAGAGGTTTAAGGAACATCCCTTCTCCCTCTTCCTGTCCCTCAGCCATGGATGTGGCAACATACAGGTGACAAAAGCCAAGCCACTCCAGTTAAGAGCACAGCAGCCTACATGTTCAGAGAAAGAGAATTAAGTGACCAAAACAAACTATTTGTATGGTTTTCTCCTGAATTGTTCATCCCCATTTATTCATAACTGCTCACAGAATCCATGGAATTCATTGTGTGGTTTGCATCTTCAAAACAAATGAAAAAACAGTATGTCTAAACCAAACAAACCCCAACTCAAAATACAGCCAGCAGCCCAGGGCGCATGAGCAACTTTCCAGGCTGAAGTGTGTATTTACTCTGGAGGGCCCAAAAATGTGGACGGGGGAATATATTTAAATTTCAGGGAATAATAGAATCCCCAGGAAGATGCCTTACAAAGCAGGGAGAAAAGGAGGGTAGTATTTAAGCAATGAGAATGCTGCAATTTTTCTTCCAGATGTGCTCTGGGGGTGGCGTGCCAGAGAATCCCGTTTTCTGACACGGAAATACGCCGCTGCGACCGCAGTGGGGCCGGTGCCCATCGCAGCAGCCCAGGCACTGCTCCCTCCAGATCCCGGCTCTCTGGTCAGCCCTGCCACGAGGGCTTAGTCCTTCCAAGGGAAAACACAATTCAGACAGCTCGAAGCTCTTGGCAAGGAGCAGCTGCTTGAGACAGAAGTCCTCTTTTCCAATTTTTTTTGTTAGCGCTTGTCAAAAAGCCGCGTTGAACCATTTCAAAGAGGAAAACACCTTTTGCACAGTCAGCACAGAAAGCCACGCTGACTTGCTGTCCTCAAAAGGGGTGAAATACAAAACCATAGCATTTCAACCAGTTCAGTGCACCTCCTGACAGTAAGGCCACGGAGCCAAGGGTGTTCCATTGCACCCTCCCACCTCATCCTCCTCGTGGCTCTGAGCCAGGGCCACTGACACAGCTGGGGTTTAAATAGCTGGAATTGACCTTTCCACACCCTCACCTCTCACCAGAGATCCCAAACACCTCCTTCACCTCTCAGGGCTCACCAGTGTGTTCGTGTTTTTAATCTCATGGGAGCCCTTGAGCAGCATTAAGACACTGGAACAGTTTGCCCAGAGAAGCCAGGGCTGCCCCATCCCTGGAAGTGTTCAAGGTCAGGTTGGACAGGGCTTGGAGAAACCTGGTCCAACAGAAGGCATCCTTGTCTGTGGAAGAGAGGTAGAACTAGATAATCTTCTAAGATCCCTTCCAACCCAAACAAATCTATGATTCTGTGATC
This sequence comes from Thryothorus ludovicianus, assembly GCA_013397245.1. Taxonomy (NCBI): domain Eukaryota; kingdom Metazoa; phylum Chordata; class Aves; order Passeriformes; family Certhiidae; genus Thryothorus; species Thryothorus ludovicianus. The sequence continues at coordinate 245,685 of VZTB01017970.1, read as the reverse complement.
TGTCCAAGCAGCCCCAGAAAGCTGAAAAAGGATCATGTTAAATACGACAGAAAGAAAATATAAAAGCCATAAAAACAACCTGCCAAGAGATGGAGCACCCCAGCTGGGATGTGGGGAGAAGGCAGGACTTGGGCACTGTCCCCCTTTTTGGCTCATCTCCTCAGAGATGTTTGGGGAGAAGATACAAATCCCAAGTTAGAAACGGATGCATCCACTTGGATACAATATCCTGCCCTCTGCTGCCCCAAGGCTCAACCCACATCACCCAGGAGTCTCCCCTTGCTCCAGCCTCGTCTGCTGCCTTTCCCAGCATTTTTTCCTTCCTCTGCACCTGCCTGTGGGGACAGGCACAGGTTGGGATGTGGGAAATCTATTTCCCATCAGCTGGCCCTGCTGGCTCTGGGTGTCACATCCTGGTTGGAAGCCAACACCTCACTGCAGCCCTGCACTGTTTCTTGCTGGCCTCATCCAGCAGCTGCCAGTGTGCTGAGGGGTTTGGACACCACAGGATGGGTGCAGCCAAGAAGGAAAGCAGAATGCCTGGACTGAGTGTGTGCAACATGTGGCACACATCCCCTTGGGTGCAGCTGGGGCCACTTGCACCTTGGCTCCTGCAAGCTTCCCTGCAAGAAGGGGAACAGCAGCAACAATTTTGAGTTGCAGTATCTCCTGCTGGTATTTCTGTAAAGTCAATTGCAGCTGAAGGGTGGCCAAGCACTTTATCTGTGCCCCCCAGGTGGGGCAGATAGGAAAAGTGGGTGAGACTTTGTATGAGAAGAAATGCCCAGGGAACATTCCTTTGCAAAGCCTCAAAGATATTCCAGAGATAAGCTCAAGTTCCTGGCCACTGCCAAAATCCTCGCAGTTGCCCCACACCATCCTCCCTGTAACAGCAGAAGGTACATTGCTTTGTGGCAGGGCAGTGCAACCATCCTCTGACTGCCAGTGCCAGTCCCTGGGAGTTGCCTCCTCCTCCAGCCCAGGTCCCTCCTCTGCCCTCGACTGCTGCCACAGGGAGGGATGGAAAAGTCATTCAGCATCCCTCTGAGCTGCTTCCCTGCTTGCACGGCTGACCGCCTCCAGCACCGCAGGCTTCCAACCTGACCAAGGAGAAACCGAACCAAAACAAGCATTGTGGAGGCAGAGGGAAAGCAGCCAGCCTTTTTTTTTTTTTAAAGGGATATTGAAGACCAGAGCGGAGAGCCAGCACGGTGAAAAACAGCCACGTGGGGACTGTGAAAAGCAGAGCTGAGGAGAGGAAGACGGGAAAGGTCTAATAAAGAGAGTCACAATATACAAAATACACAAGCGCCCACCTCCGCCAGGAAAGCTGTGGGAAGGGATTGTGGTGTAATCCCTGGCTGTTTGAGGCTGCCCAGGCAGACACAGTCTGGATCTGCAACTGGATCAAGATTAGACCAGGAAAGCTTAGATTGTTTTTTTTCCCTGTCAACCTGAAACAAAATGCTTTCCCCTCGCAGCATTTTTTTACTAGATGGAGGAAATTAAGGGAGGTCAGTTGGCTGTAAGAGGATCCTCCAGCCTCAGGTAGCTTCCGACCACATCTACACACCATATGGAAAAGCATCTGCTCAGTCCCAGAAAAATTCCCCAAGTCACATCCATGCATGCAACAACCTCAGACCAAACCTGTGCTGAGCTCCCTGCCCACACTTGGCCCCATCCCATCACAGGGTCTGGGGTTGGAGAACAGCTGGGTGGAATAACTGCTGCCACTGAGGTTTCTTTTCCCCAACCCGTACAAAGTCATCCCACATCTGTCCAGCAGTAAGTAGGGACAGAAGAAATGACAGAGGTTATCTATTGAAGGGAATAAAGTCATTGACTACCCAGATAGGTTATGCCAAACCTGAGGGCTGTGTCCTCCCCACCGAGACACTGCTGAAGAAGCCCACTGTAACCTCTAAACTCAAAAAACACAATGCCAAGGAGCAACATCTCACATGTAGTCACATCCAGCCCAAGTGATCTGAAGTAGCCTCTTTCCAGTCAAAAGAAACTTGTATTTCCTTATCATTTGCTATAAATACAGCTGTGCTGTTTTCCTGAGCATGTTATTTCTAGAATCTTTATCACACACTCTCAGATAGTCACAGCCCAGTCACGCACTTCACAATCTTCTTTTTCTCCTATTCCCAGCTTTTCCAAACCACTTATGTTCACAATCCCATCTGTTCTGAAGCTCTTCTATGGCAATGAGTGACACTGCCCTGGACCTCCACATCCGCACTGAACAGGTCAGCAAATGAACTTGTCTTCCTTTTCCCCTTCTCTGCCATGCAGGGACCTGACTCACAGTTAAGAGATGAACTCAAATGTCACTTCTGATAAACATTTATTTTGCTGAGGAGCATGATGTGTTTACAGGCAGTGAAGTGGGCCAGTGAGAAGCAACAGGCATGAGCCAAGTCTTGCAACATCTTGACGCTTCTGAATACCTTGGTCTCCCGCAAAAGTCATGTTGTCTGGTCCTTGGGGCGTTTTAAACACAAGGGGAAAAGTGCATAGAGGAAAAGGATTCCTAGGGTCTTGTGCTGGAAGAGAGATCACGTTGAAACGTGGTCAGGTGGCCTGCATTGCACCAGCCTGGAGACCAAAGGGAAATACCCTGGAGCAAAGGTCTAAGAGGAGACTGGCTGAAAGTACCTTTGTTTCTGTACCAACCAAAACCTCACCTGCCACAACATCAGCTTTAGACCATGGTTTCATTCCCCTCAACAGAGTAGCTGACAGGGTTGGGACAGAATTTTATATATAGTTTCTGTATCCATAGAATATTTGATGAAGACAAGCAAAAAGGTAGTTTGACAGGTAAAAAGGAGGCCTCAACCCTTAGGAGACATTTAGGAGACATTTGTTATTGTCCTCCTGAATCAAAGCTGTTATTCAGCAATACTATGAGCTTAAGGGAATGAATAGGCACCTAAGAGTTATGATAAATCCAGCACAGACTGCTGCCAAAGCTTCCCAAGAGATGTGGGTGTCTGCAGCCAAGTGTTATGATTTGGATTCTGAAATACCTGTGCGATTCATCTATCACACAAATGGTGTAGAATTGACATTCAGATGGCCTCAAAAAGGAGCAAATCTCTTTTTTTCCTCTGCTCTGCATTCAAGTTCTAAATTTTCATCTTCAAGCTGGCTCAGAAACATCAGGAGGACATTCACTCCTGTGGTTTTATGGCATTTATTTGTCAAGGCCAGGCAAGAACTTAAAAATGGAGGAGGGCTGTGATTTGTGTTCCCATTGAAGGGAAAATGTCGGTATTTAAAATCAGTTGAACTCAGTTTTGATCTGTTTTTTTCAGAAACAATACTTAGAAAACTTTTCATTTCTACCGTCTTTTAAATTTAAACCAAAGTTGTTCCCGTTGTTCCTTTCTGGTACTAAGAAAGAAAGTCCAACAATCCTGATCTGGAGTAGTCAAGTCATGTTTTTTCCAATGTCTTACAGTTCTGGATCCTGGATTTTAGTTCTTTTCCACCACAAATGTGTTCAGCTTTAACTCTTGCTTTTACAAGCTGCTGTGTTGCAAATCTATTTTAGTCTGGCAAGAGACTGTACCACCTATGTCTGTACAAGCCTAAATACAATGATTTTGAGACCTTACCTACAGCAAAGACAACCCCTTTGTAATTTTATCCACCCTTATCCCAACTATTGATTACAATTAAATACCCTTTGATAAGCACACAGCCAGATACTGTCACACTGGACACCTGAGAGAACCAAAGGGGAGACCACTGAAAATGGAAATTCTACTTTCCTGCACTCACCCCAACATAGCTTTCCCTGCCACCTTCTTTGCAAAACGAGTTTCAGTCACCTAGTTTGAATGAATGGATTCAAATTCTCCTAGAACTTCAACTCTGGATGTGAGTGGTAGCTGGGGCTTCTCTAATTTTTTTCTAGTCAAATGCATCAAAAGACAATGAGGAAGGCTGAATGATTCATACTCGTGGAATGAAATGCCGTTCACAAACGTTTTTTCCATAGCAATTTGTCACTTATTGTATTGAAACCACTTCAGAAGATGTGTCTCAAAGAGCCTTTTGATATTAACATGATTAAAACCATAATGCAATTAGGCAATCCCATAATATTTCTGTATGTTATATGAGTGGGACCTCAAGTGACCACTTCTTTCAAGCCCCTCATAAATGGCTGCTTCTAGCAGGAGGCTGTTAACTCTGCAAGATGCCTCGGATAATTGTAGAACACCAAGGAATTCAGATCTTCCCACCCTAGAGTCATTTTGGCTTACCAAAATTCAGCTCTGGTGTTGAATTTAGCCTACATGTCTCAAATGTTCCAAAAAATCAGGCAAGAAAGATGCACTTCCCAAGAGCTTCTCTGCCCATTTCCAAACTGATATCTAAAATCAGTGGGAACATTGGCCCTCAGGAAGTATCCTTCTCTCTTTATTGGCTATTGGACATCCAAGTGGATGCCTGTTCTCTTTTCCTCTTTTTCCTGTCACGTATTGGTATCTACGTACCTACCAGACTTGTTGCCCACATCTCCATATCTATTTCTTATACCTGGAGCAAACTGTTATGCAAGTAGACGTAATTTTGCATTCACACAGGAGGCTGCATTAAAGAATCCTTCAGTGAGATGTAGACAAATAAGTTTTTGTAACCTTCCAAAGTGGCAGCTGTCCTAGATCCCTACCTGCCGGGCAGTTGCATCGCTGGTGTGTGTCTCGAACTTCTCGATGCCTTGGCAAGTGGAACTTTAATTTCTGCCAAGAGAGGAAAAACAGAAAAAAGATTAATTTATACCATTGAAACCAAAGCTTCACATTCTTGAAAGAGTGGAACTGGGAGGGGATGCTGCTCAAGTAGAGATGGGAGAGACAGGGCAGAACATTTTGGGAAGGAAGAAAGGCAATAAAATTCATAGTCTTTAACTAGAAATGCAGGGTTTGATTGAAAGCAGGCTGAGGGAGTTTCGTAATGGCCTCCAAATGTGGTCCTCCTGACAGGCATTACAAAACCAAGAGCTGGCAGTGGCAAAGAAATTGGTGACTGTGTCCTCGTGACAAAGCCACATTTCTCAGAAGATCCACTCAGTGGGCAGAAAATGAAGATCTGAAGCAGGTCCTCTTCCACCCTGCAGCAGACTCCTTACGCTCTTGGAGACACCTGGGACAGAAGGGTCCCACTGCAAGATTGTCACTGAAGGTGAACTGAACACAGCATCCCCTGAAATCTTCAGACACTGTGAAACTTAATTTTTCCCCCAAGGGCAGAACACAACAAAACCTATCAAGAGCTTCCACAAGGTGGAATTTTGTCAGAATGTTCATTTCATATATGAGTTTGGAATTCTAATGGTGCCAGTGTGTCAGTCTTCTGCTCTCTGGGCAAATCTGTGTATCTCTTGAAGGGCAAATAAAGTCCACCTGAGGTCACTGCATCTTCCCTCGCTGGAAACATCAACAAAATTAACCCATGTCCTGAGCAAAATGGGCTTCAGGGGTAGCATCCTCACCACCTTTCACAGACTTCACAAAATAACAGTAATTTAGTGAAGAAAATGCAAATTAATCCAAATAAGTTATCCATTAATCCCTGCAAACTATACTTGGTTAATGATTTGAGAAGGCTGAGCTGTGGGGGTTCCTAAACTCCAGAGTCATTCTCTCTTCCATCCTGATCTTCAAGCCCAACTTCCCATCCCAGTTGAGCCTTCCTATTTTTTGAACTACTTCACAAGTGGGACAATATTTCAAAAGAAATAGCCTTATATAGGGCACAACAGAAGCCCATGCCCAAGATCATATAGAAATTGTTTTATTTTCACAAGTAATTGAGCATCTCCCTGCAAGCAGGCATCAGTTTGGGGAAAAATTCTTTTAGAGAGGATAAAAGTAAATAAACTTGTTTCCGCCTGGGGTGAAGGAAGGCAGAATTGGCTGGAACATTTCCATTTTTTTGCTTTGAAAGGACTGGTTTTCTCCTTGCAAGTCAAAAAATTAACGGTTGTTGTGACTGACTAGAAATTAAATATTTTCAAGAGCTTTATTTTGCATGGTAGACTGAAATGTTTTGATAGCAAGTTGATTTGATAACAGGGTGAGGAGAGGGTTTTAGGCAAGGAAAATTGCCAGTTCCCATAGAGCATTTCATCAGTGTTTACCTTCTCACATAAAAGCACAGATATGTGAATCTCTGCATTTGGGCACGTTCCCATCCTGCTGCCACCCCAGATGGCACAGCTCTGCTCTGCAGTGCTGCCTGGCTTCTAACTGCTAGTGGTCAAACATGGGCACAAGTAGGACAGCAGAGCCTTTATTTGGATACTCACACTGGTATGTGGACACACACGGCCCCATTCCCATCTACACATTTTAGTGCCAACCAAAACATCCCAACACGAGACTGCCACGTTTGGGTGGTGTTCCCATGTTTAGGAATTGGGCCCCGACAAGGAAGGGGTGATGGTTTGCAACGGCAGGAGCACAAAGCCATTTCGTAGCCAACAAGGGTCCAAACACCCTGGCTGCAACAGGGGCCTTTACAGGACACAAATCTGCAAGGAAACATGGAACAGATCCCTGCCCCACCAAGTGCAGAGGCACTGGAGGGGCTAAGGAGGAATGGAGGTAGGCTGTGCTGCAAGAAGCCTTGGCTGGGTTGCTGTGCTGGCTTACAAAGAGAGGAGCAGCAAAACTGCGCAGGGAAGTGATGACCCAGCAGGACTTGAGCATGACCGGGGACGGAACAGGGCTGATAACATTTCCCTGAGGCTTTATCTGCAGGGTCAAGGTAGTGGAAAGACCTGGGACAACTGAAATAGCCTTCTCAAGGACAGGGGCCCCTGAGGAGGGAGGTGCTGGTGCTGCTGGGCAGGCTGGAGCACAGCCCTGTGCGCCATGACCATGCAGCCTTTGCCAGCATCTGGACATTCTCCCCCATCCTTTGTGTCTCCCTCAAGCCCAAGAGCTCTGCACATCCCTGGGGAGTGCAAAGGGCAGTGGTGCCATGGGATGCTCCCCTTTAGTGGAAGGCAAAACCTACCAGGGATTTAGGAGCGCCTAGTGTTCATTCTCCTGCACAGCCTATTAAACAAACACTGCCACAGAAAAAATCCTTGGCTCTTGGAGACCTCAGTTCAACTTTGGGTGGAGATAATGAAACAAAGCAACACCCCCAGCCTTTTCTGCTTGCCTCATTTCCACTGTGCAAAATATTGCCTGGTCCAACACAAGAAGCTGGCTTTGTTCAGGAGAACAAACCAAGTGTACTTCCCTCTGAAAATGTTGTTTCCAAGAGAAAACTTCCATTCCCAGGCAACAGAAAACCATTCTATTTTAGGGCAAGGTTGGCTGCCGTAAGCAAAATTTTTAAAGAAGGTGGGCTCTGAGAATCTAGTGTTTGCAAACTCCTTCCTGGGATCTGGGGTTTGCCTTTTTACCTGGGGGATACCTGGAGGGTGTAACATCAAGAGCAGCAACAGGCTGCCTTCCAGAAAGGTTGAAAACACTTCCTCTTCCTATGGAGGGGACTGCTTTGTCAGCAGAGCTGGCTTGCTCTCGTCTGTCACGTTATCCAGTGACATAACAGCTGCATCTTCTCCCTACACCACGGCAAGTGGCAGGAAAAACCTTTTGCCAGCACTGGAGCCACAGCTGATCACCTCCACCTGCACCTCTGAGGATTTAGGGAGCCATCGCACATTGCTGAGTGCGAGGAAAGGGAAAATCCCGTCTGCAACAGGGCAAGGCCAGGAGGGTCATGCTGAAACACCTGCTGAGAGCGAGCAGTGAAGTCAGCACGGGCTTTTCCCATGGATTTTGTTAACTCCCCACAAGCGTGACAGGACAGGGTGACAGGGCAGCGACGGCAAGACCGCTTCTGACATTAAAGGACCGTGGCTGTGGTCTCCTAAACTTTGCAAGTGCCTATCTATTTTGGATGGGCACTTGAGATTAGGTGAGAAGGAGGGCACTTCTTCAAAGAGGGCAGATTAATAGCTCTTTAGCATTCCCGGTTGTTTGCAGTCACCCGGGGAGGTGAAATCACTTCCCATCACTATCTCCAACAGCTAAGAGAAACACATTTTAAATAGATAATCTATTACAACCATCAGGAGGATTTCAGGGGTGGGTGGTTTTGTTAACTCTTATTGTTTTACCTCCAATTTCCCCGTTTTTTCTTAAAGGCCCAGCTCCTGGGATCATGGGATCATGTGGCAAAAAGCAAAAGCGAGCAGCAAGTCCTCCCATATGGAGCAAAAAGCTTGGAAATAACACCACCTAGGTACAGGGATTACAGCTGAAAGGAAATGGGACTTAGCTAACCAGAGAAGTTGAAAGAAAAAAAAAATAGATCTCCTGATTGTGGGGCAAAGAACACTAAGATAAAGATGTGGGCAGGGGATGCTTAGAGCAAACTTGCAGACCCTAGGAAACAATTGTAGAGTATGCTTTGAGATATGGAATAAAAGGAGGGGGGGGGAAAAACAAGTCAGGAGGGAAAGGGAGTTCGGTGTCCCTCCTTTGCTGGCATAAGTAAGGTAAGATATCCAGGGAAATGAGACTCTTGGGAAAGCAGTGAGGGTCAGTGCTCCCTCCCCATTCACAGACACATTCCTGAATCCCTTCAGAATCACTAAAGCCACAACAAACACCTTCAACACAAGCCGCTGTGAAGGCTGAGGGGCAGCTGATCTTCCCCCAGGGTGCACCAGATTACCTGCTGTTGCATCACACATACACATTTCTATCTCTACAGACTCACAAATTCTGGGATTTCTTTTCCTAGCAAGAGCATGAATCCATGCTGTTCTCCACCCTGATGAGTTTTTGGCAAATGAAATGGCACCAAATGTTAGCCAGCATGGGAAAGGATCTTGTTTTTCTTCTTTGGAAAGCTTTGCCTCTCTTGCAAATGCCAGTAGTGAGTTTATTTGTGCTCCTTCTACGATTTAATGATGTCTCATAAATGCAGAGGAATTCGAATTCCTACACGGAGTTAAAGTTCTCCCTGCACTACCTGTTTCTGGCCCATTCTGCACAGATGTTTTTACAAGAAAACCCAGTCAGTTTGAGTCCAGTAGAAAATTCCCCTGTGGTATTCGCCTACACCAGGCAGAGGTTTTACACAGTAGCAAATGAAGCACTGGTCAGGCTGCTTCTGGGAAAGCATCTGCCGCCCTCTCCTCACTCCTCCTGAGTGAGATGGAAACTCTTCCACAGCCAACCACTGGTGCTCAGAAACCAGGCTCTGAGATGGAGAAAACATCCCCAGTAGCTGCCTTAAAATTAACATCTTAAGCAAACCAACCCAACTCCTTTTCCTACCACTTTTCTTTATTTTTGCATGCCTAAGGAGAAAGGTCCCTAAAAGGACTTTGGTAATTTTCACTTCTCAGTGCAATCTGTATGGTACCCCTTGCAGACCCTTGGGGACACCCGGATCATACCTGGGCACAGTCATGGCCCAGGCTGGAGGGCATTACACACTCTAAAAAGGGTTTGAGCATAACCTTAGGACTCCTCTATCAGCCCTCACAGACTTTACTTCTCCTTCTGCTCATCTTCACAGCCACCAGAGCTAGAAATGTGCTCCTGTTCTGTGCCTCCCCTCCCATCTCCCTACCCACCTCTGATCAGCTTTTTGTAAAGCTAGGGCTCCTTTAAAGCTTTGCTGTTTTATTTTGTGATGGATAACACTGAGGTGGCAGCTGTGAAACCCATTAAGGTTGAAACACCAGGAAACTGTGAGGATGTGGCAATGGGAGGCAGCATGGGTCTGAGTAGGGGGAGGTGAATATCCCACTTTCACGTCCATCACATCAAGCCATCTGCAGCTCCTCTCTCCCAGTCATGGTTAGCACAACTTACTTTGCATTCCTTGGCTTTTTTTCTCCCATCCTTTCCCTGTTCCCTTTATCTACCCTGTTTTTCTCCATCCTTGCCCCTCACCAGTCAACCCAGGGCCCACTTCAGACGTAATGAAAAGGAGATGAGAAGGATTTTTCTTTCCTAACCAAAAGCCTCATATGGCACTCCAGCATCTGTCCACCAGCAGCCCCTTGCCCTGGACCTGCTTGGGCAATGCCAGTACCTCTGGCTGAGTGTGGAGGTCTGAGGTTTAGATGTGGGTAGCACAGATGGCAAGGGTCTCCTTGCCGAGGGACAGAGCTCTCCTCCCCCATGGGCATCAGACCTTCACAGGTATAAAGGGACAGGGGACATGGGCCAGGCACCTCTCCTCCTCCACAGTCTCCACCACTTTTCTCCAAGCTCTTTTTGAAGCTGTGGCCCAGGATGGAGCTGGTAGCCCTGGTGGTGCTCAGGACCAAGTGCTGGCCCCGCAAGCAGTCGTTCCTGTCCTACAGCTGCTCCCCACAGTGGCTGCAGTGGGGACTGGGGCCACCCCCAGGAGCACAGGAGGGGCTGCTCAGGAAAAAGGGGTGCTGCTGGGCACATGGGCATCATGAGACCCCCATTTCCTCGCTAAGCTGAGCTATAAAAAGGTGTAAAGGTGCCGCTGCCAGCAGAGTCAGCAGGACACAGGGCCATCCGGCCCCAGGCACCACTCCCGGGAGAGCTACTGTGGCACTTCTCAAATCTCTGTAGAGATAAACTTCGACTTCCCAGCAGACTCATGCCAGCAGCACAGAGGGATTGCTGCACTTACCCCCTTCCTGGTGGCAGTGAAGGGGTCCCTGCATGAGAGCGCAACCACAGGGCACAGATCCGATCACTTGCAATGCTACTGCCTCCACAAATCCCTTTTTAAAGTAGGATATTGCCCCATGGACCCTGTCTTCCCCTTATTCCTCATCCAAAGATGTCAAAACCATATCCTTCAGCTCCTGCAGTGCTTGCTAACTCAAGGATCACAGCTTTTGACTGCATACCCCAGCAGATCCAGGGACTGCTGTCACAAGACCCATAAACAGAAGCAGAGCCTGTCAGCTGTAGGTTTAAACTCCTCACCACAGACTTTCACTGCTCCTAGAAAGCAGGGGGGGATCCAGGTCACCCCAAGTGCCAGGCAGCACTGCCCAATGCAGGTTCCAGTAGTCACCACTCTGATCATCCCATTCCTCACCTCATTTGGCAATAGCAGCCCATGAGGGATTTTTTTCAGATATAAACAGTTTTTGGGCTAGCCCCAGGGATCTCTCCAGCATGACTCAAGCCAAAGCTAGTGTAAACAGAGAAAAGGAGAGGTGGATGGAAATGGCTCTGGCCCCAAATTTCACCCCTAAGCCTCTCCTAGAGCTGAGGGAACAGGTCAGTGGGGACCTGTCTGGAGAGTTCAGAGACATGAGCCACCATCTGCTCCCTGACACATGTCAACACCACTTCAAAGCCCAACAAGGCAAGGAATACTCATCACAGTCAGAGCAGAGGAACACAGACAGCCCCCAACAGCAGCAACACAGCAAAGTAAAAGGTGTCAGCAACAATAATCTCTATTGACCTGCTGAGGCCAGAAGCAGCATTCCCCCATCATCAGAGGAGAGCCCACAGGGTCCAGTGGAGTTTGGATGGGACTCAAGTGAGTATAGCATAGCCATATGCTCTGCATTGATGCCCTGGCAGTAGCAGAAGCCATCCTGGCAATGGCAGTGTGTCTCATTTTCCTGAGCCAGGAGCTGTCCCCTCCCATCTCCCTACTACAGCAGCAATGCCAGCCCATCACAACATTGGTGTGTTTGAAACTACCTTTTCCTGTGGCCACACTGGCTGTGACATGCCCTGCCTGTCCCTCTCCTGGGGCTCAAACCCATGCTGAATCCCCAGATTTAACCTCTAGCTCTAATTCTAACTCTTTAAAGTGTGCAAGACTCCTGAAGAGAAGGGCTAGAGGGTTTTGCCTCCCCACCAGGACCAGGGATGTGGTTTTCCTCTCTGTAAAGTTCAAGCTTCAGCTACATCGTGGGCTGAGAAGAGAGAAGCAAATGCCAAGCAAGTTCAAGAGGTGGGAGGGACTCGAAGGAACAGGGAATTCAAACTAGCAGCAGCATCACTTGTGCACAGATACATTTTTAAGGAAGGGGAAAAAAAAATGGATAATGTGACTATGCAAGCTATACATGCAAAATGAAAGAACACCGACCTCATTGAGCAGTTGGTCAACTCTTCCCAAAATAGCTGTCTCCATTTGGTCTGCTGAGAGCCAGGCAGGGAGCTGTGTGGGTCTGTCCGCTTCCAAGTGGGACACCCGGGACTGCAGATCGGAGGTCCGAAAGTACAGCAGGAGGCTCAGCACCAGAGAGAGCAGGGAGACGCCGGGCAGCCCCGAGCCCAGCAGGAGAGGGAGGCGGCAGCATCTCTCCCCACCGCCGGTCCTCGGGGGAGTCACACACCCCCTGTCAAAAGCTGCTTCGTCGACGCCTTTCCAGTTCTTCTCCTCCAACATTCCCTCCCTGTCCTGAGAAACAATAAATAAATAAATAGAATAAATAAAGCTTCACTCCTACTCCAAGAAGCACAATCCAGAAGGCATAGAAAAAGAACGTCGAAGGGGATCCCAAGTGCCGGCAAATCACAAGTGACAGCAATAATGACAAAAGTGGATGGGGGGGGGGTTGTCTTTTAAAAATAAAAACAAACCACACACACATAAAAGGGGTGCAGAAAAAAGAGATCCAACTGCAGCAAAGAGTGGAAGGGGGAAAAAATAAATCTGATCGAGGTGGTTTTTTTTTCCTCCTGTATTTCAGTCTTTTGGTTCGCTGGTAGGTTTTTGATTCTTTCTAAGCTGTCAGTTTCAGTTCCTTCGCAGACTGGCCAGGAGCTCGCACATGAAAGTCCCCATTAGAGAGAGGTAATTCTCAGCTGCTTCGGCGACGTTGTGCTCTGGCTGATCGCGGCTCCCCTGTAACATGACACACTCCCTCCGAACTACGGGGCTGGGATGAGCGAGCTGCGCGGCTTCCCAAAGTAACCTCCTCTGCTCGCCCTCTCTCTCCACGTCTCCCTTGCTGCATGATTTATTTATTTATGCAAAGCGCCGGGGTGGGATCGGGCAGTGGGACGCCCCTGTCCCGCTCGGTCCCCAAACCACCTCTCCGTCGCCAGCCCTTCCCTTTGAAGTGACTCTCGCCGAGGTTATTTATAGTAGCAGGAAAGAGATTGTAAAGCAGAGGCTGGGCTCACACCAGCCTGCGTCTTCCTTTCCTCCAGGCAGCCGAGAACACTTTATGGGATGGTACAAACGGGCTGTCGCGTCCACCACGCAGATCCCGGGGCAGCCCTGAGGCACCGGCAGCGGGGTATTTGGACCCCGATATTTGGAGGAGAGCAGCCAGGCAGGGTGAGAAGCAGAGGGAAACATCTGGAAATAAGAGCTGGCAGTTGAGGGCTCTGCAAGAAACGAGTGAAGGGCAGCAGGGAGATGCACCCCAGGCGGGCAAGCTGCAGTGCAAGGGGGGAACGTTTGGGGCCTGATTTGGGGGTACGACCTGCCAAGGGTGTTCTGAGGAGCTAATCTGCTGAGGCCCTCTAGTGAAGCAGAACTTCCCATCCTCTCTGTGTCCCATCAGGCACAGGGCAGCAGACAGACAATCCCCCTTTGGCAGGGAGCAGTCTCCCCAAAATGTGCCGTAGGGCAGCTCCGAGCCGTGCATCTGGGAAACAAAGCCTCCTTCTGTTCTTCAGGAGCAAGGGAGGGCCACTTCTCCCGGTTTTTCTGAGCATAACATACAATATTTTATCCTCCGGGGTGACATGCCGGCTCTGCTGAGCCCCTGCCTGTCTGTCTGTCCATTCTTTCATCCTCTCCTTGAGCACGCTCCGCAGTGAAGCAGCACAGAACTCACCGTGGTGCGCAGTCATTAAAAACCAGGCAGCAAATTGGTCTTAAAATCTGGCTCCCTTGTGGCTCTTTTGCTGTCATTTACATGTTTTAAATGAAGATTTTGCGTGCAGTCTGTGCTGGAAATTAACTGGCAGAGAAAACTCATATTCATCTCTGGCCTGCTCTCTGTTTCAGGGGGCTGGAAGGAATAGACCTTCTGGGAGCAGGTTAACGCCAGCACGAGCTCTTTCTCCTCCACCAGACAAACCCTCAGAGAGCTCAGTAGCACACTGCCCCAATTCTTTGAATGGCCTCATGCCTTTCACAGCCACTCACTTCCCAAAATGGGGTTTAAGCGTCTGCGAGGCAGGAAATCCTTTCTTTATTTCTTTTAGTGGGTTTCTTGTCATCTCACTGCTCAAATTTGCGTTGCTGTTCCGGCACGCACAGAAAACACCCCTCTGATGGCTGCAGCCTTTCAACAGTTTTTCATATGAGCGGGGCAGAGATGTGTAACCCACAGACCCAGTGCACAAAGGGTGTCTATTCGTCTGGGAGGTGTAGCTACCCCAGTCTCCTACCCCCTGCCCAGTCTCCCCTCATGTTAGCAGCCTATTTCTTTACAAAAGGAAAAGAAGTCTTTGAGGCCCTGGCTCTGCCAGGAGTAAACCATAGTCCACGGGAGTTACCCAAGATACCATCTGCAATCACAGCAAACAAGTAGACAGAGAGAAATGAAAGGGAGATGCTTAGAGGCTGATAATACAGTGTTTGAGAAGCAGAGATTTCTCAGGAAAATACCAGTTAGCAACTGATGCTGAGTGTCCTAGACAGTGCTGCAGTCCACTGCCTTAAAATTGGGGTTGAACTATGGATGACTGCAGCTGCCTGCCTGTGTTATACAAAGTTTCACTCAAGGCTGTCTCTCTCTCCCCCCTTTACATCAACCTAAACACTGAAATCACAAAAACGCACCTTCTAAACTAAAAATATAAATCTGCTGGGTGTCTACATCTCATTTCCCCACCCTGGCTGGGGAGAGCTCTCTGCTCTTTTGCGCTGATTTTTGGTACAGATCCTGCTGTCCAGACACCAGCATCGCCTGAATGACTCTATAAGTGCCTTTTCCTGCCTCCCCGCCAGCCCCTCTCCAGCTGATCAGCTCATTTGGAGGGTATGTCATAGCTGCTGCAGGCTGAGGAGCTGCACTCAGATGGGTTTCATGAGGAAGCCTTAGCTGCAGATGTGCAGGAGGGTAATTTTTCTATCCATGAGATTATTAAGGAGCCCTGTCATCCCATGCCAATAGAGATGGACTAATTTAGCCACAAACCTGAGCCAACTGCACACATCGAGTCTGCAGCACTGCTCAATAAAAAAGCTGCCTCCAGAGACAGGCCTGGCACATGGAATCATCTCGGGACTCCTTGAGTTGAGCACAGCCCAGACTTCAACAGCCTGAGAGGAGATGAGCGTGGGCCTGAAACCAGTCCTCCTGCAAGTTCGTGACTCTCAAAGCTGGTCGAATAGAAACAAATACTTGCAATCAGGAGTGATTTCACTGGCTGGTGACTCATAGAACACCCTGCATATGCTGAGC
Source organism: Thryothorus ludovicianus (assembly GCA_013397245.1). Taxonomy (NCBI): domain Eukaryota; kingdom Metazoa; phylum Chordata; class Aves; order Passeriformes; family Certhiidae; genus Thryothorus; species Thryothorus ludovicianus. Next base: position 230,297 of record VZTB01017970.1, on the reverse strand, counting down.
TTGAGGCTGTATCCCTCTTTCCTTGGGGAAATTCCTTGCAAGGACAGTAACCACACACTTCCGTCGCTTCCAACAGGTTTTCCAGGACCTCAGCACAAATATACAAAGAACTGGAGCAAATAGAACCCATATATAACATCCCAAAGCAGCTGAAACTCCTCTGTACAATGAAAAAGTTTCCCATCTAGCACACGGCACTGGGTCAGTTGATCAGTTACAAGCAGGTGTGGCAAGATTTCACTTTGGTCAGTTTTGAGCTGGCACAGGCACTTTGTCTTTCTCAGGGACATTTGTATGTGGGCAAAGCACCCCATAGAGTTTGCCCAGCAGTGCTCACAGTATCTGGGGATTCCTCACAGGGCACAACATGGTCTCGTTGCAATAGACCATAAACACTCCTTGGCCCAAGGCAAGCACTGTGGACATGAACCACTCCATGCCACAGGCCAGAAATGGAAAGAGCTGGGCATGGATGAGCATCATGCTTCTATGAGCACAGCTTAAGCCAGTGAGGTATCTACAACAGGTCTTTGCCTGCAAAGGGATAGATACCAGCAGCAGGCTTTCCTCACCTTCCTTCACTTAAAAGACAACCTTCCATTAAAAAAATAACATGCCCTTCCTATCACTAACTGGAAGCTGAAGCCAACTGCCTGGAGATGGCCATGTGCTCAATGCCATCACTAACCTTCCTCTTTTCAGACCATTTACTCAGGAGAAAAACCCCACCCCGGTTCTCTTTCTGCCTTTCCCCTCCCCCCCTGCCCCCTGCAGGAAACATGGGGGTCTTGGTGTGCTCAAACGAGCCATTAACTAGCAGCCGACATCTCCAGCTATTGTAAATATATTAACTCAAGGCCTTTCACTGCATTTATTAGACTCAAGAACAACATCTGGAAACAGATGTTTTCTGAGCGGAGAAGAGAGGAGGAAGGAGGGTAACAAAACAAGGGGGTGGGAAGGACTCTTGCAAGTGGATGTATAAGGTCTGCAGACCACCCCTTTGCAAAATGCTGCTCAGATGGAGCCCTGCAAGGGGCTGAGGCAGGCTCAGCCACATCGCTCCAAGGCAAGGCAGTGAGAGTAGAACGTCTTAGGGGGGCTGCCTGACAGAGACAGAAATGGGGAAATAGAAAAACTCACACCAGCTTTCAGGGCCCTCGTCAGGAAAGGTCAGAACGCTCTCACACAAATGGGACACTGTGGCAGAGAGATTTAGGGGTTTTTTGCCTTTCCTGGTCATGGACTTCCCAGTCCTCAGCTGCTCTATATCTCAGAGGCTGCCAGGCTTGTAGTGGGGCAGTGTCACCTCCATAAGAGTTTGGCAGCATCTGCCACTGGGCCCATAGTGCAGGCAAGGTCTAGGGCTCCCACGGTATCCTGTCTCAAGCAGCCTGTTCTCAAAAGGCAAGCTGAGGGAAACCTCCCATGCCAGGGACTCTGATGCACCAAGGGGTCCTGCTCTGATGTGGAGTCTTGATGACATGGCTCAAATTTAGACAATATTTAGAAAATTACACAGTGTTAACTAGGGACAAAAAGCAAGCATGCACATGCATACTTAAAAATATATCCCAAGGCATCATTGTGAAACTCCATTCTCAATTAGATACACTTTGGCTTAGGTACCAGAGATGCATAAGGTACAACAGAGGTCTGAGATCAAAGCTTCCCTGCATTTCTTCTGTGGGAAATGCAGTTTTACTCATACACATATCCTCGCTTTTTATTAAAACAAAACTAAAGCCAACAAACAACTCCAAAAACTAAAACAGAATAAAACAAAACCCCGTTACAAGTATTTTATCATCTTTGACCTCAGGTTCCTGACATGTATCTCCACCCTTTTCTCTCTGAGATGCAGTTACACATACTTTGCAAGTAAGGTCAGGAATATTGAGTATTACCTACCTAATTTGGTATTTGTTTATAGGAAGTATTAAGTGGCCTATGGAGCAGAACAATTCTCGCCTGAGGAGCTGGTCTAACCCATTGTGGAGTTATAGAATAAAGACACATTTGATCCTTTGGGAAAAGGGCTATGAAAATACATGGAAAAAATGTACTGCCCATGCATAGTAATATCATGGCTGTTTTCAATCACTTAGTCTCCTACAAAACAAAGGAGCTCACTGTACAATATGAACTCTTAGCACTGGTAGCAGCAAAGGAACTAAGCAAGAAGCAAAGTTAGTAGTATCTGGTAAGAGTTTTGTATTTTCATAACCCTAAAATGCCTGAGCTCATTGTTGCCTCCCTCCCAACAAAGCCAAACAGGCTTCGTGGTGGGAACTGCAGCTGCAGTGGTGGGAACCTGTCCCCAGAGCTGGGTGAGAACAACCAAGCAGAGCTGAGCTGCATCCAGGGTGGGAGCCTGGCCACCAGCAGCTCTCCTGCAGAGGTTGGGTCAGAGCTTCCAAGGGAGGATGGAGCAAAAGCAAGTTTTGTGCAGTTTGGGGCCGCCCCTTCTGCCGCACACCCCGCAGAGGGAAGGCTTTGCCAGAGGACAGCACGAGACAGCAAGTGGTGGACACACAGTTGGACTGCCCACGCTTGTCCTTGTGTTTTCAACTAACCTCTCACCTTTTGTTCAGAGGATGAGGGAAATGGCTCTGAGCAAAATGGGCTCTGCACTCTTCTTCACGGAGGAACTTGTCACAGCAGAAGCCCTTCATGGCCAAGAGGCATTTCACAGGAAGAAGTTTTATTTCTTTGCAGCACTTTGGTTTTGTTTGGTTTTTGGTTTGTTGCTGGGCTGTTTCTTCCTTGTTTTGAGCTGATTTTTAATTTTCAGTGCCATTGGAGTCTGCAGAGATGCTCCTCTCTACTAGCCTATGTTTTGCTGTCATCTTGGTTCCTGCAGAGCCAGAGGGGGAAAGACAATTTAAATTAAGAACAATATTGCTACAATAAAGCAAGAAAAAGCCTCCATCTCTTTGGCACTACTCCCCAGTATCTTGCAAGCCTAAGAATTCCCACAGCAGCCTGTGGGAGATGGGTTTTCCTCATGACAGAGATGTGCCTACTCTGGGAGAGCTGCTTCAGAAATTCTTCGTTTTGCCGAACCTAGGAAATCCCTGGTGCAGAGCATTGCTACAGGCTCTCAGCACAGCTAGAGCACTACGAAACTTTAGCTGTAGCAAAGAGGTTCTTAGACTGAGCACACAAAATCTTCTCATCTGGGGGAAAAATAAGGGTGAGATTTTCAGGCATGAAATCATCAGGGCACAACATTCTCCACCCCAAGGCTGGGGCTCTGAGGAAAAGCTCCTCTATTCCCAATAGCAACTCCCTTGGCCCCTTGCTGAGCAGAAAACCTCCCTCTATTAAAACCAAGCTGAGGCATTGTACGCTCAGTTGGTTACTTGTGCACCCAGGTGTTCACCACAGTGCATTGGCACACGTGAGACTGATGAGCCAGAGCACTGATTTGCATTTAGATTTACTATTAAACAGTTTAGTGAAAAGCTACTGCTCAGTGCTTTCAGCCTCACTGCACAGCTGGGCTATTCCATCCACCCCCAAAGCCCATCCTCCTCCTGCCTCCCCCTCACCTCTGCCAGGCAGAGGACTCCTGTTAATCCTCCACTACCTATCACTAAGAAAACTCTTTCTCTTCAGCTTTGGCAGGTGCAGATCAGGCTCAAGCTGCCACCAACCCAGGACAACCAGTCAGCATGTGGAGGGTGAATACCCCTACGGGGTGAGCCAGAAACCCCAAAATCTTGGGTCCAGCTCGGGGCTGACCAGATGCCACATGCATAGGGGAGAGAAGCAGATCTTTATCACAGCTCGGTCTAGGAAAACCAAACTCTGCAGTGCTGGGGCAGGAGCGTATCCCTGCACAAGCAGCCAGGAAAGCTGCAGCAGCTTTGTATGGACTTTGAAGTTAATGAATCAGAGCTGGGAGGATTGGGAAACCCAGACTAAGTGTCAAGTGTGCTGGAGGAAGCAAAAGCAATGGAGCAAGTCTCCCCCAGAAGACTGATTGTTTTGGAATCCAGAAGTGAAGGAGAATGGATTCAGCAACCTCAGGAAATTGAAAACAACTTTAGGTAAATACTTCCTCTCATTCCAACACTTGGTCTTTTATCAAAGCTTATTCAGACCCTGACAGCAGCGCGCAAGGCAGCTCTGCTCCAATGTAATGCAAAAGACAGGCCCAGCGGACAAGAGGTTAGCGGCTAATGGAGTGGAGTCGGGTTCAATTTCCCTGGAAATTACTCGCGGAGGAAAGCCAGGAGACAAGGAGCCCTGCTAATGTCCTTCTGCAGGGCCACTCTTTCCCCTGGGCAGGGCAAAGCCCTCACTCGTGCCCTCTGCCTCCCCAGGCTGCAGCTGCCCACTCCTGCACACCAGTGTGAGTGAGAGGAAAGCAGAGTGAAGCAGGAAGGGTGTGAGCCTGGGAGCAGATTGATGGTGTCAGAGAGCAGCAAGGCTCCATGGCAGAGTTTTCCCTCCCACCACCGTTGCTTTCATAGCACCTGATGTAAATCCTCCCTGGCAGGGTAATTAACCTGCTTTATTAAAAGCAGCTCTACCGGTAAACCTTCAGCCACCTATGGAGTGTTTTCCAACTTGTTGGGTTTTTAGCTGCCACTGGGGGCCTTACCTCCATCACAGGGGGACTATGGAAAGGTGGTTTTCTATCCCAAAGGCACACTCAGCATGATCAGTTCACATGATGGATGCAGTATTCCAGGATGTAGCATCTCCATCAGGCTGGGCATCCAAAGGGCACATCTGATGCTGAGTGCCAATAAACAAACTTGTTTGGGTCCAGTCCTTCTCATTTGGGACCCATTTAAGTCAATGGAAAAAAAGCTCTTTTTAGCTTCCTTAGTCTTTGCCACTTAGGTCTCATGCCAGCTTGATGTCAGTGTAATCACTCTAGATTTATGCCAGTCCAGAAAAAGGGAATCCATTGTGAAAGGTTTCAATGAGAGGAGGGGAGACCTGGGTCCTCTGACCACAAAACTCACTGTCCACATGGCTAAGCCAAGCACTCCTTTTTTACCTCAGGCATCTGAAACCTCATCTTGATGCATTGTAACATTCTTTCTCCTCAATAAATCATTGCTGTCCACTGTGTGTGCAGGCTTCATACCTTCTTCAAGTTTAAGAGGCCTATTGATGATTATGAACAGCAGGAAGTAAAGCATATATAACTACTAGATCAATGTTTAGTAGTAAACAGTCCCTTGCAATGGCCCTTGAAGGATATCTGTCTGAAATGGTGGTTCACTTCCTGCAGGCTCAAAAAATATTTTTCTTTAATGTGGCCACATGCTGCTACCACTACAGTGATTAAAATAAACTCCTCTGCTTTAAGAGGGGTCAGCAAGGAGACAGCATGGAACCCCTCGTTTGCAGAGACTGCTGCCTACCATGCACTTTGCAAATCACAGAATCATTTGGCTGGAAAAGACCTCCAAGGTTGTGGAGTCCAACCTTTGTCCAATCACCTCTTTGTCAACAAAACCATAGCACTAACACAGTCTTTCCTTGAAAACCTCCAGGAATAGTGACTTCACCACCTTCCTGGGCAGCCCATTCCAATGCTTGGAAACCTTTTAGGTGAAGAAATTCTTTCTGAACTGCCCATCCTGCCTGTGTCAGTGGATCAGAGTAAAGTCACCACAATCTGTGTTTATCCACAGAGGTTTGCCTTTCCTGAGGGCTCTGATATGTGCTGGTGAGGAAGGAGCTGCCTCCCACTGGTGCCCCAGCAGTGGGGAACACTGCTTGGCTCTGCACACAACTGTCCCTGCATATTTGGAGCAGAGAGTTTAGTGCAGAGGCTGAAATATCACGCCTATCAGTAGGGCCCTGTGGACAGAAAATACCAGAGGATCTGGTGGCAGTTTCCTTTCAAGACATACAGGAATAGCAGCACACATCTCTGCTGGATCATGTGGACTGAATTCCTCAGCTGAACTCCTTCAGCTTTGAATTCTGCAAACCAATTTTCCCTCCTTGGCTTGTTTGTTGTTTCAGGACCACTAAGCTACCAAGAATGGTTTACATTATATAACCACCCTGTCCTTATTGCATTTCGAGGAGGAGACTCTAACAAACAGCCAGATCTAATTTGTTCTTTAAATTGGCTTCTAGGCCAGACAGTCATGCCTGCCAGATGGAAAATCCAGTTGCACTCACCAGCAGATATCCCAGTGCATTCAGGTCCCAAATCCGCTTTGTCCAAGGCATGCTCTGGAATGCAATTTGATTTTTTTACACCCTATGAGAGGCTAATGGTCACTTCAGTCACTGGTGAGGCAGCATCACTTTTTGTCACCTGTACCAGTTCAGCTGTCATCTCTGCCCTGCTGTCCTGTTATTTTTCCTAGAAGCTGATCTGACAGCTGCAGAAGCTTTACAACTGGCAAATTCGGAATTGGTCTTCCTGGGAAAGTCCTTTCAGGTTGTCTTTTCCAAGGATGACTCTCTCTGCAAAGCTCGGTCAATCTGTTTAACACTATCCCAAATCAAAAATAATTTTAAGAAAGCAAAGGCCATGCTGCTCTTGGATTTGGATTCTCTCATCTCCTGCCAGGACAAAATCAAAAATACTTTCAAGGCTGGTTTAGGTTAAAGCCAGAGTATGCCCAGTGGCATTGCTGACAGCCACAAGGTGTTAAAATCCTGCCACTGACAGCAACGAGCCTGAGCTGCCATTTAGTCCCTGCTTTGTCAAGGACTAGTGAGGCAAGATGGCAGGCACCTTGAGGCAGCCCCCAAACACGGCTGGGAGCAGGTCTCCAAGCTGCACTGTTCCACACGTCCAGCCTGGGGAGCTGCTGGGAGCAGCAGCTCAGGCTCAGACACAAACTGTATCTCACAGGCAGCTGCAGTGCCAGGGGCTGACCTGGAAGACACCTTCCTCTGGAAGATGCCCATCTTCTGCAGCAGAGACTGGTGTAATCTGCATGAGAAGGTGGCCTCAGACAGACAGTTTGTGGCTTTCTCTCAGTCCCTGTGATATTTTTTGCCCTTTAAGCCTTTTTGTTGCAAGGCACATCTAATTCTAGGGCTCTGTGGCCTGATGGATAGAAAACTTGGTGGTTTTCCCACCTCTGCCACTCTATTGCTTGCTGTCCTTTGGTGATCAATGAATGCTTTTCATTCTTGGAGTATTCCTCTCTTTCCCCCTCAGGGATAAAAGGCCATTCTAAGTTGCCTTAAGATAGACTGCTGACAAGGGTCAAAGAAAGAAAGAGATGAATAAACAGCCACAAGGAGTTTCAAGGCAAAGCAGTCAAACCCTTACTTTTCGAGTCTTGAATCCCATGATGCCCACAAAGGTATCCTCCTCCAGGTCTGGAAAGGTTCCTGTCAACCAGGACATCACTTAAAAGCCTGTTTATATTTGTCTCACACCTCCAAGACACACGTGCCATGTGTCATCCAGGGAAAGGTAGTGAGTTGTGCTGAGGGTGACCCGAGAAGCCCTTAGGGACACCAGTGAGTAAACCTCCCTCACTCTTACTGCTTTGAAGCTGATAGAAGAACAACCCATTCCATTGCAATGACTCTGTGCCCTTCCTAAGTTCCTCAATGTTTTCAGGGGCTCTGTCAACCTAACAGCATGCATAGCACTGGAATTAGCTCTTTGGGAAAAGAACAAGTTTTCTTGGGGCCATCTCTCGGGAGAGCAAAGAAGGTCAGAGGATTATCAGTCATTATGTGGATGGGCAAGATCACTCTGGAAAAGCTTTAATGAATCCCACACTGCAGCTGAGTGGGTGGACTCACTTGTAACAAGCACTGCATTACACAAGAACATGACCACAGTGGCTGGCCTGGAAAGAGAGACTCAGCCAGGCATGTTTTTTTTGTATGGGAGAGCCAAGGTGTTGAGCAACACCCAGCAGAATCAGGCACATCTGCAGCCAGGTCTCTGCTACACAACCTAACAGTACCCACGCATCTCCTGAGTCTCCATTTCCCAGAACCTCTTGTAGGGACACACATTTAGCAAAGAAGTGTAAACCACCATCAAATCTGAGTGGTTACACTTCACAGCCACTTCAGCTCAGGCCCAAACAATTGCACGGAGTCCACACTAGCAAAGACCAAGCTGATGTATTACTTGAAAGGAATAGTTTGTTTTGGTTTCACTTCTCTGCCCACACCTCTCTGAAACTGCCCTCTGTTTGTCTGGGATATTTGCAGGCATGCAGTGTTTTCCTGGCTGACTTCACAAGGCACACTGTGGTCCTAGCAGGCTCTACCTTTGACTCCTGTGCTGCTGAGCCAAGTCCTTGGATTCCTCTGTGGAGTAAATCAAACAATGTGTGCAAAAGCAGATGTGAAAAAAAAAACATATGCAGAAGAACTGACAAGTTAAACCATGAGCAATAACTGCAGGTGTGCAAGAGATCTCCAGGGCTGATGCTCATTGCTTCTCTGGATAAAAAAAATTTAAAATCTGGAGGACCAGGCAGCTACACAATAGGATCCAAGTCAAAATCTCGGGATTTCCCCAAAAACTGGCATTTTGGAAAGTATGGAGACTGCAGACAGCTCCCACCAGACCCTGTCCCCTTTGATGCTCCCCTTGCATGGGACCAGGAGGCCCAGCATCAGGGACTTGCAAGAACTGGTTTCTGAAAATAGGGAAAACAAATTTCCTGAGGAAAAAGAAAACTCAAGCTTGTTTCGCTTTGAAGGCTTGTTTGTTTGGTGCCTTTGGAAAAATGAAGGAAAACAGTGATGGCTTTGATGAAAAGCACAGAAAGAAATAATGAAAAATTAAATATGTTTTTTGACAAAAGCATATTGCCTGCTCGCACTGCTGTGTCTGTGTCAGACATAGCTTGGAGTCAATGAGAGTCCTCACCACCATTGCCATCGAGAGCCACTAAAAACCCCACTCTGGCCTGGAGCTCACACCCCTGCTATTTATATAAATTGTGAGCAGTTTTTAGGAACGGCATGGTCTCAACAGCAGGCACATTTATCAAGCTGTTAATGCCAAGCTGTTGCCTACCACATGCCAGGGTCACCGGCTCCCTCTTCATGTTCTGCCTCCATCTAGACAGAGCCCAGTTTGCAGCTTTTTCCACATCCACCCTACCATGCCTAGAAAAAGCCTACTTCTGTCAGGGAATCAATTTCCTAAGTACTCTCATCTGGCAGATTTCTTGGGACTACCCTTCCAAAGAATCATGCAAAGGTTGTTGTGGGGAGCAGTGTTGGAAAGTGCATAGACTCACAGAACGAATCCTAGAATGATTTGGGCTGGAAGGGACCTTAGGATCATCTCATTCCAAACCCCTCCCATGAACAGGGACACCTTCCACTAGATCAGGTTGCTTCAAGCTCTGTCCAGCTTGGCTTTGAACACTTCCAGATGGGGCAGCCACAGATTTTTCTGAATGACCTGTGCCAGTGCCTTATCACCCTCTAAGAATTTCTTCCTAATCTAGATCTCCTTTCAATTTGAAGCCAGACAACAAGCAGTTAAATGTTGTTTCTGGTGAAAAAACAGAGCTGTGCTAACAGCAAATCAGTCCATTAGACTGCCTCATGCACCCAGCCTCATGAGGACAAAACCACAATGAATGATCCAAAGAAGTAGTCTTTAATATCCCCTTTTAGCCCTAAGCCAACTAATCTGCACAGTCACGAACTATACGCAATTCTACAATACACCAGAGGGAGGGATACCTTTCTTGGCAGAATTGTGTCTCAGTTTACATCACAATTGCAATAAAATCATGTTATCTTCATTTAATTTTGCACAAATCTATCAAATCTATCCTACAGTCAAAACTGATTGTCTCACAAAACACACGTTATCAGTTGCAAGTGCCAAAGTAACTTTTTTTTCCTCCTTTCTTAGACAAAATACCTTCTTGCCCCAGATAATGAACACATTGCAGGGTTTCCTACACGATAAGAGAAACCTGTGCTGTCATCAGAGCATCTAGTACTCTGAAACTCAAAACCCATCCAAATATTTCCCTCAAAGTGAGAAAATAGAACTAAAAGGCTCTGTGTGGATCCATCAGTGGGGTCCACAGGGCTTGAGCTGACCCCTCAGTTCTGTCACTTGAACCCAAGCCACACAGATGAAACTCACATTTATGGGCTCATTTTCCACCTTTTTCTCACATAAATGATGTGACCCAAACTCAGGTTGTGTCGGGTTGGTGGTGCTCAGCTGTTACCCACAGTCACCCACAATTTTCACCTCAGCAGGACAAGGAGAAAATCATGGTGCACGTACCTGTCCCACCATGGCATCTCCACAGGCAGCAGGGTAAGACCCTCACGTCCTCCTTAACGCCCCTGGCGCTCACTGGGTTGTTCATCACTTTTTTCCCCCCTCATTCCTCTCTATATTCCAGCATTTTCCCCTTTCCTTACCTCGGTTTGCCCAATCTGTCACACCAGCAGGTGTGTGGGGCTGGGCCGAGCCGCCATAACCGGCTGAAAA
>VZTB01017970.1:183647-219777 GCA_013397245.1 Thryothorus ludovicianus | reverse complement strand
CCTGCCTGTCCTCACAGACACACCTCAACCCCACCACCGTCCCCAGACCTTCCTCCCTGTCCTCACAGACATCCCTTCACCCCACCGCCATCCCCGGACATTCCTGCCTGTCCTCACAGAGATCCCTGTCCCCACAGACACACCTCAGCCCCACCACCATGCCCGAGCATTCCTGCCTGTCCTCACTGAGATCCCTGTCCTCACAGAGATCTCTCAGCCCCACCGCCATGCCTGGGCATTCCTGCCTGTCCTCACTGAGATCCCTGTCCTCACAGAGATCCCTCAGCTCCACCGCCATCCCTGGACCTTCCTGCCTGTCCTCACAGAGATCCCTGTCCCCACAGACACACCTCAGCCCCACCACCATGCCCAGACATTCCTGCCTGTCCTCACAGAGATCCCTCAGCTCCACCGCCATCCCTGGACCTTCCTGCCTGTCCTCACAGAGATCCCTGTCCCCACAGACACACCTCAGCCCCACCACCATGCCCAGACATTCCTGCCTGTCCTCACAGAGATCCCTCAGCCCCAGTGCCATCCCCAGACATTCCTGCCTGTCCTCACAGAGATCCCTGTCCTCACAGACACACCTCAGCCCCACCACCATGCCCGAGCATTCCTGCCTGTCCTCACTGAGATCCCTGTCCTCACAGAGATCTCTCAGCCCCACCGCCATGCCTGGGCATTCCTGCCTGTCCTCACTGAGATCCCTGTCCTCACAGAGATCCCTCAGCTCCACCGCCATCCCTGGACCTTCCTGCCTGTCCTCACAGAGATCCCTGTCCCCACAGACACACCTCAGCCCCACCACCATGCCCAGACATTCCTGCCTGTCCTCACAGAGATCCCTCAGCCCCAGTGCCATCCCCAGACATTCCTGCCTGTCCTCACAGAGATCCCTCAGCCCCAGTGCCATCCCCAGACATTCCTGCCTGTCTTCACTGAGATCCCTCAGCTCCACCGCCATGCCATCCCTGAAGATCCTTGCCTGTCCTCATAGACACACCTCAGCCCCACCGCCATGCCCGGACTTTTCCTGCCTGTCCTCACAGAGATTCCTCAGCCCCAATGCCATCCCAGGGCACAGGGCACCTGCTCAGCCTCAGTAGTATGGATATCTGGTGCCTGTGCTCAAGGAGCAGCCTGTTCTTCACAGGGAGCACTAAGGGCTGTAGGGCTTCACTTCAGCTGCCACCTCTGGGGGTTTTACCCTATGCACAGATACACCCCATGATCAACGCACCCCTCTCCCCACCTCAACCTGAGTTTCACAAAATGACAGTAATTACATTATAAACACTGCTCCTCCTTCCACACCGCCACCTCCATATGTTTTCACTTCAGCCAAACAGCAGAAATATTTCCTGCCAGCTGTCTTCAATTGAGGGCAGGGAGGGAGGTGAGCTGGAGGAGAGGAGACCTGTGGAAGGGAGACACTCCTTAAGCCTCTTCAGAAGAAAAAAATAAGGGGGAAAGGGAGAAGGAAAGGTGTCATCACTCAGTTTTTGATGTCAATAATGCTAAGGACAGCCATGGGGAAGGCAGGCAGTGAATACCAGCCCCATTACCTCAGGTTCTGATGGCAAAGCCTGTGCATCTACTCTACGCTGCACCAAGGGGAATCCCCATGGCTGGGGTCAGAGGATCTTCATAAGAGGTGGAAAAACTTTTCAGAAACCTGTCTAGAATAGGAACCCATTGACAAATCCCGCCAAGTGCAAGAAATTGTACAGTGATAAAGACAGTTTGCTGTCTTAGCGGTGAGGGGATGCTCTCACACACTACTTCCCAAGCCCCAGAAACTTGAAGTGCCCCTGAAATGCCTCTTCCCAACTGGCAATCTCCTGCATGAGGTGTGCAGAACCTGCTGGCAGCAAGGGGTAGAAAGTGATGCTGTCTTGGCTTTATTCACAGAAGGCAAGCATTGCAAGCTGAAGGACTAGAAAAATCAGGGACTACAAGGTGGAGGAGGATCATGATCCAAACCTGCTGCATGTCAAGGAGCACTTGGAGCCTGACAGAAACTCTACAGTTCATCTTTGGGGACAAGGGCTCATGGCATCACATTCCTGTGAAGGACTGTCCTGCACACCGAGAGCAATACGGCGACGTATCGGGTGTAAACAGGCAATTTCACCTCACCCCCATTCTCCCCATGCACACACACAGTGCTTATTTTCCTCTCTTTCCATCTGCAGTACATGAGGTTCTCTTCAATATTACAACACTTCCAGCTGATCCACTTGTAGTTTTTTTCATAACCTTGCTGAGACATATTAAAAATAAATAAATAAAAGACTCAGTGCGAAGCTGTTTTTCATAGCATAACTTCCTGGCTTCTCTTCTCTTTTCTATAAACCCAGCTTTTCTGGGACTTTGTACCAAAAACTGACATTTATTTACACTTGAAGCACACTCCTGCTCTGTCCCAGCCTCTGTGTTGAAATAGTCATTTCCAGGAGGAAAGTCCAGTAATGAACAACCATCAGAACCCTAGTGGTTAATCACTCTGCTTGAGTTATATTTGCACTTACATTTTCAGGCAGCTCCATCCCTCCTCTGTGGATACCCTCATCCATAAAAGCTAGGTCCCAAACAGCCCTTTCCAGGCTACTCCAGCATTTATTTTGCCGTGCCACCAGCTTGAAGGGCAAATGTCCTATGCAGGTTTCATTATGCCATAAAAACAAAAATATCTCAACTAGGCACTTTCTTCACTTTGATATCATTCAGAAACCCTGAAGTACACTAAAATGTGCATCACAGTTAAAAAACAGGAAGGCACTACCAACCATGTTCAACACTCAGAGCTCTACCTGCATGGGAACATCCAGAAAATCCTAATTTTACAGTGTCCTTTTTTCCTTTCTTCTTATGCGAGGCCCCCAGTGCCATGACAGGAGAAGCTGAGCCCTACCTTACCACACAAGCTCTTCTCCTTACTCCTTACAGCAGCATACAATAGGAAGGTTACTCTTGCTGCCAGGCTTCCTGGTGGTCCCAATTAATCCCAACACAGCACATAATCAGGACCTCACCCGCACAGTTGGCAACTGGAAGCCCCAGACAAGCTGTATTTATCTGTAAATCAAAGTGAAGCTAAGCAGCTCCCTGGCCCTGACAGCATTGGTGTGTCTCCCAGAACATTTTACAAATTGCTTCTATGATATGCTCAGTGTCTTTCCATGTTGGACAACATGTTTACTCAAGGGTTTCTTCCGAAAAAATGCCAAAGACAGCCTGTTGGGACCAGAATAAATTCAAGAGGATATACTGTTCTTGTTTTACTTTTTTCCCCATCAATAGCTATTGTGCTGTTTAAAGAACTCAGAAGAGTTTTGTTACTGGAAAGGTTTTCAACACTTTGATTTCTACTTTTTTATCCTTCTTTCNTTCAGGGTGATTATGCTAAAACTTCTGCTTGAAGGCTTTTGGCCAAATTTTGCCCTCAGATACACACATTCAACTGCCAAGGAAATTGGTGGCTTGTTTGCGTGCAAGTTGGGGGAAGGAATTGGCTCCATCGGCGGCATTTTCTGAGTGGTCACAGAGTGCATACACTCTAATTTTTTGGACCCTTGCTTCAGACACCACGGCCAAGAGGCAGCTAAATTCTCAGACCACCCCAAGCAGCATACCAAAATCTTCACACTGCTGAGCGGTGCAGGGAACACGCTCAGGCCTCGGCACTGGAGGGGCTGTGACATATGCCCATGGAATGCCAGCATGGGAGCCAGATGCTGGTTCTGCTCTCCAGGACCTCACCACCTTTCTGGTCACAACCCCGCTGCAAGTAGGATAAGTGTGGAGGGAAGCTAGTGTTACACATTAAAAATGTGCATTACCCACATGCTGGGGATCCTCCCTGAGGTTCTTGGTGGGCTCAGGAGTGATTCACCTCACGTAGGAGCAGCTCCCTTGCTCTCCCACTGGTTACAGAGGGAGATGAGTGTCTCCATGCACTGCCTGGAGATATTTCACCAGACATCCACAGGCTCAGATGTCACATCCCATCAGATACCCCCCTCAAAGGCAGAGTGGAAGGAGGTTTGCTTTCATCCTTCCTGGCATCTGGAAATGTAACAGCTGCTCTCCAATCATCTGCTCCCATTCAGGCTCGTGTCTTCCATGTGTGGAGGCAGAAAAAAGGACCTCAAGGGTGGCTCATCCAGTTGACCCCAGCAGGAAGAACAGGTCACAGAAAGGCTGTTTGAGGGCTGTGGCAGACTCAGGTAATGACTCAACTGACCTCATGCCCAAAAATCAGATGAGACCAAGCTTAGACATTTCCCTTAGCTTCCCCTTCCAAGCTTAGACATATGTGCATTTAAATATGTGCACACGCACACATTTAAATACATACAGGCAGACATAAAATTAGCATCCCTCAGCCCTTATTGATTCTAGTGAAAAGGAATTGGCATGCAAGCTAGCCTTGTGCTGGGATCCTGGCATGGCCAAGCCATTTTGGGGAAGTTTGGTTCCTTTCCTATGGCCACGCCTGCCTGGTGGTCTTCACGGACAAATCTGCCACTCCATGGAAATTGGGACAGAGGCAGTGGCACTGTGCGTGGCTCCCCATGTTATTTTGGTTAGTGGCAATGAATAGTAATGAATTCCAAGATGAGTGGAGGGTGGAAAAGTGAACCAGCCCAGCCTTAATCTCTTTTGTTTGTTCAGCTAACAGCATAATCTCCAAATGTCCACAGACAGTTCTTCAGAAAAAGGAGGATAAAGAGCAAAGGATGTAACATGCACGACACATTTCCAGTCTAAAGGCTTTCCTGCTACTTCTGTCTGTGTTCCAAACTGCTCCATCCTTAGATGGTGTTTTTTCACCTATGTGTCTCTGACCCAGGGCTCAACCAACATACTTTTCAAACTTGATTTTCCCCTCTCTTGGGTTTTAGGAACCACCCTAAAACACACCTTGAAATGGGATATTTGTAGAGGTCTCCCAGGTTAGCTGTTGAACAGAAGACAAATAAGGCATTTCCAGTCTACAGAACTGAATCCTCCTTTTTGTCTACAAGATTTCCTAATGCCAGCATCTTCTTCCAAAAATATGCAAAAAATTCAGTCGTTAAAGCTGCCAAATCTTTCAGTCTTTCTTGGCCCTTAGTGCCACTGAGCGCCATGAAGCTGATCATTGAACAAACACTCCTTGCCATCAACAAGAGCATCAGAAGTTGACTTTGTAGGAACACACAGAACTTACAGACATATAGGGATAGTGCAAAACTTTCAGACCTTCTGCCCAGACTCCTCTCAAAAATAAACTGCAACAGCTTCACTTTGATTTTTGACGTGGAAATATTTCTATTCCTCAGAAATCTCTCTACCTCAGTAAATGTGAGGGGTTTTTTTTTTTTGGACTGAACTTGTCCTCTGACATCCAAGTAGTCCCAGTGGATCTGAACCAAAAGAAACTTCAATAAACTGCTCAATTGAAAGAACAAAAATAATTGCCCCCAAAGGAAGAACCTCTCCAGTGTCATGGCTACACAACACAGTGATAAAACTGAGTAAAACTCAGCTCAGTCTCTGTTGACTCCTGAGACCTGGATGGATTTTGTTGCCATCACTTTGAACTAAAGGACACAAAAGACTTCATTTAGTCTTACTTCTTCATTCCCTGCCATAAAAGCCAGGAAATGCAGTAATATGGCATTTCCAGTGCCATTTCATTCACTTTGGGCCTGAATTATTTTTATTTCCCAAGGCAAGTGGAGAAGCGTGAGACAAGCATTCGTCCGTAATTCCAAATTTCCTGCCATTGCCCAGTTTAAACCATAGATTTAACATTGTTGGGACAATATTTTCTTCTATGTGTGTCTTACTATTGATGTTAACCACTTACTGTTTATTTCCTACAGCAGCTGGGAACATGGAAACATGTACTGAAACGACTGAGTCACCTCCCTGTTGTCTCATGCAGCCTTGCAAGGCTCAGTAAGGTCATTTTTACTCCAAATTCAGGATCCCCTCATTGTGGCTGAGCACAGACCTTCAAAGAAAAGAAACAAGTAGCAAGGAGCCCCACCAAAACAGGGAAGACCAAACAAACAGCAAGCAGGGACAGACAGCGGACCTTAAATCCCATTAAATGCAAAGCAAATGGCACTGAAGGAAAGGGATCTGCTACTCTGTCTGGTTGTCAGAACAGCCGGAATTCCAGCTCTTTGTGGAGAACAAGAGCTGGCAAGGATAGGGGAGAGCCTTTATTTCTTCCTCAGTTTACACCAGTGGCTGGAGGCGAGCCCTCAACAGCAGCCCCTGGCACCAGCCTGAGGACCCCTCCATGGACTCAGCTTGGGTTAATGACATCCATCTTCCCTGGGAACTAGGGATTTGTTGTGGAAACCCTGCCAAAAGAGCCTAACTTTGGCTTCTCTTCCCAAACATTTGTGGAAAGGCTGCAAAGCATCTGCTAGGGCCCAAAGCTGAAGATAAGCCAAAGGCAAGCAGGGATAGATATCCCATTAGGAATATAATTCCTGCCAGAGATGTGGTGCAGCATCAGACCCTGGGTCTCCTGGGTGGGGATGGTTAAAGGATCCTCTTCTTTCTTCCCTCCTTTATTCCAAAATCTTTCTCCAGGAAAAAAGGGAAAAGGCTAAATCTAGGCAGCCCATTGGCACCAGGGATGAAAGCTCAAGGGTTCCTTGCTGCCCACACCACCTTTGCAGGTCTCCCCTGGTAAGGAGAAGTAAGCAGGGGTGCAAGGAAAACATAATTATCCTCCTAATTTTTTAAGGAAATAAAGGAAAACAAAGATGGAAGATATAAGACTGCCAGCAGGAAACCAGGTCTTGGTAAAGTGAGGTGTAATGAACAGAAAACATCAGTCCATAGGGCTCTCCACAGGGGATGGTCACAACTGTAATGGAGCCATCAAAAAATTATTGTTTTCCTTACAGCAACACCTCAAGCTCAATTTACAACAAAGAAGAGAGAGCTGTAAAAGAGTTGGAAGTCTCTTTATCCACTGCTGCTTCCCAGGGACCGCATGAGGCCAGTTCAATTTGCACCTTTTATCACCCCCGCCTGTGTTTCACTTGTTTGCAGGAACCCTCAGCCCTAGGCAATAAAACCAAAATTACTGCAGAAAGTAGAAACTGCTTGCTTGGAATCCAAAGGGGCTTTACTGAGGTAAGAGCTGCCAAAAAGCACTGTTGGACCCCTCTGCCCCAAGCAGCCCTGATCCCACCAGCACTCTTCATGCAACACTGGAGCAGTACAAGATGAGCTCCTCCATTCCCTCGAGTGCCTTCGCATCCACTCATTTCCTTCTACCTCCACTTGAAAGCCCCAGCCCAACAGGAACCTGGAGGCTGAACCCTAACACTAAAAAAAAAATAAAAATTTTCCCATGTGTTAATGGCCGTGGCTGCTCAGTGCCTGGCAGTGCCATGCCCATTTTGGGTTCAGCCCAAAACACAGGAAGCTTACCAGCTCTACTTGATTTTTCAGCTTGCAAGCTTTTCCCCCAGCTTGGTTGCTTTCTCTTGTCATGGAAGCATAGACCATCCCCTCCAAGTTACAGCCTGTTTTAGGGCCCAGCTGCTAATCACAAGAGCAGCAAGCCTCTCTCAAAACTTTTTTCATCGTTTGTGTTCTCTCTTTTCTGGGAATTAGGGTCCGCACAGCTCCCTGCCTCTCTCCCAGTGCAGCACTGCTGAGGCTGTGAATTGCCTCCAGGAGCTGGTGTAGTCATCAGCCAGGACACATAGCACCTGCATGGAAAGGCAGCAACAGGGGAAATAAAGCTTTTTGCCAGGGGGGTTGATCAAGGTGGATTTTTAGGGGCCTAACTGTGTTAATGATCCACAAGCAGCCAGAAGCAATCCCCAACTTGCTCCGGGGTGCCAAATGCATTTTTGCCCATCATCTGCATGGTTCAGTATAGGCAAGAAATTAGAAATACAGGCAGCCCTGCTTCTGTGGGCTGATAAACTGCAGCTCTTTACGCTGCTGTGACCTGCCAAGCACCCCTTCCCTGACCCAGAACTCCTCTCCCACTCAGCTTTTCTTTCAGGAAAAATTAGGCTGAGTTTCAAGCAAACCTGGGCTGAGCTTCAAGTGAGCCTGAGCCAATTCCTAATTTATGCAGTCAGCATATTGTTTGGGGTCAAAACCGTAAGACACGTGGAGGCTTTGCCTCATTTCTGCTCCAACCTGAAATCACATCTGAGCCATTCTGGCTGCAATTCCCAGCCAGCAGCACTCTGGGTCACACAGCACAGCTCAGGACTGAGCTGGGAGCAAAAGGCAGCAGGTCTCAGAGGCCAGGCTGGAGCAAAGGGTTAATGTGCAGGGGGCCAAGTTCAGCCCAGGCAGTTATTTCAGCATCATGCTCAGGAGTGATGAATTCTCAAAAAAACCCAAACCTCACTGCAGGGAAAGATGCTGTTACTCTTCATTAGGCAGAGCTGCACCTGTACAAGTAAGTCTTTGCCTGTAAGGGCGCTGCACGAGAGGTGAAGTCAGAAACAGGCTTCTGAAAGCTGTAGACTCAGTGGGGCTGGATGTGCAGGGCGAGGGCACTGAAGGTAAAAATCAATGAGGAAAATACTTTTTTATTTAAGAGACAAGTTGCATTTCACAGACACTGGGGTATCAGAGGGGTTATCACACATGTCTGCTACACTGCAGACATAAGGCACTGATGATACTTTGCTTTGCCCCTTTCTCTCTCCTTACAGTCCCTTTTGAGACATGAAAATTGATTCCTCTCCTGGTCACTGCTTGCAGGGCAGGACAGAGGAGATTTGCACTAGAAACAAGGGCCAGAAAAGCCACTGACTCATTTCCACAGCAATGGGAGGGCTGCACATCCAGAGCCCCTCTGCTCCCCACATGCTGACTGAGACTACTTGCCCCACATCAGTGCTGCCAGAAAGGCAGTCCCAAGAGCAGGAAAAAAGGTCTCTCACCTCATAGCAGATCTGCCAGGTGAACTGAAGAGCAAGAAGTCAGACTTTCTACTTTTGAAACCTCTATTCTACTCCTATAAAATTCACAGAGAAAGATTTGGCACCATAAAACCCCAAACCATCTTAAATTAGCAAAAAGGAATGGTAAATTAAACCAGTATCAGGACACTAAGGTAGGACACCCCCATTCTCACAAATTTTAGCAACAGCACAGCTGGAAAAATTGGTCAAGCTTCACCAAACATCATTTCCATGCAAAAATTTCTATGCACTTGTGTCATATTGGTGTGACATACAAGGTATGTTCAAATCCCCTTTGCAGCATCAGCACAAGAGGCAAACCATTGTCTGCAGTGGCAAACAAGGGGTCTGTAACTTCTTTCACAGCAAACATTGGCCTAAAAGTGGCTACCAAGAAGGTGTCATGGAGGTTGCCATCTTAGTGGAGAAGGACAAAGGAGAACATCTCTTCTCTTCTGAGATTTTTGCTCATTTCTATGAGAAAGTTTAGTCTTGCTGGGAGGTTGCATTTATATTGTGGCTGAAGGGCTGCTCCAAACTGGAGACCAGTAAATTAAACAATCTCCCCAGCTTGTCTTCGTGATGCAAATATGTTCCACAGTGCTTCAACAGTTTGGGCAACAGTGGGGCTGTGTGTCATGTATTATTTCTGTCCATCTGGAAGAAGCATTAACCACAAATAAGCAAATTTGCTTGTTCTTTACTGCAAGGAAAGAAGAGCCTTGCCAGAGCAATGCTTGTTTCCACCAATGACAGATGTTTTGGGCATGCTGGGGTACCAACAGCTTCATGTAAAGAGTCACCCTCCTCCACCCTGAGGAACTGCCAAGTTTTATGGGCTGAGAGTCTGCAAAACTAGAAAGGGAGGGAAGGGAGAAGATATTTTATAAAATCTGTCCTTTTAATATGACTCAAGTTTACTTTTTCCCTGGCTTTCTGAACTGGTATCCTGTGGAGTGAAGCTACCCCAGTGGGTCTCATCTCCTCCTTGCCCTGCCACTTGCAAATTTGGGCAGCTTGCAGGCGAGGTAGAACGAGCTGGCCAGGGTGGCTGCCTAGTTGAGGATGGAGGCACAAGCACAAAAGCAGGGCCCTCTGTGGACCATTTGAACTGGTGCTTGAGAAAAAAAAAAAAACCCAAATCGGGGGATTGTAAACTTCCAGTGCCAGCCCCACATTCCCTATATCTATACATGCTTTCTCCTCCCCACCTTCTCTTACACATACAGGATGCTGCTCTCTCTTCCAACCTCCCACGTGAGCCAAGGGGACAAAATCAAATCAATAAATAACCACTGTTAGCTCCTGCATTTTCAAAGTAGCGCTGGGGGATTTGAATACATGCAACTTTCATTAACCTCATTTAGAGTCAAAAACGTAACACCTTGGCCACTGCTCTGCAAACACTTAGACTTTGCTGCAAGCCACTGGTGCTGGCAAGCCCTCGCTGTTTCTTTGCCCAGACCAAGGCTGAGGTTTGGGTTTGTTTGGGGTTTTTTATTGCTTTGCTTAGGTTTTTTTGGCTTGGGTTTTTGGTTTTTTTTCAAAGAACAGTGGGTGTCCTGAATTTCTCATTCCCCCATTATTGTTTTTGATTGCTGACATTATTCAGAGGTGATCTAAGATCCAAGACCATTGCATCCCCATATGTCAAGGTTTCAGCAGCAGGCTGACAAAGCGCTCTGTGCTTTACTGCTGACTTACATCTGCTTGGAAGGGACACCCAGACAGTCTTGTTTCTTGTAGAAGGTGCCCCAAAATTGTGTGAGCCAGGAGATCCTGGTTCAGTGCAGGAGAGAGTTTAGGTACAGGCTCTGCTTCCTCTTCCAGGGCTGGTACACATGCAGATGTTTATTCCAGGATAGGGACAGAAATCAGCAAGAAAATAAAACTGGCAGAAGGTTGAGGCTTCAGAGCTTCCGAGACACTGCCCAGTCAGTGCTGCTCTCCCAGAAGCTGGGAACAGGTACACGTTCACAAATCCAGAGGATTCCAACAAAGAGCCATAACACAGCAGAGCACTGACAGCAAGCACTGCCACCCAGAGCAGGAGGGCAGGGAGCTGCATCCCATCCAGCTCTGGCAATCAGGAAAACGCTGCTGCATCCCAGCAGTTCTGGTATTTGTCATTCCTTTTATAAACAGCTCTTTCTTTACACCTGGTAAAGACTAAGGGCTCTCTTGCTGCAGGCATCACTGCAGCCTGAGAGCAGAGGATTTCTGTATTTTCTCAGCCTTGATAGGCAAGGTATGCAATCAGCAAATTAAGGCAATCAGTGTTCCCTGTCTTTACTCTGAGTGGCACTGAGCAGCTCTCCAAACCACACCTCAGTAGCACCTTGCTGTCCATTTACACTCTGATCAGCCCAGACCTTTGACTGTGTATTTTTAGAGAAGCTTTAGAAAGTAAGGCAATTGTCTTCCTTTTTGGGAAGTCCTTTCAAAGAATATTAATTTCTAAGCAGGTCTGGGTGCAGAAGAAAGGATCCTTCCACAGCAAAGAGCCTCCAAGAAAGGCTTCCAAAATGTTCAGCAGCAGGTTTGGGAGGCAGGTGAAGTGTTCATAGAATCCTAGTACGGTTTGGGTTGGTAGGTACCTTAATGATCATTGTGTTCCAAACCCCTGCCACAGGCAGAAACACCTTCCACTGGACCATATGGCTCCACCTGGCCTTGAGCACTTCCAGGAGTGTGGTATCCACAGCTTCTCTCAGCAATTTGAAAAAGTGCCTCACAATAAAGAATTTATTTCTAATATCTAACCTAAATCTACTTTCCTTCAGCTTAAAACCGTTCCCCATTTTCCAGGGAACTGCCGCAAGGTTTTCCTTTGTACTCATTTTCTCTTCTTATCTATTAGAACGTAGACAAGAAAAATAGAGAAAGTGTGGATTTCTCTAAAATGACAAAACAAAACCAAACACTTTTGTAAGAAAATTGGCAAAGAAAGAAACATGTACATGTAAATCTCACATAACTGAAAACTCTACTTCAGGTAAAGATACTTCCTTAAGTTCATTCCCATGGAAAAAAAACCCCAAATATAAAACATTTGTAACACTTTTGTCAGAATGTTTTTAAACAAATGCCTTCTGTTTAAAGAAATTCAGCTGCATATCGAGCAGTTTAGCACATGTAAAGAAAGTGTGCAGGCTGTTGGCAAAGTTATTTCTCTGTCAGAGCAGTTGCAAGGACTAAAGAGAGCAGCTCTGGGCTTTTTCCTTTTCCCTCAGCACCACCAGTGTGGATGATGAATCCATGAACCGGGTCAGTGGAAAAAACTCCATTATTCTATATGTTAGCTAAAAAAAAGAAACTGTGCAAAGACTGGTTATGGTAGGTGAATGACTTATTTTTGGCTACTCTAAAGCAAAGCTTTCAGGTCGTGTCTGGAGATGAGTGAACAAACCCCCGAAATCTGTATTTGTACACATGGATGCGCTTCCATACACCTGGTGATAAAAGAACAAAGCCATCTAGGCAGAACAGAGCCACTGGCACAGAAAATACACGCTGTTGTACACAGCTGTGAAGCACTGGAGTTTATGAAACCCCCTTTACTACGTCCTCAGACATCTGGCTTAGCCTCTCTGTGTCTGATACAAGTTGTACTCACACAGTGTTCCCCTCAGGCACATGGAAAGACTCTGCTTTTTTTTTTTTTAACCTTTTTATAAGGCCACCCTTTTTTTTAAACCCTGAGAAAAGTGAAAAAACCTTGGGATTTTCTCTCTCCCTGCCCTCAGCACAGGCTAAAGCCAGCCAGTGGGGAAGCTGCATCAGATGCCTGTGCACAGAAGTGCTGCCATCGTAGCTCACTTCATTTCTGCAATGAGCTGACCAAACCCATCAGCAGGCAGAATTTTATGTAAATACCGAGTCCCTGCTCAGTTCTGCACCTACATCCAGACACAGAGGGGTGTAAGTCCCAGTAGAAAGCGCTACCTGGGGTGCAGGAGCACACACCTCTCTCACCATCAGCCTTCTCCTTGCATAGCACGGGATCTGCCGCTCTAAAAATAGGCAGCTATTCGACAGCTGATCCCCACACAAAGGGCCCTCCGTATCCCAGGAATTCCACACGGCTGACAGACAGGGGAGCAGCCCTGCTTTGTGCCCCGAATACCACTGCCAGCCCGTCTGTCCCTGCCGAGTGCTGCAGCATCCTCACAGCTGAGCTCGCTGCAAGCCCCAGCAGCCCCACACACCCCCGCAGATGCCTCTCCCCATACCCTGCTGCTGAGAAAGCCAGCATGGATTTACACCAGCACAGAAAAACTTTGGCTTTTCTTATCCTCACAGGCCAGGCTGATTTTCCATAGAAGAGGTCTTTCCACTCTTTTTCCTTCTTCAGCCTAAATCTGTTCTTTTCAGAAAGTCATTGTAGTCTTTATGAGGGTGCTTTACAGCATCCATGCAAAACTACTCAAGGCAGGACATGCTCATCATAGGAGCCAAAGCCTGCCAAGTCAGGCAGCAAGCTATGAGACAAACCCAGACCCAAAACAACATAAAGCTGCCTGAAAGGCATCAAAGTGGTGCCACAGGCAGCGTTATGGCAGTTTTGAAAATAGCCAGCAAACTTGGAATGGACTGGCTGCCTGCTGGTGCACCACTCTTAGTATTTTAGAGTACCCTTGGACTGCCAGTGCTGCTATGGCAAAACATTGCAACATCTCACCAAAGCCAGAGCATCCTTTGGTTGGTGGTTTTGCTCCTACCCTGAGAGCAGGTAGGAAATGGAGCATCTGGGGACAGCAGCACCTGAGGGGGAAGCACAGCCCAGCCAGAGAAGGAAATGAGAAGAAAAGCCTAGGTGAGGCTGCCCAGAATGACCAGTGGGCAGGAGGACTAGCCAGGACCCCACAAAGAGCCCCAGCACTCTGCAAGAGCAGTGGATAAGTCTGGATAAGCCTTGACCTGGGGCAGCACGTGGCAGGTCTCACCATAAATTACAAGGGATAGAGCTGAGACAAGGAGGGCACCTTTTTAGGACAGCAACAGCCTTGTGTAGGAGCTGTCTGGGCAGTTGAGGCAGGAGCCAGCAGCTCTGGGCTACGGCTGGGGGGTCCATCCGAGTGCCACCTGCTATGGCCAGTCAGCACCACAGAGTGAGCCCACTGCAGAAGGACAGAGGTCCATAAGAGGCTGATAAATGCCTCATCTTGTCATTACGTTATCCACATGCACTTAAACCCCGGAGCAGATTTCACTGGCTCCCCAGCTGCATCTCCCCGCTCGCGCCTGCCAGGCTGGGCAGCAGAAAGGTGCGAGAGCTGCTCTGACACCAAATCTCTTTGTTGTCTATTTATACCCTGCCCTCTGGAAACAGCTCACTAGCGGCTGTCACTTGGTGTCTTATCTCCCCTCGCTTTGCAAACTGTCTCCTGGCAGCCCACAGCACCCCTGCCACCGCCTGGGAGGCTGCTCCCTTCCCACTCACTGGTTTTTTGTCAAAAAAAANCTTTACTCTTTTTTGTCAAAGGCACAAGGACTTGTCAATGATCCCAAGATCCAAGCCATTGCTTTCGTCTCATTCTTAGAGTGCAGAATGTGAAGCCTCCTGCTCCAAAAGCAGGTACCTAAGGCAGGGCACTAAATAAAATTCATCACAGTGAACTCCAGCCATCCCTGCTTGCATAGCCTTAGATCTCAAAGTCCTTCTAAAAGAATTTCTGTATCATTATTCTCATTTTATAGAAGACGAAACAGAGGCGTAAGGGAATCAAATGACTGGACATATACACCCAAAAGCCATGATCCCAAAGCCTTTGAGCTTGTAAGGCATCAAGAGCACCAGGACAGCAGTGACCCACCTCCCTTCATGTCCCTCACTGTCAGCATTTGAGGCCTACTCTGTTCACATCTGCAGGGACTTCCAAAGAAGCCAAACCACGTTCACCAACCACGCTACAGTATTTGACTCAGCTCAGAGAAATTTCCCATTAAACCATCTCTCTAGCAGTGGCTCATGACACTCACAGAGAGGGCCCACAGAGGCATTTGGAGCCCAGCAATGCACAGGGGTGTGTCCCAGGGAAGGACTGTGGTACATACTGCTGGGAACCAGCCTCCAGCCCTCTGCTAATCCCCATTTTTCCCCAGTTCAGGCAGCAGACAGGCATCCAGGCACCAGGGCTGATAGACAGGGGGTTTTATGAGCAGCCCATGCCTCTGCACCCCAGGGAGCCTCCAGCTGTCTCTGGAGCTGCTTGCAAAGCCACAAGGCCAGAAAGTGTCAGCTGGGGCTGGGGGAGCCCTCCCTCCCCGGGTCTTGTTGCACAGTCAAGTGGTGGGGACGGAGGAGGATGAGGAGGGCAGCCATGGGAAGCAACAGGGCTGTTGGTACCTGCTTGTCAGAGAGGAGCAAAACAGCCAAAAGAGGGACTGAGTAGGAGCAAAGCAAAACTGGGTGGTGAAAGACTGTGGCCCAAGGTGAAAGAAAGGCAATGAATGAATGATCCCACCACAGCAGCAGGGACATGCATAGAAAGAAAGAAAGCAGGGCCATACCCCAGGAAAGAAAGAATCATCACAGAAAGGTCTGGGTTGGCAGGGACCTTAAAATCATCTGGCTCCACTCTCCAGCCATGGGCAGGGACACCTTCCACTAGAAAAAGCTCACAGCCCCATCCAACTTGACTTTGAACACTTCCAGGATAGGACATTCTCAATTTGTCTGGGCAACTTGGGNTCCAGGATGGGACATTCTCAATTTGTCTGGGCCAGTGCCTCACCACTCTCACAGGGGAGAATTTCTTTCTAACATCTAATCTAAATCTCTCCTTTCTTGGTTTAAAAATGTTCGTCCTTGTTCTACCACTATTTGTCTATGTAAAAAGTCATTCTACCTCTTTTTATAAGTCCCCTTTAAGTACTGAAAGGCAGCTCTGAGCATCACTGGGGACAAGCTTGCCATCCAGCCAGGAGCTCCCACTGTCACCAGAGTCACTAGTGCAGCTCCCTGAGCACACTCTTCTCTCTTTCTTTTCTCTCCCATCATTCATCCTGCCTCCCAGCTGCCTCTCCTCAGAAACAGACTGGAAATGTGGTCCCAGCTCCGAAAAGCTGCTGCCATCTCCTGGAAAGAGGCTCCTTCCCTGGAGAGTGGCGAGAGCGTTCTGGGACTGCCAGGACATGTGACAGAGGGGACCTGCGGCCACCGGCACCTGCTGCTCCAGGGATTGCCTGATCCCCCCACACGATGTCACACCTCTCAGCCCAGGGACTGAGGGTGATGTCAGAGAACAGGATTACAGGCTTGTACCACAGAGAGAACAGGTGGGGACAAAGGCTGTGGCCACCCTTGACGTCAGCACAGCCTTCAGGAACATGCTAGTTTAATTCCCAGTACGTTTAACCAGCACAAATAAGACTCAAGGCACAAGGGTTTCCTCCTCCCCCTCCCGAGTGAAAAATCAGAGCTTTTGTGGAAAGGAAACAGCACAGGATGATTCCCCCCGCACCAGGACCCTGTCACTGCCAGGAGGCTGAGGGGGAAATCATTGTGCTCCCTGGGTCTCCTTCCCCCTGCAGCATCCCATGGGCTATGCATAGCGGCCCAAAATATAACCTGCCACTTCCTCAGCTCCACAAAGAGATAAATGGCAGTCCCAGAAGCCTCTTTCTGGTACTGATATGCATTTTCATAAACACATATGGTAAACAGTGCTGGGAAAGCCTTTTTTTTCCCCTAAAAAGAAAAAAAAACAACAAAAAAATAATCTAACCCATCTCTTCCTAATGCTTCTAGACCTAGGAGTTCAAATTGCCTTTCCTGAAGAGTGGCGCCTGCCAAGGCACAGCTGGTGGCCCCACACAGGGCTGCTTGTGCCCAGGAGCTCTGAGCTGGCCCAAGCAAACAACACTGCAGTATTTATGTCCTTTTATTACTCTTTAAACCACTGAGGAGAAACAGGTGCAGAGCTGTCTGTGAAAGGGTGGCCAGCAATTATTCCCCCCTCAATCCCTGAGCTGTTACATACACCAGCACAGACACACACATGAGGGAGGATAGAGCTGGACCTTTTAAATCCCTACCAAGTGCCAAAGTCGTGGATGAAATCAGTCCAGAGGAGGACACACACCAACCCACAGTAAAGATCTGATGGGTAGATTAAACAATTAATCAGACAAGGACCCTGCTTCAGCCCATACAGTGGTTCTGAGGGGTCACAGTTAGCTGGAGATACCCCCAAGTGCTTCAGGAAAGTTTTTCTGGCTTTGGCAAATAAATCACTGCTACCCTTCCGCTGCCACTCCAGGAGTGCAGTCTCAGGGGGACCTGCTGTCTGAAAGATGCCCAGAATAGGATGGGAAGGCCCATTGTGGTGTACACAGAGCTTGGGCTGTACCTCTTACTGTGTTTCTCAGCTGGCAGTCCTGGGGGATTTGCTGGGTCATTCCTCTGCAGAGAGGCAGGGATGTCCCCTTCAGGATAAAACAACTCTTCTGGACACAGACCAGGCTCTGCCCATTTGTGAGCCTCTGAAAGCTACCCATCTTCCTTAGAGGGATGATGGCTGGCACATTTCCTTGAGGAATCTCCAAGGAAATACCCTTTTACAAACCAGAGCCACAGTATCTTCCAGGAAACCATAACAGAAGCAAGGCCTGGGTTGGGTAGGTTATTGCCCTCACCCCAGGCAGAGGATCACCATCTAACCTGAAATAAATCTGATTAAGGGACAAAATTAAGGGACAACTGGAAGACATCAGTAGTTTTTTAGCCTGAAGTCAGCTGGAACAAGAAGTCAAGTGCCCTCACTGAGCAGGCCAGCAGTGCCGCAATTTCGGTTGTGTATGGGGACACCTCCCAGACCTGTCCAGCCAAAAAGACATTGAGAGAGAGCACCAAGTGATGCCTTCAGGTTCACAGCTGGCTGGCCAAAACTCACTTTTCCTTAACACAGATGAAGGGCATTATTAGAATTAACAGTGTAATAGCCCAGTGCCTCGAGCCCAGCCTGTAGAGAGCTGGGCAGCAGGATTCAGTGGAAGCACCTGGATTCAACTTGCCTCGTTTTCACCAGAAGGACACAGGAAGCCTTGGACTAATCAATCCAGCATTAATACTTCAGTGCTAGAAATCAAAGCCAAGTTTAGCTTTGAAACCTAACTTTTATGGGCAGAGACATTACCCAGTGCTGCACCATATTGAATTGCTCCAGAGCAGGATAAATCCAGGTGCCACTGTGACAACTACTACACTGAAAACGAGCCCTTTTCCTTCCCTTTCTTCCCAAGCAGGGGAGATCAATGTCAGAGTCCCCTGCAGCCGAGCAGCCCATAAATCTCCCCTATGGAAAGCAGGGCAGCCCCACTGTGCTCCCGGGGAAGAAAGCGGGTATTGTTCAGCCCAGGTACGCCACAGGGAGCGTCTGCCCCGAGCTCCTCCGCCTGTGCTGCAGGCCAGGCTGCTGCTCACAAAGGGCTGCAGGTTTCCTTCCTCCCCCCAGGCTCCAGGGAATTGTGCTCCCGAGCCTTGCGTGGCTTCAGAACGACGATGCGCTTCGGGACATACAGAATGGAAACGCCAAGATCGAGTTCACCTCCTCCACTCTCCTTCTGCACATGTAGTGGGGGTATCTGTTGCTGGACAAAGCTGGGGGGTTCCGTTTCCCCAGTGCCATGCCCAGCCGGACAGGGCAAAGCTTTCACAGCCCACCTGGCAGCATCCTTCTCCCAGACTTCAAGGCAAAGCTCAGGGCACCTTCCCACCCCAACAGCCTGGGTTTGCAGATCTATATAACATCTGGCTCAGCAAGGGGAGACACCAGTCCTCTGTGTCACTGCCATGGGGAAAATCCTTCCTCTCCCTCCACACACCTCCCCTGGGAAACTAAAGGTCAGGGGAGCCAGAGGGAAATTTATGGGCTTCTCCTCCTAAAAGACTTCTCCAGATGGGTCTCCAGTGGTGGATTTTTTTTCCAGGTGAAGGGAGAGAGGAGGAGGGAAGGAGAGGTGGGGAGATGGGTAAGGGCAAGACCACAGGTCACGCTTTTCTTCTCACAGCAAGCACATTGGGCAGAAGGACCAGCAAGCAGCCAGGCTGCTATTCCCTCACAAGCTGTGATAGCAGGAAAAGATGTCAGGCTCAACAGCATGCACAGAGCCAGCCTAGGCTCTGCACTCACAGCTCATACCAGACCAACAGCAGAAACCCCCATCACAGCAGCCAGCAGCTGGAGTTGCTCCCTGGAAAAGCTCCTGGTGCACACAGCAATGTTTTGGTTGTTTAAAGCACTAGCCCACACTGGGCATCACCAGTGTTTTAGCTGCACAGAAGCACTGCACTGTGCAACACCCTGCCTCTATTTCAGCCTGACCTGCAAGCACCAGCCTCACCAAACCCCTTGGGCAGCAGGGCCAGGGGTGACATTATTTCAGTGCCCTTGCTCTTCATAGCCGTCATCTGCAGGCACAGCAGGACTGCGAGCATCATCCAGCCTCCCCGGATTGCCTGTCAGGAAGAGGAAATGCCACGCATTTTCCAGCTGCTTGTACCTGTGCCAAGTCTCAGTGCCACCCCTAAAAATACCCATGGGAAGGAGAGATGTCACTGGCTGCTCACCCACTGCAGCCACACGGTTATTTGCAAGAGAGGCAGCCTGGGCTTTTGTTCCTCCCCACACGGGTCAGACAGTGGCAGCCCAGCATCACAAGGCAGCAGCAGAGCCACAGTAACACACTCAAACAGGCAGGAGTCAGCATCCCAGAAGCTGCTCTCGGCATCCACGGGGCATACCAGGGACTTTGACCTCTGCTTCTAATGAAATTAAGCTCCTGCAACGCTCCTATCTGACCAGTGGTCAGCCCTGCATTGCTTTAGCCCAAAAGATTTTTATCCCTCTGGCAAGAGACACAAGGCACCCCACTGGCCTCCCCAAAAGCCACAGCCTCCAATCCTCAGAAGAGATGGGGCAGTTGCACCCACACAGAGCAAAGCTTCTCTGTTTGCATCAGCATCCAGCAATAAAAAGCATTCCTTAGCCCCATCCATGAGCACCCAGTGGACCATAGCCTGGTTGAAGCAGCTTTCCTGATTTTTTGTTGGATTTTTTCTTCAACTGAGCAGTGCCTTATTTCCAGTTCTGACTTGTTCTGGATAAATCAGGATGAAATCATGCATGTCACTAAGAATTACCTTCTCGTTTTCCACTGCTTTCGTGCCCCTGACAGGAAGAGATGGTTGGGACAGTTCAGGGAGGCATTACACACCTGGGCTGAGCTGGGTATCATCTCCCTGCAGCCTGAACCATTCCTCTGGAAGATTTGCACCTCTCATAAACTGGCACAATCTCACTCTCAGAACTGAGCAGGCAGAGCTCAGCAGTGTCTTTTGGCTCCCCTCCAAAACAGATCCCTGCAGCTTGTTGTACCCACATAATTCTCCTGACATCCCTCTGAAATGAGGGGTGGCTTTGCCATTTGCTGTTGAAGCAGTGTCATCCTCTCACCCCAGCTCCTCGCAGATTGAGGTGCAAAGAGCATCCACACATCACAAGGTGGACAAAACACTTTAGGAGTGTTCCCAGGGCCAAGAAAGGCAACAACTGCAGCTCAGCAGCCTCTCTGAGGGGGTCATCTGCACAGGCAGCAAAGCCCACCTCAGCCTGCACCCAGGATACAGCATAGGCAAAACTTTGCTGCTCAATTAATATAGGGAATTGAAGAGTTTAAACTTATAGAGCTTAAATGGCAGGCTGGCTAAGCACGACTCCACTGTGCTTATTTAGAGCAAAACAGTGCACTTTTTCCTGTGCAATGCATTCTTGTCACCTCTTTGAAGCCACCTCAAGCCCTGCTTGAATGTCTGGGCTCTGCAGGCCCACCTGATGATTGTGAGTATCCCAGGACAAAAGGCTTCTGTGAGGACGAAACGGGTGTCCAGGGGTGGGAGCGCAGAGGCCACCAGGGGCACATGTGCAGCTGCCCCACATCCAAAGGGATGCACCAGCACGATGGGGAAAATTGATGATGATGAGGGAAGTCCATCAGGCTGCGTGCTGGCCCCATAGATTGATGGCCTCTGCAACGAGCCACACATAATGGCCAAGTTCAGGCTGCAGTGGCTGGGAGCTGAAAGGCAACAACCATAAATAAGCCGGGAAAAAGAGGGAAGACAGAAAGCTGGCAGGGATAAATAAATACTCATGCTGCTGCAGGGCTGGGGGTAGGCACAGGAGGAAGGGCTGCAGCAGCAGAATGGGATGCTGCCCACACTGGGATGGAGATGCTGCCACAGAAGTGGCTGTTTTAGGATGATTTCTCCCCATTTGATAACAGTGACTTACTTCCTCCCCAAACTATCTTTTCACTCAAAACTACAGCCACATGTGTGTATCACATGTCCTCCTCCAAAATATAGTGCAGGTGGACAAAAGCAACCAAAGGGGCTTAGGGTTATAATCCCACTATTACCAAGGCTCTGACTCGGTCTGAAGCTTCCAAGGCCTTGGCACCTAAACAAGTTTCTCCCTGACTGATCTGGCCAGCTGGGTTTTCCTCATCATCTACCTCAGCTGACAGTGTCAACCTTAGACTGTTTCCTCTTTCAGCCATTGCCCAACAATGAAAAGAGGAGATGGGGGAACGGAGATGGAGTTTTCCCTCATTGTCCCCCATCTGCTTCTTCATTCAGGACAGTTACTCTTCCCCGGCGTAAATAAACCCCTTTGCATTTTGTTGTGGTCTTTTCTCTCTTTTGCTCGTCTCCGCCGTTTTGTCAGGAAAAACCTTGCCCAAAGAGCCACTGTGATTTACTGCTGCCTTAACAAATGTCAGAGCTCAGGAGCCTTGTAGGAACCGCTCGCTGGCAGCCTGCCTGGACAAACATACTAAAAGTCAACCCTGGCGTGGATACTTGAGGAATTAGTGTCCACACAAAGATGCGTTAAATACAGGGAGAAAGATGGGGGATTTTTACAACGGAGGCTTGAAAGCTTCCTCTGGGCTGTTTAACATATGGTGCTTGTTCCCTGCACCTGCCCCTCACTAGAGCAGCTCTGGATTCCTGTCCTTGTCACTGTCCCCAGCAGGTGCTGCCAGTGTGGCAGGGCCTGAGCCCGCCTGCAAGGTGGGGGTTTGCACATCCATGTGTTAACAGGTAATTTTGCCCCAACCCTCCTCACCAGATGGGCTTTGCTGGTCGTGGACACATCACACAGCAGCCCCTGCTCAGCCACACAAAGTTCCCCACTTACTACCAAAAATACATATATTTTTTTTAAAGCAACACATAGAAAGTTTTATCAAAATCCAGAAATCAAACATTTTTCTCATTAAATCCTTACATCCAGCTCAAACGTAGGGGAACGCAGACCCAGGGTACCGAGACAGGGAGAACCATCAGAAAAACAGAGACACAGTGGCAAAAATAACAATGTTTAAAAACACTCATCATTTCCTTAGTGGCTGCCAGGAGCTTCTCAGCCCTGCCTGTGTTTGGCCAGACCCTTGTTGCCTTAAGCCCAGGCCAGCCGCACATCCCACACAGCCCCACCACTCTGTTATTGTCATTTACTCAAATCCCAGGTGCTGCATTAGAGAGGAATATTCTGCATATGCATTGTCTGTATGTTTTAAAAGTTAATCCCTCTTCTACCACCTTCTGCTCAACAGATTTTTTCCAGCATCACTGTAGAAAGCAGCCCTGTGCCAGAAGAGACACACTCAGCCTTGCAAAGCATGGCCAGGCAATGTTCCCTGGCTGATGCCAAAATAAAAAAAAATAAAAAAAAGCAAAATAGAGAAAAATATAGAAAAATATCATGACCTAAAATTAAAAAATGAAGTAAAATAAATATCCCATGGGGCTCTCAATTGCACAAAATACTTTTCCCAAGCAAATTCATTCCCATATATGCTCTGTCTGGGGTGTGGCCATGCATATAAGGGAATGGATTTGCTTGGGAAGCAGAGGTGGATGGAGAAGGCTCTGGAAAGGCAGTTACAAGAACCAAGAATGTGCTGTAAATCTCCTGCATTAAGTGGGATATCATAACCCGTGGCAATTTAACAACCCAAGAATCATCACGTTGACCCAGCTGACATGATGTTACCTTAGCTTACATCTACATTCTGCCTCCAAAGCAGAATTCCTCACCCATCAGGCAAGGCCCACAGGAGCAGAGTGGAAATGGAAGGAGAAGTCAGAAATCTCTCTCCTGGGTATTTAGGCAGGTGGCAGGGAATGGATAAAAGAGCCACTTTCTCTCACCACACTGCATCCTTCCTGAGCCAGGCCAGCAGAGACAAAGCCATTCTTCTGTAGACCTGGACCTTGTGTCCTCACCACAAAGGTTTGCCTGCACAGTCACAGACAGGAGTGGGAAGAGGAAGATCCAGCCAAACACCTCCACACCACCTCACGCAGAGCACAGCTCACTTTTCCCAAAAACACATTGGCTCAATGAAACCCTCTCCTTCCCCACACCATGGTGACTTTTCCCCACTCAGCCTCTTCCTACCAAAAAGCTGTTTCCCCATCAGGTACATACCCTCAGTCCAGGAAGGGGGGGATAATCTCCAAAATAGCTGGTGTGTAGGAGGCAAAGGGACCTGTGAAATAGACCTTCAGTGTAGAAGCCAGCCTACCTGCACGGAGGAGGAGCTCAGCTCTCTCCCCAAATTTGCACCCTTCTACACCACCTGGAGGAAGAGAAAGGGCAGTGACCTCAGGCTGGGCTTAAATAGAGCCAGACCATGAGTGTGGGGAGGCTCCAGGTGAGGCTGCTCAGGGTCATCAATTCCAATTAATGCCCTCAAGGCTTGACACAACTGGTAACTATCCCAGGGGTCCTGTCACTGCTGGGGCTCATCCTTGGGGGCCTCACAGATCTCTCTGCCCCTAAGCTGTGCATACCCCTTGCACTGTTTCACCATGCCCTGTTAATCCCACACCCAGCCCTCTGGACAATTGGATCCAGTGCAGGATTAGTGCTCACAGACTTTCTTTGCCCAACCCCAAAGCATTGTCCAAAGCCACCCTTGCGCTGCAGAGCCTTCACTGGCTGAGCCTGCTGTGGTCTGTAGGGCAGGGCCTCAGGGCAAAAAGCCTCTTTATTTGCCCTGCCAGGCCTATAAAGCTCAGCTCAGGCAGGAGCCCAGTTCTGAAGCACAGGGAAAGTTCCATAGCTGCACGCCCTGCCACAGGAAGCCCCAGCACCTTCTCCTGGCTGCTGCCAGCTGGGTCCAGCACACGCCAACATCACCAAAGCCACCTCTCCAGCCAGCTCAGGCTGTGGCACCTCTGATAAAGCCCAGCCTGTTCCTCACCTTCCCAGAAGTGCCAGCAGATCACCAGAATACCCCTCAGCTTTCCCATGTGTCATGGGTTGCAGTGTAAAATGTAATCAGGGGTGTGTTATTCTATTACCATCCTTTGGAACTGGGATGGGGGATAGTGATGCAATCTTCTGTTGATAAGCCAGCTGATAAGAAACCATCAAGAGCAGTTTCCTTATCTCCTCCATGGCCCAGCCTCCCTCCAGGGAGAGATCTTCTGCTCATGGGCCATAAACTCACATCATCCCATTGGGAAATGCTCCATCAGGGGGAGTGCACAAAGCCCCTCTACCTGGATAAAACCCTGAGACTTGGAGCACCAAGTCAGCCTTTTTCACTGGGCTTCCAAAGGAAGAACAGACCCATCCATCACCACTGGACCTTCAGTGGAGGGCTGCCCCTTTTTCTGCACTATCACTGCTCCACCAGAGCCACATCTGCCACTGCAGGAGGGCTGCAGCCACCATTGTATGGGACTGCCACCACCACCCTGACCCACAGGGGGTCAGGTTGGATTCTGATTCTGTCAATGATTTTCTTTTTCCTTATTGCATGTATATTGTTTCCTTTTAGTTTTATTTTCCCTTTTCCTAATAAATTGTATTTCTGGCTTGGAGTGTCTCACTGGTTTTGCTTTTCAAACCAGAACCCCACGGGACACGGCGATGAATGGGTCCCTATTCTGCCCCCACTGCGGCTCAAGCAGGGAGGTTTCAGCCTCCGTGGCACTTCATAACTCGGGATTTTATTAGCCCCAGCCTCCCGGATTCCGAGAAGCTCTAAAAAGAGACTTTGATTTCCATGGTTTGTTTTTTCTTTGGGAGTTAAAATACCTTTCATCATCACGCACAGCAGAGTGGAGTTACAGAAAACGGGAGGGAAATTAAACTAATTGGGGGGAATTACTGGAATGTGCTAGGCCTCCTCAGGCACATATTTGCCAGACAGGAAAGGAGCTTCAAACCCATCTCACTGTGTCAGGAAAAGCTCTGGCTGTCCAATAAGCATTTCTCAACCTTTTGGGGACAAGAAGCCCCTCTGCCCAGGCCCAAGGCAGAGGTGAGATGGGGAGCCCATAGCAGAGGCTTGGGACTGCCTGCCAGGGGCTGCTTGCTCCCAAACCCAGCACACCAGCTTGTCAGAGCCTTTATAAGCCCCAGACTCACAAGACCAGGAGCCCAGGCATTTAGTCCAGGTGAAAAAAGTAAGAAAAAAAAAATGTAGGAATGCTGACTGGAGTTAACAAAGTCATAAAAGCCATTTAAAGAATAATAAGTGTTGAGGAAGGACTCTTTACCTTTGGTTTTGATACAAATATTAAACCAGAAGCATGTTGCTATGCATTAGTGGTTGAAGTACACCTATCAGGTTGTTCTGACAGAGGATGTGCAGTTTGGCTACAGAGAGATGAGCCCCATGGCCAAGGCTTTTTTTTAAAATTAAATTCTCTAAAACTCTTCTCCGTGTATATAAAGATATAAAAAGGACAAGGAAAACAATTTGGCTTCTAGGAATATGAAAATGCTGGGCCAGTTTATACCTGGCTGATGCACTTTCAAGGTGTCCTAGAGGGCAGAGGCATCTTGGAGGAGCACAGG
Source organism: Thryothorus ludovicianus (assembly GCA_013397245.1). Taxonomy (NCBI): domain Eukaryota; kingdom Metazoa; phylum Chordata; class Aves; order Passeriformes; family Certhiidae; genus Thryothorus; species Thryothorus ludovicianus. The sequence goes on along the minus strand of VZTB01017970.1, from coordinate 193,934 downwards.
GTTCCAAGGGTGAGAACAGAGCTTTACTCCAAAATGCCCTATAGCAGCTCCCCAACCCCATTTCTCCCAAACTCCGTTTCCGCTGGTGAGATTATCCTGGGAGGGGTTACATCAACAGTAATCCAGAAGCCACAGGGTTCCCCTGTCTGTGTTTTACAGGGTTGACCTTTGCCAGGGTGAAAAGTACAGGGGGAGCAGTGGGAATGGCGAGGCAGCCCCTTCCCCTCCCAGCTGCTTGGATTTTTAATTTGCTTTCTGAAAATCCCCATTTCTGCAGCAAAGCCAGGTCATTGCTGAGGCCTTACCAGGGCCAGCAGTGTGGGTGTGACAGTGGGAGATGGGATGGGGGAGAGCACAGAGCAGGAGCAGTGGCAGAGCAGACAGACACGCTGCCCTACAATGGGAATCCCCACACCAAAGCCAGGAGGGGGGAAGGGGAGATGGCAAACATTGTAAGGGCACAAACTCAGGCCACAGGAGGCAAAACTGGCCAGTGCTATAAGAAACACATTTTCCCCCCTCAGACACCTCCCCCAGGTTTCCCCACACACCCTTAGCAGATCTTCTTTCTGCCTGGGCCTGCCCGCTTGGGAATAGTGCAAATGAAAAAATTGAGCAGTTTGATCAAATAATAAATAGCTGACAAATAGGTAGATGAAGAAATATGTGGGGAGCTGCAACCCATCTCATTCAGCCACTCTAGCAAGAGTCTGGACAGGACAGCCATAGCTGTGCCATGGCACGGACCTTCAGGCCAGGAAATGGTCTAAATCAGGCTTCTTCCCTGCCGTGTCCTGGGCTGCTTCCTGAGATATTGTTGGGTTTTTTCACCCTCTTGATGCATTGTCCTGCAGCATACTCAGGAGCTCCCGGTGTGTGTGCCAAGAAACCTCTGGCTGTGACGCACCAGCCCATTTTAAGTGGCCAGCAGCCACTCCTTCCTGCGGGAACTGGGGAGCCAGGGCTCCCCAGAGTACCCTCACCCTCTGCTCCAGGGAACTTGATGCATTCATTTTTAACACCATCGAGGCATGTGAAAAATGACAATTTAAGGGAAAGAGGACTGTGAGCAGCATCTCTGTTGCCTTGCCAGCTGTCTAGAGCTGTGTGCAAAGCAGAGCCCATTGCACTACTCCAAAATATAAGCCATCCCTGGAGTTTTCCTGGATTTGGTCAAATAAAGATAAGGAAAAAAAAAAGTAAAACAAGCCACACCTTTCCTCAGCCTGGTTCCCAGGCAATAAAAATATCTTGAAGCAGGAGCCCTGGCTTCACAGCTTGGCCAGTGATGCAATCATGCTGTGAGCCAAGGCAGCAGGGAGCTCACCTACATTGCTCGGCTTTGCTTGTCCATAGGGTGGATTTTGAAGATCCCAGTTCCCAGGCAGCATCAGCAGAAGTAAGGAAATTAATGGTTTTCCCTTCCCAATGCTCCCACGGACTGCTCCTACTCCTCCTCCCCCCATCCATTGCCTGCTTCGAGCACTGGTGAACCCCTGCAAAATCCTGAATCTCTCTTGAGGACTGTACACCCAGAGGTACGTTTTTCCAAGTGTCTCTCCAAATATATATGTCAGCAGCAGAGAGGGGAGGAGAGCAAGGAAAAAAAAGAACCACATTTTGTGAGTATTCATCTGTTTGCAGATCATTAATTCTCCCCGGGGAGCCCCAGAGCTCTTTCATCTGCTTTTTGCTAAGTTTAGGTCACAGAGGTTTTCGGGTGCAAGTGTGGTTCAGGGAAAGGCAAAGCCGCTTTGGGCTTTAGCAGATCACTGAGGAGGAATTTGGGCAGGCAACAGGAAAGCTCTTTTCCCGGCTGGGAGACATCCAGTCAGGACAGAAACAATCCTGGTCGCTGGAGGCTTTTTTAAAAGTAAGAATAGATGTTTACTCACAGAAAAGCGAGGAACGGAAAAAGTTATCAACACCATTGTTTGCCACAAATAATTTCACCTTCTCTAGTCTTATGGGACATTCAAAAAAAGCCCTGCTCTTTCTTATTTAACTGGGGACAGCTGCGTAGCTCTTACGTAGCTGGGCTCAGCCCGGCCGGCCCCGAGGGCTCGGCTCAGCCCGCGGCAGATCCCGTTCCCCATCGCCTCCGAGTCGATTTCTTGTTCCTCAGTGCCTGATGGCCAAGACGACCTGACCTGCGACGCGGTTTTACAGACCAGCCGCCCCTCTGCGGCTGCGTTTGAGGGTTCTGACAGCTCTGTAATTGCCGTTTATGAAACACCCTTCCACAACACGGAGTACAAGAAACTTCTCAGTGCTCAGCTGGGAAACCGTCTCTAACACATGCTGGCTGCAGCATCGTTTGCCCGGGGTCCATTCCCCCGACCCTGGGGTTTGGGGGTTCATGAGCGAGCTTAGGCAATGCCAGAGCAGCAGAGGACCGGAAACCTCCCCAAAATACTGCTCTTCAGGCAGAAATTGTGGTCTCTCTGTCTCTGAGGCTTCCCTGACATGTTGCTTCTGTGAAAGGGTCCTTCCCGGTCTGAACCATAGCTCCCTGCTTTTCCATCGGAAAAGCTCCTTGCTCTCCTGCCAGGACCCAGCATCGCCTCCCCCGACCCCTCGCAGCCCCCGACAGCCGAAAGGGAAAGGCTCCCTGAACAAGGCAGAGTGCCCAAAGCCCAGCGTCTGGCCCGTGTCCGGCCAAGGCCAAGGGCGCAGGATCCCAGCACCACCTCCTGGTAAAGTATCACCATGCACGGCCCAAAAATCCCCCGGCAAGTCTGGGCACCACCTGAGGAGAGAGCCTGGGGCCCCGCAGAGCCCGGTCCTTCGCGTGTCCGGCCGAGCACGGGCATCTTCCCCTCTCGCCGGCACCACGGCCGGCCCCGGGGTGGCTGCGGGCGCAGACCCCGGCTGCATTCCCGGCGAGAGGCAGCTGCCTGCTGTGGGGTGAATAGCGGCGCGGCTCGCCCGAGAGGGGACCGAATTTAATTTGGGATGAATGGGCACCTCCCTGAAGCCCGTGACATTTTCATTGCGGGCTAACAAGGGGAGAAAAATCCAATTAGGTGACAAAGAAGGTCCCTAATCGGCCGTGCAGCCCGGCGTGGGGCAGCCGGGACAGCACAGCATCCCACAGGCGAGCAGGGATGGACCATGGGAAAACCAGAAAACACTCCAAAGGATTCCTCTTGTGATAGCACAGAGACCCTACTGCAGGATGGCAAGTACACTCAAAAAATGGATTTATAGCATTGCTGTTTGCTCCCCTAGGGTCCCATCTGTCAGTCTCACAGGTCACTGAGATAAAAGTGCCCCCAAAGTGAGCTGGGAAGGACAGGGACACCTTCCAACTACAGATTCCAAGGTCAGGGGTAAAGCAAACTGCAATAAATAAAGTAACCTAAAGAAGCATGTTGCTCCTCAGAGAAAACATTAATAAAATTTGGCAGGCTCCTCCCATGGCACCTTCCCACCACCAAATGTTCAACAAAGCCAAGTTCCAGCAGCAGGCGAGGATGAACCATATCAGGGTTTATTACCACAGCAGCTTTTTCAAACCACAAAAGGTTTTGGATAACCTGGGTTGCAATTTTTCCAGCAACAGGTGCCTTTTCACAGTTTGAATGCGTGCAGCCAGCAATACCATTTATCTCTGAGTTATGGTGCCTGAAGTGGGGAGGATTGATGATGGAACCCCCACACGTGCAAACTCCTCCCCTGCTAAAATGTGGGGACATTGGGGCATCACAGGATGCAGCGAGGGCATAGCAGAGCACTGGGAAAGGTGAGGGGGGTACACACATAAATAACAGCTGGGGTTTGGAGGAAGGGTGATAAATGGGAACGCAGTGATCCCTTGGGAATTATTAACAGTGGGGGAGGCTGAAACCTTGGCTTTGCCCCAGGAGCCGGGATGTGTGGAGAAAGCTGATGGGTGGGAGCGGGCAGGGGGAACAGATGGCTGGGGGAGGCCCGGGGGTCCAGCCGGGAGCAGGGGCTCTCCACCAGCACAGCGAGGAGCTGTGCTGAGGTACGGCAGCTGCATCTGCCCCAGGACACAGCTGGGCTGTGGGGGGGAAGACCCCCCATGCCCTCTCCTCCCTGGAGCCTCTCAGGTGGCTCCAACCACAGCTCCAGGTGGCTACTGCTGAGTATTAACCCAGCGCTATCTCAGCTCCCACCTTATCAGGGCGAGAGCCAGCCCTGGGCACCCGCACCTGCCCCATTAATCTTCCCCCTGTCCCGCAGGCGTGAGGTCTCTGTGCCTGAAACAGCCTGCCCAGGGAGGGAGAGGCAGGGCTTGGGCCCTGGTGCCCAGCACCTGGGGATGATGGATTGGTACCTGGGAGATGACAGGGAGAGGGCTTCTCTTTTCCCCTTCAGTTCGTGCTGTTGCCCCTGCCCTGGAAAGGAGATCACCCTTTATACCAGGGCATATTAGTGGCAACTTTTTCCACTGAAATTTGTGTGTTGTAGTCTGGGGATGTGGTGACTTGAGGAAGAGAGGAAATTAGCTCTACTTGTGAACACAGGGTGGGAAGGAGGGGAGAGAGAATTTCTCTGCAGTTTTGAGCTGAAATAATAAGCTGAACCTGGATGAGGAGCCCACATTTCATCCACAGCCTTTAGGCTGAGGATGCAGATGTGATTCCCCATGCCAGGGGCAGCTCCAAGCAGAGCTGCACAAAGTCCAGGCAAAATCACATCTGAGGCCCCAGGAAAATGAGGTAAAGCCTCACAGCTCTGGCTGAAATGAAAACAAAGGGCAGCGATTCTTCATGGCTGCAGCTGGACAACCCCTGTCTTCAAGGGTTAAATGCAGTCAGAAATATCAGTGGGAACCATTAAGCAAGAAACTTCTGTTTGTCCCTCACAGAAGGGAGAGAAGACCCATGCTTTGATTTTGCCTGAGGCAGAATCCCCAGCAATGATGGGGCTGCTGAGGTTATTCCAAATATCTCACCCCCAACATCCAACTCTGGCCTGTGGCCTGGCCAACACCACTGTGGGGCTGTATGGAGCTTAGAGGGGCAGAAAATTCCTAGTGGGAAAACTCACACTCCTGCTTGTCCCAACACGGGTTTTCTAGTGACATTCCAGGTAAGAGGGTTACTAGGGAGGCAGAATGACCCAAGCAAAGGCAGCACTGAGCTTTTGCCATAAAACCCACCAAAGGACACTGTGTGTCCCAGAATGGAGAAAGGTTCTGGAGTGTTATCACACATCTCCTCCAACGGGAAGGAAGAGTCTAAGCTGGGAAAAGTCCAACTGGCCAGCCAAGGACTGGGATTCACAAGCACATAGCACCTGCTCAGAGAGCAGGTCTAGCACAGTCTAGCCCAGTTCAAAATACAAGTGCACACTGATCTACCCTTTTCTCATGCACTGTGAAGCCCACGGCTCCCCAAGGGCAATGCAGAGCAGTCCTGTTAGCATGCAGTGCTGTCACATCGGCCCTGGGCTGCAAAGCCCCTGGACACTGTGACAGAGAGGCCACGTCAGTGACTGCTCCTCAGGAAGCTCACTGCCTGGTCAATGCTTTTGGCCCTTCTTTAAAAGCCCCTTAAACCCTCAGGTTACATTCTTCTTGACACAGAAAGACCTGACTCTTTTGGTGAGGATGCCACATGAAGCCTAGGCAAGGCTTAAGATGGCTTAGGGGTACTGGCACCCAGAACCACACCCCCTCCTACGCTCCCCATCTGTGCTGTGCAGACAGGATGGAGTTTCCCCCTTCCTTACACAAACTTGGGATCTCCTTTCAGCCATTGCTCTTTTTTTTTTTTTTGTACTGATTTTTAAAAGGGGGCACTGCGGCTTTAAAGAGCTTCCCAGACTTGCCTTTGTGACCGGAGGAGAGGGTGGAGTGGTGGTGGAGGTGGGGACCCAGAAGAATGAAATAAAGAGAAGTACAACAAAAAGAAGTTAAAAGTGTGAGTGACAAGTTTTCGGCAACAGGCTTCAGCCCCTGTGGGGTCGTTTGGGCGAAGAATGGCTACAAATGAACAAATGAGCTGGATTTTCATGCTTGGTGGACAGTGAATGAATAAGCATCTTTTAAAACCCTATCAGGAACTCTTTGGATTGTCATTATAGCTGGGAGGAGGGGGGGAAAGGCAGACTTTTGAAGGCTGATCATGTGAAAGAATCCTGATTCTTCGCCTTTTCTCTGCCAGCAAGCACGGCTATACCGAAATGTGCGGACAGTGCAGCCACAGCCAAGCATCCTGCCATGGCCCGGCCCAGGAGCACTTCTGGGGGACACTGGAGTGCCCCCCTGCACTTTGGAAGAGGTGACAGGGCCTGCTTTGCTTGCAGGAGCCCCCACTTGTTCCCAGTAGCGTGGAGGGGACAGGCAGCAGTTTGCAGCCTCCTCCTCCAAGAAACCTGACTGCAGTGTCAGAGGCAGACAATGTGAGAGGGCAGGAAGCAACCCACTTAAAGCCTTATTTAGAGCACAGAGTGGAGGCCTGAGGTCAAAGGAATTGCCCTGGGATTATAGGAATCACCTTCATTTTCTTGCCAGCCTTCAGACACAAGGGAGTCGACCAGGAGCGAGGAGGAGGAGGGGGATGAGTCTGTTGCTGAGGAAAGGACCTGGGTGTTTCCCCTTCCCTGCCCCTGACAATGAGCCTGGCCTCTCTGAACCATGCAAATAATTTACAACCTCTGTTTTCAGCTGTTTGTTATCCTCAATCCTCCATTTTAACCTTGACTAGAACAGAGCATTGGTGAGACAGTTGCTGGAGACTCCATAGCCAGAGTTTGCTGAATACCTGTAAAGAGTTCAGCAGCCACAGAGGAGAGGGAAGATTCAGAGCAAGACAGATACAAAGTGTCCTTATTTCTGTAATAAATGGTAATATCACGTATTCAAAAAATCGTAGGTCTGTGGAATTGTTAAGGTTGGAAAAGATTTTTTAAATCCTCAAGTCCAGCTGATGTTTAGACTGTCTCATCTAAACAGGAGACCTAAAACTGAATATTGAGGGTGCGAAAACATCAGGTTGTGGTGAAGCATTCTCCCCTGGCTGCAAAAATAAGAGTTGCATTCACCTGGCATGGGATTTCAGCAACCAGACATGGCAGGGCCGGGGTAAAGTTGGTTTTCATCCTGTTGCCTGCAAGTATGTGAGGGCACAAGCCTGTGCCTCTGAAACGGCCACAGTCCCAGCAGCCACCTGTTTCTCCCACATCAAAAAGTCCGGAGGCCACTGCAGCAGCCGTGCTTATAAAAGCCAGGCACTGGCGCTGGGACAGCCCCGTCAAGAGAAATGAGACCATCATGCACTAAACATAGAGAAAAGATAAATGGAAAAGGAGTCTTTCAGTCTTCATTATCAAGTTTCCATGGGTTTGCCAAAACCATAGCAACCGGTTCAAGCAATGATTAACCTAATAATGTGGAGGCAAAGAAAAAAAAATGCATTCAAGCCCCTAAAGAAGTCACTAGTTCTCTAGAGGTAGTAAATCTGCACACACACCCCCCCATCCACCCCCAACCTACAGCCCCACGGCTGGAAGACCAGAAGCATCCTAAGTCTCCAGAAAAAAAGAATCAGTAATGCAGTAAAACCCACTATCCTGACCCCTTTCTGAAAATACAGCAGTATCTTTGTGAACTTTGGTAATACCTGCACTTCACTGGACTGTTGTGCCCTCCTTGCTCCTTTTCTTGCCCATGTCCACCGTGGACATTTGCCATTTTTTGCAAAAATGCTACTTTTGCGGAGAAGTGAGTGTGTTGTGATCCTCCTCAGTCCCACAGAATGTGCAGATAGTGAGGGCAATGTGATACCTCCTGCAGGGAGATCTCGGAGTGGAGCTGCTTTAGCAGGGAAAATATTAAATTATTTTATCACCCAAATAATGATGGTATTTCGCCTGTGGCCACACACGGAGGCCTTGGAGCACTTTGCAGACTGTTAGAGTAGGAAAACAATACACAATTCATCCAGAAAGGGGGGGAAGGGGCAGGAATACTATTAGGTCTTTCATTCTGCCTATCTGATCTACGACACAGATAGATCACGTTCAGGACTATAAGAGTACACACTGAGATAGGCACACACGGCCTTTTCCGAGTCCTCAGCTTTGCCCCACGGCCTGTGCTTCTCCAGCAGTGTGGGTGTCTCTACTCAAAGCAGCGAATAGGAAAAGGAGTGCATCTCTGCATAGACAGGCCCCAGGTGGCAGCAGAAAGTGGAGATCTCCAAAAAAGCTCAAGTAGAAAGTGAGATCTGCTCACCTTGCTTGTCAACACTGGCACCGTGGTGCTCTTGCTCCCTTCTCCGAGGTGTGTGAGACACCTGGAGCTCCTCTCCCTGGTACTGTTTGCTGACCGAGACTGGATCAAGTGCACAAGTAAGAGGTCACCACTTCTCCAAAATGCACCAAGCCATGTGTATTTTCTGATCTGCAGAATATCCGGTTAGCATCAGGGCCGTGCCGACCCCTCCCTTCACCGCAGGACAGGGCGATGTCCCCCACAGCCCACCCCAGCAAATCCCAGGAGAGACACATCGTGTCTCATCAGCCCGGATCGGCTCAGGCAGACCCCGAGGGCTGACCCCTTCGAGCGGACAACGGCGCTGTGCCCCCGGCCCGCCTTCAGCACCATGGCCAGAGCCCGCAGCGCCGGTGCGGGACGAGGCGCCGGGGCCGCTCCGCGCACCCACCGGCACCCAGCCCTCCCCTCACCGCTGGATCTGCCCCGCTCCAGCCCGCCCCGTGGCCCCCGGGGAGCAGGAGGAAGGGGCAGAGGGATAAGGAAGGGGGTCCCCGTGGTTATCCCCCCATCGATGGGACATGGGACGGGGGGTAGCGAAGCGGGGGGACAAGGACCCCGGGATGCCGTACCCGGTCAGGTTCCGCTCTCGCCTCTCTCGTTGCGGTGCGGGAAGGGGAGGTTGTTGCGGGGGAGGGAGAGAAGGGGTGCGAGTTGGGTTGTTTGTGCGTGCAGCTTTGTTTCCAGTAGCCAAATTTCTTTTGTTCTACAAATTGCCTCAATAGCGTCTCTTTTCTGCGGGCAAACGGGCTCAGCTGAGAACAATTAGCATCACAATAGGCTTTTGGCCTCGCGGGCCGCTTTGTCTAGCGGCGGCCGCCCCGCCGGGGCAGCGCGGAGCGGGGAGGCGGCCTGGCCGTAAATCTACCAGCTACAAATTGAGTCCCGGCAGGAGAGGGCCTGCAGGGGCTGACGGAATTCATGTAGGTTCTGTTCTCACCGTGGCAGGGGAGGTAGTGCCTTTCCCATCTCCTGCGCTTTTAGCCGGCCTGACGCTCCCCCTCCGCCCCCGCTCAGCGCTTCAGGTTCCGGCTGCTGCCCCCGGTCCCGCCCCTGCCCCGGCTAAACTCAGCCCGGGGGAGGATGGGGTCGGCCTGAGGCGACGCTGCCCCGGGCACCAGCGCCGCTGGGACGTCCTTAAAACAGTCCCGCAGGCAGGCACACCTCACCTGGAGACGGTGGGACGGCACCGGCCGCAGCTCTGCGGGAAAAGGCACCTGCAGAGAGAGGCCGGTTTTAAATCCAAGCGCGGGCCTCGACGGGCACACGCCGGCGTGCGCACCGGCGTGGGACCCCGCTGCGCCGCTCTCCATCGCCGCTTGTCCCCCGCAAGGGAGCGACCCCGCGCCGGGCGCACCGCCCGGGGCCCCGAGGAAGCCCCCGCGGGGCCGGCTCTGCCCTCCTCGGCGCTTATGAGCGCGATTTCGAAACTCCCGGAGAGCCCTCGGTGACAAAAACACGGCGTCGCATAGATCTGGCTGCGACACGCTTTATTTTTCCTCTTCTTTTTTTCTTCAGAAAACCCAAAATATAGCTGAGGGTACAGACAGCTGGACCACCGCTGCTAAAAATACTCTTNGGTGGCGGGGGGTGGCGGCGGCGCGGGGGGCTCGGGCAGGTTCTGTTCGGCCAGGCGGAGGCTCTGTGTGAGCGCCCAAATGTAGTTGTGGGCGAAGCGGAGCGTCTCGATCTTGGTGAGCTTAGCGTCGTCGGGGAAGGTGGGCAGGACGCTGCGGAGCGCGTCCAGGGCGGAGTTGAGGTGGTGCATGCGGTTTCTCTCCCGGTCGTTTGCCTTCATGCGCCGGCTCCTTTTCTGCTTGCTGAGCAAGCCCTCGTTCCGCGCCTTGCTGCGGCCCCGCCGCGCCTTCCCCTTCCTTCGGGCGGCCGTGTCCCGCGGTGCCNGGGGGACATCGGCCGGGTGGCGGGCTCAGAGGAAGGCGGGGAAGGCGGTGGGGCCGCGGCGCGGGGCTGCGGGCTGCGGGGTCGCAGGGCAGGGCGAGTCCCAGGGCCCGGGGGAGGCGGTGGCGGGGGGTGGCGGC